>BCIJ01000001.1:1212765-1534304 GCA_001599935.1 Holtermannia corniformis | reverse complement strand
GCGCGGCGGCACAGCCGCAGCGCACAGACAGTGGTGCGATTAGCACCAGTGGCACTCTGAGCGCCGCGCAGCGGCTACTCGCCACGTGACACCGCCGTAGGCGTGACAGTCGCCCCCCCCTACGAGGGCGAGCTCCGTGAGTCCATAAGTCCCTTCCTCAGAGAGGACCCTGCGTGTGCGGAAAGGGTCTTTCCGCAGGGCGGTCTGTTCGACTGCGGTCGAACCCCCAAAGGATGGATCTGAAACGGCGCGGTGTTTCAAACCGCGACTGTCGTGATGGTGCTGAAACCGGTCTTTCGCCGGCGGGTCTGTGCGCTGGCTTTGAGATGCGAATAAAAACCCTCGCGCCCGCGCAGTCGTCTTCTCCAAGAACAACCACCATGGCTGACTCTGAGTCTGACTTGACGCCGGCGCCCTCGAGCTCGTCTTCTTCGAAGTCGACAACCTTGCCTCCCTCGCCGACACCCGCGCCCACGCCGGCACCCGTCCCCGCGGCGCCAGTACCCTCGGCGCCAGCAACCTCGGCGCCAGTTCCCGCGGCGTCAGCCTCTGCGCCAGCGGTGGATCCGGACATCGTCTCGGCAGAGCGATATGCGGATGTCGAAGCCAACATTTACGCCGTCATCAAGGATGAGGACGTGCTCATGGAAGAGCTCCAGGAGTGGATCGATCGCTTCCAGGAAAGCGAGAGTGTTGGCCACCGCGCTCGTGGTTTGAAACTGTGCGGTAGTGATCGGCTCATGGCGATTGGCGGTGCTCGGCGCTGCGCCAAGTGCAAGGTCGCCATGTCGTACTGTCTCGTCGAGTGTACGGATGTCGAGGCGGGGGAGGAATTCGCGATTACGGGGAAGTGGTACGTCGGTGTGCGGAAGTGTGGTTTGCGCACGGCGGAAAATTCTGGTGCTGACACGTGACTAATAGTTGCGTCCGTTGCATGCATGGTCGTCGTGGTTGCGGGTTGCGCCCTCCTGACGCCAAGACCCGGCGTGGCGTCGCCAGTATGCCGTCGGTGCTGCATGCCAAGACCTCGGCGTCCGCGAAGGAGATGGCGGTCTTCTGGCAAGGGACGCTGGTGCCAAAGCTCGAAGACACCCCCGCGCGTGCAGACGGTTCTGTTCGCGTGACGTTTTCCGCCGCCGAGCTCCAAGCCTTCCGGGCGACCAAGCCGCACGCTAAGTCCCTGGTCAAGGCCATCAAGGAGTCGAAGGCGAGAACGACCAAGCGGAAGGCGGCGGCTATGGAATCTTCCGACATCGAGTTGGAGGACTTCGTGTAGCGGAGGAGGGGGTGCGAAGCTGCGGTTTCCGCAGGGAGGGTGGTGGGTCTTCGCCCGGGGGAAGGGGAGAGTGTGTAGAGGGGGAAACGAGTTGTAGTTGAAAGGGAATGTGAAATTTGCGGTTGTACAGTGATCTTGCGAGATTACGATTGATTGTCTTGATTATACGGTTACTTGTCTTGCGGAATTACAGTGGCTTTTCTTGCGGGGTTACGGTGACTTCTCTTGCGGGATTACGGTGGCTTCTCTTGCGGGATTACGGTGACATGACTTGCGGTATAGCGGGGTGGTTTGTTATTATTGGTGGTTGTTAATGAGCGGGTTTGGTGATTTCGCAGTGCGGAAAGTTCATTTCCGCAAGGCGGAGTAGGTTGGAGGGGCGGGGGAGTCGGGGTGTTCGGAATGGAATTGGTGTAGTTTCTGCTTGAGGTGCTTGATATTTGCGTAAGGTTCCCAGGAGTTTTCAGATGTGTCGTAGTCGAGCCATTTGATGAGGTAGTAGAATGCGCGGTCGCGCTTCTCGCAAGCGAGAATTGCTTCCACGTCGAAGCGTTCGTTGTCGTCGGATGATGGTGGTGCGAGTATTTGAGGTGGCGGGGTGGGTCTGAGTGGGTTGTCGGGTGCTTTGTATTTAAGAAGGAGGGAAACATGGAAAACGTTGTGGATGCGGAGGTTTGCGGGGAGGGAAATGCGGTATGCAAGGTGTGGTTCGGAGCCGACCCCTTCGATGACGGGAAAGGGGCCGTAGTTGCGGTCGTCGAGTTTCTTGGATGGGCGGAGCGTCTTGATGTTCGTGGCTTTGAGCATCACAAGGTCGCCAGGTGCGAAGACGGGTGTAGGTTGTCGGTGTTTGTTATACGCTTTGGAGTATCGGTCATTCGCTGCCTGGATCTGCTCCTTGAGGAACTGCTGGACCGCTAACATCTCGTTCGCCATGTCGAAAGCTGCCGGTACGAAGTGCGGAAGTCGGGTTTCCGCAGTGATGGCGGAAGCCTTCGGATTGAAGCCTTTGTTAGCCGCAAAAGGCGAGACGCCCGTGGTGGAGTGCGTGGTGTTGTTATAAGCGAATTCTGCTAGCGGGAGCAGGCCTGACCAATCCGACTGTGCGTAGTTTGAGTAGCACCGAAGGTACTGCTCGAGCCACTGATTCACGATCTCGGTCTGTCCATCTGATTGCGGGTGGAACGCTGTGCTAAAGTCCAGTGCGAAGCCCAGCGCTTCGCTCAGCGCTTCCCAGAATTTCGATGTATAGACCGACCCGCGGTCGGATACGATGGAATCGGGCAAACCGTGTTTCGAAAATACGTGTTTAATGAAGAGGCGCGCCATTTCGGGCGCAGACATAGACGTAGTAGTGGGGATGAAGATAGCCATTTTCGTAAGTCGGTCGACGACTACGAGGATCGCGTCGTTCGAGTCGGAGAGTGGGAGTTGTACAATCATGTCGGTAGTGATGGAAGCCCATGGCTTCGTCGGGATAGGTAGTGGTTTGAGCGAGCCGAAGGGTTTGGCGCGAGACACCTTAGTGCGTTGGCATGTCACGCAGGCGGAAACATGCTTTTCGCAGTCGGCAAACAGATTTCCCCAGACGAAATTACGGCGTACGTTGGCGAAGGTGCGCTTCACCCCTGGGTGACCTGCCGTGAGCGCCTCATGAGCGTCCACAAGGATCTCGGTACGCAGTTCTGCGTCCTCCGGAACCCAGATCGCGCCCTGTTGTGTTTTGTACACCCCTTCGCGTAGCGCCAGTTGCGGCACCGAGGGTACCGTTTTGTTGTCTTTGATCCAACGTGCGGTTGCAGCTCGAATACGCTCAATGAGTTTGCCAGCGGGGCCCGTTGTGAGTAACATGTTGACAAACATTGAGCGGTCGAGAATTGGGCGGATGTTGTGCGGGTTGAGTTCTGCCGAGAGCGAGGTCCCGCCATCCGTGGGGCGAAAGTCAGGTCTCCGCGACAGTGCATCCGGTTTTCCGGAGTCTTTTCCTGCGCGGTATAGAATCTTGAAGTCGAAGCCGGAAAGCATTTCTGACCAGCGGATTTGGCGCCGGTTCTGCAGTTGAGATGTCTGGAAGTACTCCAGCGAGCGATGGTCCGTCATGATCGTTATCGGGCTGTGCAAACCTTCCAGGTAGTGACGCCACTCCCGGAAAGCGGCCACGATTGCAAGTAGTTCTTTCTCTCGAGTGGGGTAGTTGAGCTCGGCGTGGTTCATCTTGCGCGACAGGTAAGCGATGGGTCAGAACAATCCGTCGCTGCTTTTCTGCGAGAGGATGGCGCCGATCGCATAATCGGAAGCGTCGGTTTCGATGATTGTGTCGTCCTCCGGTGCATAGTGCCTGAGGACCGGGGCGGTTGTGAATGCGGAACGCAAAGTTCTGAATGCGGAATCGTGGTTTCCGCCCCACTCAAACTTGGTTCCCTTTTTGGTAAGACCATGCAGCGGCGTTGCGATGGCGGCGTAGTTGCGGATGAACCGTCGGTAGAAATTGGCGAAACCAAGGAATGCTTGTAGCTCCTTGACTGTCTTCGGTATCGGCCAATCTAAGATTGCTTTCACCTTCGCCTCGTCCATTGTGACGCCTTTCGGCGACACCACGAAGCCCAGGAATTCAACCTTGTGGCAATGGAAGATGCACTTCTCGTGCTTTGCGAACAGCTTGTTCGCGCGTAGTCTTCGTAGGACCTCCTCCACGTGTTGCGCATGGGTATCCTCATCGTCAGAGAAGATGAGGATGTCATCCAGATAGATGATCACGTACTTGTCGAGTAGGTCCCGAAAGATGTGGTTCATCAGGTGTTGAAATGAAGCTGGGGCGTTCGTTAATCCGAACGGCATGACTCGGTATTCGAATAGACCGTATCGGGTGCGGAAAGCGGTTTTCCACTCGTCGCCCTTAGCAATGCGTACCAGGTTGTACGCCCCACGGAGGTCGATTTTGGAGTAGACCTTCGCCGTGCGCAGACGGTCGAGTAGATCTCCTATGAGTGGGAGCGGGTAGCGGTTTTTTACCGTGATCGCGTTCAACCTGCGATAGTCTACGCAGAGTCGAAGCGAGCCATCTTTCTTCTTTACGAAGAGGATTGGCGAGCCTGCTGGAGACTCGGATGGTCGGATGAAACCCTTGGACAGGTTCGAAGCAATGTACGCCTTCAGTTCCTGCATCTCGACTTCCGACAGCGAATATATGGGTCCGTACCCCGGTGCCTCTCCCTCCTTAAGCGTTATCGCATGATCGAAGCTGCGATGGGGAGGGAGTTTGTCGGCATTCGCTTCGGAAAAGACGTCGAGGAACTGGTGGTAACGTACTGGTACGACCTGCTCCGCTGGCGGGGCCTCTTCCACCACCGATTTAGCGTAGACGACGCCAATCGGTTCTCCTTGTTCGCGCTGGTCGAATGACCCGGCGCTAATCGTTGAAATTGCCACCTTCGGATGCGAAAGTGGCTCCTTCGCACCGCATTGGCACGTGGTCCTTGGCGGTACCAGGTCTTTTTTGCCCCACTTGACGTAGGGTTCAACCGCTTCGAAGAACGGCAACCCGAGGACCATACGGCCGATCCCCTCGAAGGTCGGCGCCACTGCGAACAATGCCGTGTACGGCTCGTAGCCGTGGCCGACGTCAATCGTCAAGCTCGCCCCGTGGGTGACGTCGCCGGGTGACGAACCGTCCATGTAGTGGAGGTGCACCGGCCGGGGCAGTGGGGTGGGTTTGATCCCTAGTTCCGCGAGGAGTTTGGGGTCGACGATGTCCAGGCTCGAACCCGGGTCGAGGAGGGTCGGGATCGCCGTGTCGGGACGACCCGCGAGGAAAGATGAGACGACGACCAGTTTGGTCGCCGTTGCGATGGCCGCCCCAAGGTGTGCGACGGGCGAAGGCGGGGTTTCCGCAGACAGGCTCTCGTCGCCGTCGTCCACCTCTGTGATGTACGCTGCGCCGACTGGCGCAGGGCGGTGAGGGGCGGTTGGGCAATCCGCCCGCCGGTGAGACTTGTCTGCACAATACGTGCAGAGCCCTTTTTCCAGGCGACGCTGGTACTCTTCGGGCGCCAATTTGCCGTTGGCCAGACGGACCCGCTTACCGTTTTCCCACACTTCCGCGCCGGTGGTCGACGTGCCGGTGGCTGGTTTTGGTGGTGCGGAAGGTGGCTTTGCGCCTGCGGGGCGCGGTTTGGCGGTGGTGGGGGCGGTCTTTGCCTCGAGGGCAATCTCCGCTGCGACATTGCGCATTGTGTTGTCAACCCGCCGCGCAAAGGCGGCCAATTCGAGTAGCGACGAGAATCCTACCTGTCGTGAGCACTCAACTCGCATGCTTGGCGACAGGCCGGCGCGGAACTGTTGCATGAGGGTGAACTCGGTCACGCGATCACCTAGCTTCGTTGCGTAGGTGCGGAACTTCGTCCAGTAGTCCCTTACTGTGCCCGTCTGTTTGAGCTCGAGCAGGGCCCTCCAGGCGTCGTGGCAAACGTCGTCTTCGCCGTACATGGCAACCAATTCGGCCTTGAACATAGGCCAGTTGAACAACAGGTCGCTGTCCGAATTGTCGAGGTCTCGGTACCATTCGGCCGCCATGCCCCGGAGTGCCAGGCTTGCGTACGCAACCTTGGATACGTCATGTGCGAACTCGTTTGGTCGTAACCTGAAAATGGTCTTTAGCTCAACAAGGAAAGTGTCGAGCTTCGCGCTGTCGCCGTAAAACGGCGTCGGGTCCCGCGTACGCGCGTCCCGCGAGCTGGACTGCACTTGGTGCAGGCCGAGGGAGGATGGTTCGGACCCGGGTGGCGGAAACCTGCTTTGCGCACGCGTAGGCGCGCCGAGAGCTGCCGCCCCCAAGTGTTCGACGGGGGGAAGATGAGGAGCCGGATCTAGTGATCTCGGCAAGCGAGCTGGTGCGCTCGCATTTGCGCGACCCTGGTTGGGGTCGCGGAGGGAGAGGGCAGCGGCGAGATCTTTCTGCAGTCGATCGATCTGCTGCTGTTGGACGCGGCTGGCGTCAATCACATCAAGGAGGTGTTTGCGCAGGGCCGCGTTGGTGACCTTCGCAGGAATGTCCTGGTCGGGGAGGGGTGCTGGCGGGGTCGGGGTGGGCGTCCGTTCGTTCTCGGGTTCATCCACTGCGGAGTCGAGAATGCTCTTTCGCGCACGGGCTTCCGCCATTTCCGCGCGGAACGCTGCCCTTTCCGCGTCCAGCGCGGCCTGTTCAGCTCTGAGCTCTTTGTCCCATTGCTGCAGATGTTGACCCGTAAGTCCGTGCACGCGGTGCGGCGACGGCGTCAACTCGGGGTCGATTTCGGTGAGGGGGGAGTCCGGCATAGCCGGTTGAGCGCGCTAGAGTAAAGACGCTCGAATATACTGTGAGGACCTCGCCGAGAGAGGGCGAGGACCTGAAGGACGGGGCGAGATCGGCGGAGCGATCGGCCTCGGAAGGCGGGACTCTAGATCGCGCGAAGCGGAAAGCTGAGTTCCGCTCTCGTGGGCTCTGAGGATCGACGAGCGAGAATAGATGGAACACTATAATATTCGAGCGATGTAGATACAACAAGAGAGGACGCGGAAGACGAGGGCGCGCGGCGGCACAGCCGCAGCGCACAGACAGTGGTGCGATTAGCACCAGTGGCACTCTGAGCGCCGCGCAGCGGCTACTCGCCACGTGACACCGCCGTAGGCGTGACAGGTAGCCGTAGGCGGTCGAGGTGTGGAGAGGAACAATAAGGCTGTACGCCGTTTGTGGGGAAGAACAATAGGGAAGTCTTGTGTGTAGAGCCTAGTAGAGCCGATTATAGCCGATATTGATAGGCTTGTGTTACGGGACGTTGACGGGTCGTAACAGGTTCTAAGCAAAGGCTACCCTAATCTCCCGAGGCCGCTTCCTGGTGCTCGTCTTACCCATTACTCGTTACTTCACTTGCCCAACACTTTTCCCAGCGATCACCAGCGATCGCCAGTTGTCAACTACACCAACGCGACTGATTTACTTCGCCAACGGGACCTAGTCGCCATCCTAAATCCTCCTGGGGCTAGCCCTAACAAAGACGATGACTTGAAGGACGGTGGTCGCAAGATGGCAAGAGCGGCGGCCAGGGCCAGGAAGGCCAGGCCGCGCAGGCCCGATCCGCGGTGCAGAGATCCGCGGTGCAAGAACGATCCACGGTGCACAACCGTGTGGCAAGTTGGCGTGGCTGCCGTGATCATCATCATCATGATCACCCTTGGCTACGCCGTCAAGATGAGCATTGTCGCTCGTGGGGGAGTGTTGGAT
Source organism: Holtermannia corniformis (assembly GCA_001599935.1). Taxonomy (NCBI): domain Eukaryota; kingdom Fungi; phylum Basidiomycota; class Tremellomycetes; order Holtermanniales; genus Holtermannia; species Holtermannia corniformis. Next base: position 1,526,769 of record BCIJ01000001.1, on the reverse strand, counting down.
TACGCCACTCAGCCAGCCATCTCTTCGGCGTCATCCGGTATGACGCCGCATCCGGCGAAGACTACATCCGGCGAGGATGTAGCCAAGACACGTCCGGCGCGGCGAGGATGCAGATGTAGACGCATCCGGCGAGACATCAGAGACGGCGGGCGAAGTGGGCGAAAACCTACAAAGAAGCGCCGTAGCGAGCGAGATGCATCACGGTCTTCCCATCATCTAACAATCTGCTCCATTCTTGAGCTCCAGCGGATCATGCGCGCTGATTTCAAGCGCCGACGGATGGTCTGAGGGAGTGAACGACACGATCAGCTGCACACTGGATGAAGATCAAAGTGTATAAGCAAGACGCTGTATTTGGGCAGGATGGTACCGATCTGAGCCAGCAACGTGAAGTTCAGTCGTTTCAGCTCAGGTCCCAGACACAACGCAGCTCGTAGTGAGTCAAGGTCTGCATGTACATGATCACTGCGAGCCCACCATACCAGCTAAGTCTGCCTGTGACATGTCTACGACATGAGGTGGGAGCTCTGCATGCTGGCTGCCACTTTATGTACGAGATCGGGCCCAAATGTATCAATCATCTTGGCAGCTTGCTGTTCTGCTGCAGCTTGCTGTTCGGACGGTTCAAGGGTGCTGACTGCGCTGTCCAACGCAGACATGTCCATCTTGACCTTGTTAGTCCAAGTCTCATCACCGGGACGGAGCATGTAGCCGCTGTAGGACTGGCAGACTTGCTCCCAGGCAGCAGCAACCTCTGGATAGGATTTCCCTGCAGTGTTATACTGGCCAAATAGAAGTGCAGACATGTTGATGGAGTCGGGTGACCTGAGCGCGGATTCACTGTTGCCACTTATATATCTCACGGCGTCCTGCTCGTCCTTGGTGCACCTTGTTCTGAACTTTCGGAGTTGATAATTGTAATGCGAGAGTACACGCATATGTAGCGTATATTGCCTCGAGGCTTGCCTGGCTCAGCTTCTGCGTTCCCTTCGATCCGTAGACCGTATGGTTCCGCTTGACAAAGGTGCCGAGTGCTGTCTGCTCATCCTATCTGCGCGCTGTGTCCAGTGCGATTACACCTCGATGATCATCTCGCAGCTGCGGCCTCTTGTTCTGACACTGACACCGAGTCGCAGACCGCTGTTAGGGCTCTCAATGGATCCTGCGACCGGCACTCAGCGGGGAGGGTGCAGGTTTGTGATAAAGGGAGCCGGCTATCCCTGGTTCAACGACGTAAGTGATGCCGCCACAGGACAAGACCGCGACGCATGTGTGCTGTCAGAAGCCCCGGCTTTTGACAGCGAATGCATCTACGTCTCCCTTCTCGCACTCGGTGTCGGTCCGTACCCGCTCGATCGCACATTCGCATACGCGCCCCCAATCCCGGCTGAAGGTTTCCTGATCCCTGTTGTGCCAGTCGGCACGCGCGGGATCCCACTTCCACGAGCAGAGCTTGCCGAACCTTTCGAAGTGTCAGTTGAGTCTATGGCACACGCAGATCAGCACTCACCTCGCCCTCTTGGAATGCCTCGTCCTCTCCCCGCTCCACGCATGGGTTTGACCGCTTCCGCAGCGCGCGCTTCACGTTCCTCTTTCTCTCGTGCAATGCGGGCTGCTTCGTCTCGTTGGCGTTCTGCTTCTGCTTCTGCGGCGAGTTGAGCTTGATAGGCGGCTTCGGCGGCTGCCTGTTGCTCGGCAATGATGGCCGCGGCGTCCTGGTGAGTGTGAGCGTTGATCCGCGCAAGCTTACGGCAAAAGGAACCGACATCCTCTGCGCCTGTCCAGTTCTCGTTCAGGATCAACTTTTGCGTGTGCTCCGTCTGGCCCAGCAGTGCGACGTATTGGTCCAGCAGCGCACTTGTTTGATTCACCCGAATCGCAAGTCGCTGGAGGATTGTTAGCATTCAAGCATTTCGTTTACATGCACGTACCTCATTGTGCCCCTTTGCACTCTCCAGAGCACCCAGAAACCCATCAAACACCTCGTTCATCTGCTTGAGCTCATACAGCGACTCTCTCAACTTCTGTTCTCTTTGTGCCGGTGTTTCCTCTGGCGTTGCCTGTCCGCCATGGATCGTCTCGTCACCATCCGCACCGTCTTCGCCTTCTACGAAGCTAGCGTCCTGCTCCTCCTCTTGGACAATCACACTTTGCTCCTCTTGAACATCCTCTTCCTCGGCTAGTGGCTCGACATCTCGCACGGGTGGTCTGGGTGCTGCCGCTGGCGCAGCGAAGAGGGAGAACCGAGGTTTTGCTGGTATTCTTCCACTACCCAGGCCAAGTCCTAGCCCTCCACTGCCAGGTTGACTGTTCTCTCGCACCGGCTGGGGTTTCATAGGTGTCGGTTCGCCATCGCCGTCGTCTGGATCAGGGTAGAAGGATGAGCCAGTGGAGCTGCCGAGCGAGAGGTCGGCAAGCAGGTTGTCTGGTGATCGGGAAGCATTGGCGGTAGTTCGGAAAGTGAAGGGGGAGCTCATGGTTGATGTTGAAAGCTGGAGATGGAGGTCCGAGCCAAACAACCGTGCCGACGCGTCGGGCCCATACCAACGTGGCAGACTGAACGGGGCTATGGTCGCTGATCTTATACAACTGTCGTAGCTACTGTACAACAATGGCGCTCAGCCGGTGCTATCTCAGCTTACTCCATGCCGAAGCGAGAAAGACGACCCAAACCAGAATGACGAACCCCAGGGCAGCACGAAAGCACCAACGCCCCCGGGTGAGCTCTGCTTTGGATTGCGCCAGGAATCCCTCCAACGCATCACCTTGACTTGGTTTCTCCATAGCTGCAGCCCCAAGCTCCGATGGAGACTGAAGATCGTCCATCGGCAGGCGCTCGTACGCTTCCGCATCCGTTACGGTATCGATTGCACTGCGCCTTCGCTCCATGAACCACAAGGCCAAGGCGCAACCTACTTGTGCGACATTGATGACGAAAAAGACGCGTAGGAGACTCTCGCCTGGCTCGTTTGCTGTCGACTTGTCGAGCCAGAGACCGGCAAGCGTCTGACTGAAGGTTGATGCCGACATTTCGAGGCTTTTGTGCGCGCCCAAGCCGGTAGAGATCCAGCGCTTTGGTAGGACGCGGGGGACGATCACAACGAGCAACACTGCCGATACGTTAGATCTGCACTCGAGACGTGCGCGGCTTGCGCGTCCTACCCACAGGGCGCCATGCCATGGCCTATCGTGAAGCCTATCATGCCCAGCACTGGGCCCTTTGTCCATTTTGGCGGCAGGTTCAGCCACCCATACCCAGCCAACGTCAAGACCGCCGAAATCAACAGCAACTTGAACGTCATGGTTGACGTTGATGTCCGAGGCTCAACCCGGCCTTGCGACTTGGTAATGGCGGCGAAGAGGCGCGAGCCGCCTTTATGATCGCACAGATAGCCGACGATGGGATAGAGGACTATAGCGCCGGCAAGCAATAGCGAGCCTTGAAGTGATGCTAGCGATTCGGACTCTTGATACCGCGCCTCGAGCAGTGACGGTGCTAGATGCAGAAAGGGCTGCCAGATGGCGCCGGCGAGGAGGTTGCTGTGATAAGCGTCAGCCTTTCGACTAGGATCCCGGTGACGCTACTCACAAGACGATGTAGACCCAGAAAACGTCGCCTAGCCGAGCGATACCTCCAAAATCCACGACTTTCTTGACTTGCTCCTTCTCTGATACAACTTCGTCTTTGACCATCAGGCGCCCCCACCCATTCGCAAGCCGCAGTAGATTGACGCCAAAGCTGAGCCCAGCAAGTAGCACCGCGACAACGAATGGCGATTTCTCTCCAAAATGGTTGGCAAGCGGAAGCGAGACCAAGCTGGCGACAAAGGACGAGGCTTTGCCGAGTAGTAGCCCAAGAGCGAGGGACAATCCGAGCTGCGTCGAGGGCGCTAGATGAGACAGCAGGGTTTCTTGTGTGACGGCGAGGGGCGATACACCAAGACCGAATATAAAGAGGCCGAGCGACTGCAAGGTGAGCACGCTACGTCGCAATCACCGAGGAACTGACCATGAGGACAATGTGCTCGGTCGTAACGCCGGCAAGTAGGACAAGTTGTCCGCCGAGCACGAGGCCCGTTGTGACAACTGAACTGAAGATTGTCATCACATGTCGCTTGTACTAGCTCCGATGAGTCTCATGGCTGTATCCCATTGGAGGCAACTGGCAGCGATTCAAGAGGACGGCGTAGCACATGGGCTACACCTTCGATTTGAAATGCAACTTATGACAGGCGTCCTGGTCGTAACAAGATGACCTCGGCTCGACTCCGAGCGCCGCCTTTCTGCCAGCAACATTAGATACCGACCGATGGAGACTGGGGGGACTGCCTGACGGAACAAGGCGTCTCACAGCAGCAGGTAGGCGAGGTGTAGCGCCAACGTGTGCGGTAGGCCATGATACCAACAGCTGCGTCTCAGATGAGGGTAGTGGGTTCGAATCAGCCCTCACCACAGACTAGCAGCGCGTACTTCGACACTGGAATTGAGCGACAAGCCAGCAAACCCTGCGCCATTGTACGATCGGACACGATGCAGCACTGCTGTGGATGATCCAAGACGTGAGCCTCCAAGCGCGCGAAACGACTTGGAAAGCCATGAGTGGGCATCGGCGTGTCCGCAAGGCACGTCGAAGAGCTGCTACCAGGTTCATCTCCCGAGCTTTCATCCAGGGTGATGACCATGATTCAACGTCGGTGTCGACGTCTACGTCGACACACAACTGTCATTGACGGCGGGTAACTCGCCCATCTTGCGCTCGTGAGCAGAGAAGCTTTTCGTCGCCATGCAGGCCGCCAACCCATCGTTGGCAATGAACTGGTGGTGGTTGCTCTTCAAACAGACTGCTTCTCTGGAGATCAATGACGCCAGAGTTGCGTGCTTCGGCAGTACGCTGTTACGGGCCATGTGGGCACTGGGGGTGCCTCTGAGCATGATTGCAGGGGCTCCTTACGGCCCAGGACTGACTTGTAGATGCTAGCGTCATGCCGGATGACAAGCTAGCAAGCAACGCGTAGACTCTACAGCTACAGGGTCTGTAACGACCTGTGGCATTCAGCCCCGGCGCAGATACCGCGTCCGCAGCCGCCGAAACGCCGTCACATTGCTGTGTCTTATGCGCGACTTGGTGTAGCCCGTCAATGCATACAAGGGGCTGTTGTATGCCATCAAACTCGTGACTCACCGATGCGCAACCGAGCACGAGCTAGCAGCACGCAGGGAACAGCAGCCAGTCCTGTGGGGATCCGTCACCTGTCTAGGTCTCATCCGACGGCGAGGCAGAACGCCGCCTTCGAAGACTCCGACAAATGCCGATGCACCGTTGCAGTGCTACCTGGTTCCTAACGCTGGGCGTCACGACATATGCGAGACGTGTTGCGCAAAGGCGTGACACGGCCCTGCCCCATTCACCCAACATGATAGTGATACCAGAGAGCTGCGAGGGACCGGACATGTGGCAAGCAGTCGCATATCGCAATGTAGGCTCAGCTAATGACGGTCGACTCGCGACGAGCGCCGTCGTGGCCATCGAGTACTGCATAGCTGGCTGTCTCATGCTAGACACCCAATCTGACCACGCCGTTGAATACCGCACGTGCCCAAATGTACGACAACTGCTACGCAAGGCCATCCCTCAGCTGGAGGATCAATGTCGAACGACGCCTGACGACGCCGATGCCAAGGAATCCTACGCAGCTGCCGACAGCCCGATCCAGCGGTTGCCTCAGCCAGGCGCCAACAGACCATCAACCCCTGCTAGGCCGTCAACTGCCATGACGCAGGCTGGATTGCGAGCAGAACTCGCGCTTACGTTTTGCGCTTACGCGTCATAGCCATGTATGTGGGTAACCTCGCAGCTGTGCAAGGTCGACGAAGGGCGTTCGATACTGCCGCTCGCGGTCGGACTACCACAGCTGGTGATCCGCGATAGATTGGCTTGCGACGTTGGATACCAAGTGGGAACATTGGAGTGCAAGGGCCTGTTTGACACGGCACGACGCTAGCTTGGAATCACAGCTGCAAGCAAGCGCAACGACGGCGGCGCTGCGGTACGTTTGCAGCTGCTAGTACGCAGTAGGCTGAAAGTACAGATATGACAGTGGTCTGGCCAGCGCAAAAAGTACGCCACAGCACAGTGCGGAGCTGTAGAGGCTTCTCCGGAAACGCGCGAGGCTTGCACCATTTCTCACGCTGTCAAAGCCAGTTCTGGCAGCAGTCAAGTATCCAAAGTCTCGATAGCTGAGTACCTCGGATTGACAGCGTCACCATATGACGCTGCGTTTCCGACATACATTCAGCTACCCTCGACGGTTTCGATACGGTTGACTGGCTCGCGCCGGACGTCGATCGCCCCAAGTGCGTTTGTGTGCATTGATCGGATCAGACTCGCGCTCTCGGTGACGATGATTGTCTCGCGTGAAGCGTACATAGTTCGTGTGACACGGCAGCGGATATAGTCGAGCTAGTGATAGTTGTGTGATCATCGACCAACGGCACTCGACTGCGCCGCCTGCGCACGACGTCTTGAGCTGCAAAGGTACCGGGGCATTCCCGACTTGATGTATCGGTCCACTCGACGGGTTGAGTTTACGCCGCCAATGAGCAGCATAAGCATGGGCATGTCGAGACTGGCTGAGCGAGTTGATCGTCTCGCTGGCTCTGGCGCGAGCAAGTTCGACACTATATCAGCCGAGCATCATGCCGCACTCGATCGCGTCGTGTCATGCACACGATCCAGACTGAACCATGAGATGAAAGGAAGAGAAGCGGAACGTACCTCCAAGCTGTGCCGAAGCGAGCGATCAAGAGCCCCGCGACGAGAGGGGTCCATGTGGAATTCAGGCTGTGCGGACCGTCAGCACGTTCCTTGTGAAGTAGTGCGTGCCGTCCGCAGCAGGCGTCCCGCCCTAGCCAGCCGTAGCACTTGCGCGTGTATCGCCACACGCGAGGCAGCGGCTTCAGTTTAGGGCGCGGCGACGTTCACGACTGACTTGAAAGACGCGATCAGCAGTGAAAACTGGGCGTTGGAGGTATGCAGTTCTTTGTGCAGCCTCGACTTGAGCGGTCCGAGGAGGTAGGATGCGCTATGCATGATGAGGAGACGTGCACTGTAAGTTCGCGTGGACGCACAAGTGGGATCCGACCGAGAGCAGGCAGACGCTGAACAGGGCTGATTTGAGGTGTTTTCGCTGGCCCTGCTTGGATCCCGGGGATAGTGGTGGTAAGTCTAGTGAAGCGCGTGGGGACGCTGGTGGCGAGTGCGCCATGCTGAGGGTGGAGCTGCTCCTCGGGTCGGAGCTGCCGCGGTGCTGTCGGTGCACCCACCTACCTATGGATGCCGTAATTCCACGCGGTGCAGTGCGGGGTCTCCTCTATTTGGATATAATCAAAACAAATATATGCAATAAAACCCGCCACTGCCCTGCGTCCCGTTTGTTACTTTCCTCGTTCTTCCCATTGTCGATCCCCGAACCAAACAAGCGCAATGGCCGAATCCCACCTCCGTCACGGCGACGACCACGACCAGGACGCTTCCAGCACTGCGCTCGTCCACGCGCTCGATACGCACACGGCGTATCACGACCATCCAGAGAACGAGAATGAAAACGTCAGCACAACGTTGGGCGAGACGATCACGTTTCAGAGCGAGTTGGCCAACCAGGCTGCGTTGGGCGGAGTCAAGCACTCTGATGGTCATACGCCAGCGCAGGCGAGCACGAGCCATCAGCCGGCCGCTCCGCAGCCTAGCTCCGCGCCGGCCCCAGTGGCTCCCTCAGGCCCCGTCCCCGTCCCAGGACCGTATAGGCAAGCGCCCAATTCGCACATTTCAAACAAGCAGCAGCTCGACATCTTGCGCGCGAGCTATGCGCGCAACCCGTTCCCTACAAAGATGGATTTGAAAGATCTCGAGAGGGAGACGGGCAGGCCGTGGATCAAGATCAGAGAGTACTTTAGGCAGAGGAGGAACAAGATGAGGGGCATGGCCGAGATGGAGGGCATGGAGGAGCCGGGTAGGGCGATGAGCTGGTGAGTCGGCGGGGGATTGTGCGCTTGCGTGGATGAGATAGGTTGGGTGCGCCCGGGAGAAGACTCTGACGTAGCTCGCGGACGGCGCGTTCGTGTTGGGGTCTATGACAGGGTAGGCTATGCGGCAACTTGGGCGCTATTGGCTAGACTGACTCAAGGTTGCCGGCTAGCCTGCCCTGGTCTATGACGGCGGTGAGCGCATTGACAGTGAACAAACCCGAGATCACAATGCTTTGCGAGTGACACGGTCCACGGAGCTGAACGGCGCGGTTCGCAGCACCACGAGGCCCAGTGCGCTACACCGTACAGCTCCGAGTAGCTTTAAGTGACGGGAACACTGCGACTACGCCATTTCGCGCGCTCGCTGCTTCACGAGCCCTTAGGCGCCTCAAAGCTGTACAGAACTCGTCTGAGCGCATGTCCTAGTCACGCAAGCATGCAGCTGTGCGTGTCACAATCATCGTTTGCCTGCATGCTTGGTACTAAGCACAGAGCTTATGCGTTCGTGTTGTGATACGTGCTCAGGCTTATCACACCTTCACAGCTGGTGTCGTAGAGTGTCCGAGCACGTATCGGGTCAGCGCTGCGATCCCGGCTTTGGGATATGTGACCTCTTCTACTTTTGTCTGCTAGCTTGCAGACGGTACAGCAAATTCGCACAGCACTGCAGCAGCTGGTGCTAGTGGCCTTGGCTCTTTGTCGCTCAGCTGAACCGCTACTGTCGAATATCAAATGCTAGCCCTCGTCTAGCTTCGTAGCGCGAAAGCAGCTGCGACTCGGCTTGTCTAGACGCGCCTCACGCGCAACAATCATGCACCCGAGCAGTCTTTCAACGATCCCGTCAGGTCCGCGCAACCTTTCGCGCACGGGCTGTGGAGGTCATGGGCCGGAGCCCAGCTCTTGCTACAGAGGACGCACACGATGTAAATCCCGCCGCAGCCGATACAAGCTCGATCCGCGTAGCTGTCGTCCTGGCGATCAACTCACTTTGATGTGCTGGATGCTGTGGTGCGCAGCACTTGACCCAGTGGGCCGTTTATGGTGGCATGTGTCAAGCCACGCTTGGGTTCGGCCCTTTTCTGCGTCAAGTATCCTCGAACCAGGACTGACAATCGCAGGCTGCAAGTCGCGTACCGATCAGCAGGCCCGAGCTCGACCGTGTCACAGCTCGACCTGTACCAAGCGTATAAAACGCGGTTTGATCCGTACCACAAGTCGGTGCCACTCTTGGGCGGCCAGGAGCTCATCCAGCTGGCGTGCGCCACGTTCAGTGGGTGCACAATGGCCAAGGACAACGATGACTATGTGATGAAGGGCATCCGGGAGCGAATGAAGGAGGCATACCGGGAGGGAAGCGGGCCGAGCGATAGCCAGGCGCAAGCTGAGGTGCCGCGCGAGCAGAGCTTGGAGGAGTACGTTGGGAGCTTGGCAGAGCCGCTGCGCGCGAGTGCATGGTGGGTTTGGTCCTCATCAAGTTGACATGCTGACTGCAGTCAGGCTGCTGTCGAGCTATCAAACGCCGCTCAACCCCGACGGCAGCTCGATCCCGCAAGCCGAGCTCTACGCAAACTATGCGCAACGGTTTTCATCCCTACTACCGATCGACCATGACCCAACGTCGCTCCAACCGCCGCAACCGCAATCAGCCATCGACCCGACCATCGGATTGACCCAAGACAAGGCCGATGCAGAAGAGCTAAGACAGTACGAGCACGACATGAACCAGGCGACGACGACGGACGCGGCGGACAAGGAGGAGAATGAGCAGCGGCTGTTGACGCCGATCGAGCTGTTGACGCTAGTAAAGATGACGTTTTCAAAGGCCGACCTGGGCGTGTCAAACGAAGGCCGGTTCATTGTGCGTGGGTTGGAGCGCAGAGAAGGCGGCGAGGTGTGTATGATTCGGGCCGGGTGGGGCGGCGCTGACGGACCTCAGGAGAGGCTGCGAGCGCCAAAGGGCACAAGCGGGGACCTGTTCCCCTTCGCTCCAGCCGAGCGTGCGTATGTCACATGGGCAGGAGCTCGAGCTGACATTCGTAGCGCCAGCAACATCACCCCACCACCCCCTCACATCCCTGCTCAAACGCAAACTCGCAATGCTAGAAGAGCACGGGCCGAAAAGCCAAGTCGAAGATGGGTGGGAAGAACCGCTGTCCGATGCCGATCTCGAGCTCGTCGAGGGCGTCAAGCGGTTCAAGGGTAGCAAGCTCGGGCGCGAGGTCAAGGATGCGTGTGTGAGCCAGTAGTGGCGTGGATGATCATATGCAGCATTTCGCGCGACACTCGTTCCTTCGTCCCCCTTGCTGCTGTCGTCGCCCGCAAACCAGAGGCACGGGTGGCAAGAATCACAGAATCAGCTGGAGTGTGGGTATTGCCCAAGCTGTCAAGGCTCGTCGCCAGCGCCCAGACTTTCCTGACTTTTGGACAGCGCACCAAGAGTCTCGGCAGATACTCCTAGGCCTGCAGCGGCGGTCCGATCGTCATCGGCAAGGTTGTAACCCATTTGATAATGGTTGAAGACTCGGAGGGAGTCTTGGAAGAGCTGACGTCCCTTGGCCTTCGGACAGCGGTGACTCGATCTCGCTTCGTGATGTCCGCCTTGAGGACGGCATGAAGGCTTTCGATGATGCGCACTGTTTCTTTGGGATATTCTGGATTCATGCTGGGGTTGGTCAACGGTCGTCGGTTGGTGGCAAATGGGAGAGTGCCGAGGTTCCTCTCAAAGCTTGTCTCTGATACATCCTTCACCAGCACGTACAGACCGCTTCGCTCCTGGATTACTGTGGCGCTCTTGACGTGAATGGCCTCTGAGGGCTTCAACCAAAATCGCTTCTGGTGCTGATCACAATCCAATCCAATCCATAGGGCGTGTCTACTCGTAGAGGTGCTGGCGGTGCAGATGCTGGCGGTGCAGATGTCTGCGCTTGGTTCTCGTTACTCGCACTGGACTGCAGTTGGACGAAAAATCCGTAGGCGTGGAGGTCTCTAGCGCGGGCAGGGCTTCCATCTGAATCCCAAAACCAAGTCAGCATAGAGCAGCAGCTTTGCTTGAGTGGTCACGCACCATCTCGGCTAGGATTGCAGCAAGCAACGCCGTATGAACCTCGCCGCGAGCCGCATAAGTCGGTCATTCGTCGCCTTCCTCTGCTCGGATCTGGGCTTCGAGCCGTTCGCGTTCGCGTTGGCGCATCCGCAGGAGCGTCATGCTTTCGAAATCTGCGCCGGTGCTTGGACTAGGTGCTGGGGCCGCCGCAGAAGGCGTGAATGAGAAACTCGGGATGGCGGTCGATGGCCCGACTCTAGCAGTCCGCTGCGTATCGACTTGGCCCTGCTTTTTTGCCCACTCGACCCATTTCGGCTCCTCTCCAGTCGCCCAGCGCGCCTTCAAGCCCTTGACCACCTCCCGCCCGCCACCCTCTTCCGCCTGCTCATGATCCCTCATGCAGGCCCAGCACCCGCCCCAGTTCCCGTCGGCAAACTCTACGATCGCCTTTTTGCCTTTTTGCTTCTTCTTTGACGAAGCCGCTGGCGCCGCTTGGCCCTCTTTCAGCACCACATGCGAGATGGCGCCATAGCGCGCGCTCAACGCCTCCTTCAGCGCCTGACTCGACGACTGAGCCGGGTCCGACGAGGAGCCCGAGGGAAACTGCAAGCTCAGCGTCAAGTCGAGGGCCGAGATGTCTGGCTTGGGATCTTCTGGATTTGGTACGGGTGGTGGTGGTGGCGCGGCGGCGGCCTGAGCGCGCCGTTGAGCCTCTTCACGCAATTTGCGGCCTTGTTCCTTGATCTCGTTCTCTTCGTGTAGTTGAGCAGTCGCCTTTGCTCGCTCGACTCGAGCCTTCTTGGCGGCGTCTTCACGAGCGAGGAGGTCCTACGGAATGTCAGCGACGGCTTTTGAGTTGGATGATATAGGGACGCACATCCACAGCGCCTTGACGGCGTTTCTCCATTTTCGAATATTTCTCCCTTGCGAGCCGTTTCGTCTCGTACTGAGAGCCGAGAAAGGCTCGTTTGGCGGGATCATTGAGAATACCGACAGCGACGGAGAGTTGGTGGAATTGGACCTCTGTGGCTACTGTCAGTATATTGCCACCTGTCCGGTGCGCATCAACGACTGACTGGCCGCTTCACTAGGATCCTGTGATAGAAACTGTCAGCGAGCGCTACGGCAAGCAAGCCAGCACCGAACCGACCTTGTCAGGGTGACATTTCAGACTCTGCTTCCTGAATGCCTGCTTGATCTCCTTTTCCGTTGCCGACGGTTCAACCCCGAGGATCTTGTACGGGTCCAGTGCCGACTCTTCCTCTGTCAACAGGGGTGCCATCTTGCCTGTGGTGGTTGATAGAAGCGTTGACAGCTGTAGCAGCACACAATTGCGGGTAATCTTCGCGGAGGAAATAGACTCGGCATGCTGATAGCGGGGCACAGACTATAGCAACCATCAGCTCGCATCCAGCATCACTTCAACTCACACGCCACGATGGAGGAAGGCAAGATGTTGGCAGAGGTGCTCAGGTATGCCAGGGACCATGCGAGCTGACAGTACGCCAGGTGAACTGACAGGGCACAGCACGGTCAAGGTGCAGATGATTCAGATGAAGCGATGCCTCGTAGGTGTCAGCGGTGCAACCACCCGGACGTCTAGGGCTGATCGTATCCATCAGGACTCGGATCAGATCATGGACGCGCTCAAAAGCGCCTCGGCCATGCTAGCAGAGCTACGGACGTCGAGCTTGTCACCGGTGCGTCATACAACTCGAGCCACGCCAAGCTGACATTGTGGTGATACAGAAACAATACTACGAGCTCTGTCAGTCGAGCTCAAGGCAGATCTGACTGCACATGCTGACCGCATACAGACATGAGCGTGTTTGACGCATTGCGACACCTCACCGTACGCCATCTGCCACACAGCACACCTGCATACTACTAATAACCTCCCAGAACTACCTGTACGACGCCCATCAGACTGGCAAGCACCATCTTGCAGACCTGTACGAACTCGTACAATACGCCGGCAACATTGTGTGCGTCCCCGTGCCAGCCTCGCCCCAGGCTAACAGTGTACAGCCCCCGCCTGTACCTGATGATCACCGTTGGCTCCGTCTACATGTCGATTCCGGACGCGCCGGTCAAGGAGATCATGAAGGATATGATGGAGATGACGCGTGGTGTGCAGCATCCGACCCGAGGCCTGTTCTTGCGCCACTACCTGAGTGGACAGACGAGAGACTGCTTGCCGGTCGGAGACGATAATGGGTGAGTGCTATATGAGGAGCAATCACATACCACATGGGAGTCGAATCCGAACCATCCGCATCGGAACGACTTCAGGAGATCTCATATTGCACCCAATGCCCAATGCTGACGCTCGCAGCCCCGGCGGCAACCTGCAAGACTCTATCGGCTTTGTGCTCACCAACTTTATCGAGATGAACAAGCTCTGGGTGCGGCTCCAGCACCAAGGTCACTCGCGGGAACGCGAGAAGCGCGAGATGGAACGCAAAGAACTGCGGATCCTCGTCGGCACCAACCTCGTCCGCCTCAGTCAGCTTGAAGGTGTCGATCTCGGCATGTACGAGCGCACAATCCTGCCGAGTATCCTGGAGCAGGTCGTCAACTGCAAGGATGTGATCGCACAAGAGTACCTGATGGAGGTCGTCATCCAGGTCGGTCCACTGAAGACTAGCGGTGGAAGTGCTAATCATGAGCGAACAGGTCTTTACCGACGATTTCCACCTGCACACGCTTGGCCCATTCTTGTCCGCTACGGCGCAGTTACACCCGCGCGTCAACATCAAACAGATTGTCATTGCGCTCATTGACCGGCTAGCGGCTTATGCAGCGCGCGAAGCTGAAAACGAGTCGCCTGAAGACAAGAAGCGCGGCGAGGAGGAAGCTGCTCGCAGGCTTGCAGAAAAAGTCAAGGGCATGCGCGGCAAGGGCAAGGCTTCGATCGATGGCATCCCGCAGACGCCAAAGGCCAACCCACAGGCCGAGGGCGATATCTGGGGCGGAGACGCGGCGTCGCCAGTGACAGAGAAGACCGAGGTCAAGGTCTCTGATGGAGAGAACAAGGACGTCGATGGCGCGAATGGCGACACTGTACCCGCTACTCCTGCGTCGGAAAAGGGCAAGGAAAAGGCCGAGCCCGTGCGCAAGTTTAGAGGGATCCCGGAAGACGTCAAGCTATTCGAAGTGTTCTGGCACCAGGTCGTGGAGCTCATCAAGGTGGGTACTGGCATCGGACATGACCACGACTAACGCTATGCTCAGGCTCGACCGGATCTGTCGATCCAGGATATTACGGCGCTGCTTGTCTCGTTGATCAACCTCTCGTTGAGCTGCTACCCCGACAAGCTCGAATACGTCGATCAAATCTTGTCATTTGCCTTGGGCAAGATTGCCGAGTTTGCGCAGAGGTCGGTCAATATCGACGCCATTGTGACTTGCTGACAATCGATAGCACCGAGCTCCACACGCCGCAGACGACCGCCAACCTGTTTGCGCTCCTGCTCGCACCCGTCAACTCGTACCTCTCTGTTCTCACTCTCCTCGCCATCCCCTCGTACACGACTCTACTCGCTGCCCAGCCCTACGCCACCCGCGCGTCCGTCGGCCACGCCGTCGTTTCATCAGTCCTCAAGAACGACACGTACATCGAGACGCCCGAGGACGTCAGCGGTGTCCTGGGCCTCTGCAATGTGCTCGTCAAAGACAGCAAGGACTCGACGGTCGGCGGCGGTGGCCGTGTCCGTGGCCAGCAGCAATATGACCCTCGCGAGATGGCAGAGGAGCAGGGCTGGGTAGCGCGGATGGTGCATTTGTTCCGCTCCGACGATCTGCAGACGCAATTTGATGTACGTCACTGGGCGCCAGTATCGAGGTTTGCTGACCCATTGCAGCTTTTGCAAACGGCGAGAAAACACTTTGCCGAGGGTGGTGATCGGATACGATACACGTTCCCGCCACTCATCTCTTCTGGCATCAAACTAGCTCGGCGGTACAAGGCCAAGGAGCAGGTCGGTACACCATCGTGTTACAGACCCATCTGACTCGTGCAGGATGAAGAGTGGGAGAGCAAGCTCGCGTCATTGTTCAAGTTCATCCACCAAGTCATTTCAATCCTCTACCACAAAGTCGAGGCGTCTGAAATCTGCTTGCGGTTGTTCCTGCTCGCCGCCCAGGTCGCCGACGAATGCGGTCTCGAAGAGCTCACGTACGAATTCTTCGTACAGGCCTTTGTCATTTACGAGGAGAGCATTTCGGAAAGTCGCGCGCAGCTGCAAGCGATCGCGGGCATCATCTCGGCTTTGCAGGCGTCTCGCGTGTTCGGATCGGACAACTATGATACGCTCATCACCAAGGCGGCCCTGCACGGGAGCAAGCTGCTGAAGAAGAGTCACCAGGCGACAGCCGTCTTGTATGCTAGTCACATGTGGTGGCAGAGTCCGCTCTTGGGCCGCGAGCTGGACGATAAGGTGGGCTTTGTGGACAACTGCTTCTCGTAGCAAGCTGACAAACGCCAGGCGCCCTACCGAGACGGCAAGCGCGTACTGGAATGCCTGCAAAAGTCGTTGCGCATCGCTAGCTCTTGCATCGACGAGATCACCAGCGTGCAGCTCTACGTCGATGCGCTCGACCAGTACATCTACTACTACGAGCAGGGCGTCGAGGCGGTCAGTCATCCTCGACTCTAGCAGTGACGCTGACCCCTGCAGGTCACGCCAAAGTACATCAACAGCCTGGTTGAGCTCATCACTAGCAACATTGACTCTATTCACGGTGCCGACGTACACCCTTCGTCCGGCGCGCCGTCGGGGCTCGTCGATGGAGTGCACACACCAGAAATGATCGTCAGGGTGGGTCATCGGTCATACTGGTCGAGACCTCGACTGAACATTGCAGCACTTCCGTAACACGCTCGTGTACATCCAGAGCAAGATGTCGCAAGAGGCCGATGCGGCCGAGGACGAGAAGAAGGAGATTGACTGGGACTCTGTGGACATTGCAGGCGCGTTGCTCAAGATGGGCCTCGGCGGGCAGTAGTGAGCCAAGAGATGCTACGAGATGGCTTTTGCACATTTTGCATCGAAGACCTGCTGCTACACGGCAAGCAATGAAGGATCAGGCAAGGCTAGTGCTGCTGCGGATGGGGTGTTTGCTGAGGGGGTGAAAAGAGGTGGTTGCCGCCTGGCGCGGCGCCAAAGACGTTGCCGCTGCCGATGCTACCAAACGGTTGCTGTCGGCTTTGCTGAGCGGATGGACCTGGCGCGGCTCCAAGCCCGGTGACCGCTCGAGAGCCGATGGCGGGTGGAGCACCCCATCCAGGAGCGGCGCTCGGCTGTGCGCTGTTCCAAATGTTGGACGGAGGCGAGGTCAGACCCCATCGGTCTTGACCCGTCGAGGTGGATGATGCCCAGCCGTTGGACACATGACGAGGCTGAGCCGGCACAATCTCGTCCTCGCCGAGAGCAGCCGAGCCGAGGACTTGTTCTCCGCCAGCTGACGTCGCACGCAACGCGGCCGAACCCGAGACGGGATAATCGTGAGGGTCATGCAGCCCGTTGGCCGGGCGTGGTCGCCCGATCGGAGCAATCGACCCAAGCGTGGCGCTAGTCAGCGAGTCGACGCGCTGTCGGTACTCTGGCTTTTGCTGCGTGAGCATCGACGACGGCAACTCGTTGTGCGACAGTCGGCGGAGATGCGATGGCCCACCGATCGGGGCGGGTGCCGGGGCAAACGCCTCGTCGACCGATTGTAGTCTGCCAGGTGTCTTTGACGGGAAACCCATACCGATCGGGGCGGTGCGCATACCGCCGTTTGGCGTGTCGAATGGCGACGTGATGGGCTGCTCCATGAGCGGCGGGGTGTTGAACGGTCTCGGCCCAGGTGAGATGGACGCCCCGTTCAGCGGCTGTGTCGAGGAGAAGACTGGCGAAGGCGAGGGTGCAAGCATGTTGCCGTACGACTGCTGGGGAGGAGGACGCGACATGCCAAACGTTGAAGTGGCACCGTACGAGCTTGAACCAGGCTGCGGGTGCATCTGTCCTTGCGGCGCGCGGTTCTGGAACGCGTGCGACGGTTGACCGAGTGGAACCGAACTCTGGCCGTAGAAGGCGTGGGCAGGCGGCGGTTGCTGCTGACCTGGCTTCTTGTTCGGAATGGACAAGGGCACGGTCGGGCGGATTTGAGACTGAGCCTGAGGCGGCGGTCGCATCGACTGCCCGATCGGGACGTTTGCCTTGACTGGGGATGGGGCCAGGGGAGCGGGTGACGTCGTCGAGGCTTGGAGTGGGGTCTGCGGGATAGGCATCGACGGGCCATTGCTACGTGGCTGCGTTGGTGGCTTGTGACTCGGACCCGCAGGACTGGGAGGTGGTCGAGCCGGCTGCGCCTTGGCAGCAGCAGCTGCTTGAGCGGCTTGCAGTTGCTTTGCTGCTGCTGCCTTTGCCTGACGTTCCTGCTGCTGTTGCAACGCGAGGCGCGCTTGACGATCGACTTCAGCCGCGGTCTCCTTTGCCTCTTGCTCCTTGCGCGCGGCCTCTTCGGCCTTGCGCTGTTCTTGCAGCTTTGCCTGGCGTTCGCGCTCCTCCTTGTCCTTTGCCTCCTTTGCAGCCCTTTCGGCCTCTTCCTTCTCTTTGCGTTCCTTGTCGCGAGCCTCGCGTTCCCGCTTGGCCTTTTCCTCGCGCTCACGCTTCTTGCGCTGCTGCTCCTCTTCCCGCTCACGCTCCTCTTGCTGCCGCCGGCGCTTTTCAGCTTCACGCTTGTTGGCCTCTTCGAGCGCAGCCTTTTTCACAGCCTCGCGACGCGCACGCTCCTCTTCACGCTTGCGCGCGACTTCAGCTTCGCGCGCCTCGCGTTCGGCCTTTGCCGCCGCCTGTTCGGCCGCAATCTGGGCATCGCGCGCAGCCTTCTCCTCGTCCTTTTGCTGCTTGAGCAGGCGCTTCTTGTCTTTTTTCTTCTGCGCCTCCTTGGCCCGCTTCTCC
Organism: Holtermannia corniformis; assembly: GCA_001599935.1. NCBI lineage: Eukaryota > Fungi > Basidiomycota > Tremellomycetes > Holtermanniales > Holtermannia > Holtermannia corniformis. The sequence continues at coordinate 1,508,754 of BCIJ01000001.1, read as the reverse complement.
TCTTTGAGACGCTGAGACTGGGCCTCCTCGTCAATCTCGCGGAGGAGCTGCTCCTCGCGCTGCTTTGCGACCTTTTCACGGTACGCTTGCAGCACGCGCTGCTCAAACATGCGCGCGGCAAAGATCTGGAACATGCGACGGCCTTCCTCCATCCGTTGAGCGTCAGAGACCTCTTCGTCAGCCCTGGAAACGTCAGTGCGCACACGATCGCGGCCGAGTCGACGCACTCTTCATCCTCATCGACGTCGCCATCGTGCTCGTCGTCCGTCTCATCCTCATCGCCGTTCTCGAGCTCATGCACGACCTCGTCTTCACGGACCATGCGCCGGTTCGCGAGCTGCTCCATCATCTCGAGAAACTTTACGCCATCGTTCTTGAGCAGGTCGTCGGCCACGGTCAGGATCCCTCCTTATCGGCAAACGGACGCGCGCGAGAGTGACGATTGGGCAGGGGGGACGGGGCAAGAGAGAAACCAGAAAAAGCTCAGCGTAAGCCCTACGCGAGCCCGAGCGGCCCAGACTGACCTTTGATCGTGGTGAGATTGCTGCCAAAGCTGAGGAAATCCGACTCTGCGTCCTTTGCGTGCGGTTGAGCGCCATGGGCGTGGTGGTGGTGCTTGCCCGGTTTCGGCGGGTGCGCGTGCGCGTGCTTTGATGGCGGCGGGTGCTCGTCGTCTTCTGGGTCGTCGCCAATCTCGGCGGCATCCGACCCAATCTCGTCGTCTTCGAGCTCGTCGTCGTCGTATTCGTCGTCGTCGTACTCTTCAGACTCGGCTTCGTCGTCGGGGTGCGCGTGGTGGTGGACATGCTTGTCATCTGCGATCGGCGGTAACGGTGGTCTAGGTGCGGGTGCGAGGTGGTCGAGTTTTGTGAGGTGCCCTGTCGAGTCCATTTCGATCGACCCGGGGAACGGACCCGGACCGAGCGGGAGCGGTTGGTTCCCGTTTGCGACCTGTGCTTGCGCCTGGTGGATCGCATACGACTCGAGCTCATCGTAATAAGCTTCGTACAGGACATCGAGCTCCTCCTCGATATTCGTTTTTTTCCGCCCACACACGGCGCAGCCGCACGTATGCCGCTGCTGCTCCTTCATCTTGCGCAGCACGGCCTCTTTTTCAATCTGGAGCAGATCCCGCCGTTCGCTTTCGTCCAGTCGCAGCCAGAAATCGCGAATGTTCTCGCGCTCCTCGGCACTGTTCTGCGCCCAGATCTTGGCCGGCTGCTGCGGTGCTGCCGCTTTACCCTTTGCGCCTGCTCCCGCGCCCGAGGCGACGGAGCCAGGCTTTGAAGGGGGCGGGTGCGGGTGGTTGTGCGGGTGCGAGTGCGGCGGGTTGGTCGCCGGCGCTTTGCCTGCTGAACGCGCAGAGCGCACAGGCGGGGCCGGGTGCGGGTGTGCGGCCGGTGGGTGGGTCATTGGCTGCTTGCCGGCGGCGCGAGACGAGGGGGGTGGAGGTGCGGGCAGGTTGGGTTGCGGCTGCCGTGGCGGCTGTTGCTTTGGCGGCGGAGGCGGTTGTGGTGCGACGACGGGTGGCGGCGGCGCGTGAACGGGCACGGGTGGTTGCTGAGCCGTTGCGCCCTTCTTCTTCTTCTTTTTATTCTTCTTCTTGGCGGCCGTCTCGGGCTGAGGAGGTAGACCGTCGAGCTCGTCGGCTTCATAGTCGCTGAGGAAGTGTTAGCAAGCGCACCAAGCGGAGAGATACCCACCCCTCGTCATCCTCGTACTCGTCGTCACTGACACCGTCGAGCGAGACGACGCCGTCGGGTCGTCGTCGACCTTGGTCGTTTGGGTGACGGTGGAAGCCGAGCTCCTCGGCCAGTGGTTGCTGAGTCTGTTGCGGCCGGTTGAGCTGCTGAGGCCCGAGCCCGACCGAGCTCGCCAACAGGCCGGCGCCGACGCCAGCGCCGAGGCCCATGCCCTGGCTAGCAGCGTTTACAATCTGCTGAGCCATGGCATACATTGCTCGCTGACCGGCGGCGGCGCCTGCTGGACCGCCCGGCTGACTGCCCTGTCCGTTGGACGGCTGCTGAGCGCCGAGGGATCCGTTGAACGGAACGGCGTCGCGGATAAACTGCCTGAGGTGGCTCGGCAGACTGCTCCAGTAGGCATCGTCCGAGCCGAATTCGGGCTCTGCCATCCTCCGATAGAGTTCGTTGGCGGTCGAGAGCAGGTCGTCGTGGGTGATATTAAAGCTCGCCGGAGCCGACAGGCCGGCGAGCGGTGTGTTGAGAAAGTCGGAGAGGCCGTGACCGTGCGCGAGCTCGGGCGCTGTGGCGGATGGAGGAAAGTCAAAGGGGAACGGGAGCGGGAACGAGGCGGCGGCGGTCGACGGCACCGTGGGCTCGAGCGGCGGGATCGAGTCAAAGTCTGGGTAGGCGTAGCCGGCTGGACCGGGGTAGGCAAACTCGGGTGGAGGGATGGCCGGTGCGGTCGCGGCGGTTGCGGCCTTGTTCTTCTTCTTCTTCTTTGACTTTGACGGCGCGCTGGGCGGTGGCACGGCGTGTGCTTTGTGCGGTTGCGCAGGAGGGTGTGACATGCGAGAGCGGACGAGGGGAGAAGAGACGAGGGTGGGACTGGGTCCGTCAGCAGTGTTCGACCGGTGTGATGCGATGGATCCGGTCCAGCGCCGCGCTGTCGCCGTCCTGATCCCTCTGGCGTTTTGCTTTCCCTTTGACGATCTCTCTCGGTGCACACTGCGGACGGTTCTCGCTCGCCAGTCGCCACCGCGTTCTCGAGCTCGCCGAGGTCTCTGAGCCGAGCCGAGACTCACCGATCGTGCGCGAACGTCTCCAGCCTGTGCTCTCTTGCTCTGGTGGCGTGCCAGTAGGGTCGTGTGCTGTGCTGAGTGCTCTCGACGCTGGCGGCGTGCACCACAGTGTCGTCTAGTCAACCGGCGCTCGACCATGGTCGGCGTTGGAGGGTCAGCTTGAGCTCCTATCGGCGTTTCGGCGTTTCACAGGAGGAGGGGGTTGACGGGAAAAGAGGGGTTAGCCAGTCTGATCCGCGGTGGTAAGACGCTAGCACGCGCCCATATTGAGTACTAGCGAGGCGCTAGATGGTATAGCAGATCCCAAGCGCGCACCTGACAATTTCTACTCTCGAGCGTTTCAGCTTGCGACACTGTCCTCTGCGCATGATGAAAGCCGCAACACGCACGCTGAGCTCACACAACCCAGCCAGAGCATGCAAAAGATGCATCGCAACCGCCACCAAGCGAGCAGCCGTACAAGCGCACTCGAGCGCAGCTTACACTTGGGTCAACCCAGCGCCGGCCACCGCAGACGCTCAATGTCAGTACCGCCTCTCTGCGCCAGCGTACAGCTGACCGAGATGGACGATAGCCCGTTCCGGTACACTATCTGGCAAAAGCATAGCCATCAAGGATAACATTCTTCTCCGTGGTTCACCCAACACGTGCTCGAGCGATATCCTCCAAGGTCGGTCCTTGTCCGCGTGAGCCAATCCAACACCAACATTCACAGCCTTCGACCCGCCTCTGACAGCGACCTGCGTCCAGAGGCTGATCCAAGCTGGCGCCCATATAGTCGGCAAGACCCAGATGGACGAGTTTGGCATGGGGTCGGTCTCACCGCTGCCAGGCTCGAGGCTGATAGCACCCAGTTCAAACACGACGAATCTCGCAACGGGTTCGGCACCCGTCATCAACCCGTACCCAGGTCCTCGAGGCTCGGTACCAGACGAAGAGGCTGATCGCTCGGCCGGCGGCTCGAGCGGTGGGAGCGCCGTCGCGGTCGCAGAGGGCAGTGCATGGGCGTGAGTGGCTCCGTGGTCTCGCAGTGGGCATCCGATGCTGTACTACCGAGCGAGCTTGTTTCAGCGCCAGACTCCCATCGGCAAGCTGACGTCAACAGTGCCCTCGGGACAGATACCGGTGGCTCGGTACGCCTACCTGCAAGCTATTGCGGCGTCGTCGGCCTCAAACCGAGCTATGGCCTCGTCAGCCGGTCAGTCCTCGTCTATCCAGCTAGCCAACGCCAGGCACTGATCCGCTGGGCACAGCCACGGCGTGGTCAGCTATGCCGATTCACTCGACTGCGTCGGCGTCTTGGCCCGGGACATTGCAAGCGCTCGAGCGGTATTCGGTGAGTCCCCAGGCGCGCGCAAAGGCCACAACGTGACCAGACATTCCCTAGACGTCATTTCCTACCCGGATCCAGCGCGCGACGCGACGTGCGTCTCGGACGCGATCCGCGCCAAAGCTCGCAAACTCGTCCTCGAGACGGCCACAACGCGCAGCACGGACCCGACGAGACCATTAGCCGGCTATCGGATCGGGATCCCCATCGTACGTCATGCGCTTGCTGTTGGCAACAACGTCGACTGATACTTTGCCTCGCACAGGAGACGGCTACGACGCCGCCCCCACGAGCTTTGCTAGCGCATCTCCGCACTCTCGGCGCATCACTCCACGCCGTATCACTCCCCTCGCTATCGCTAGCCCTACCCGCATACTATGTCCTAGCTAGTGCCGAGGCGAGCTCGACGCTCGCCCGATTCGGAGGCGGCTGGTGGCATCAACCGCTCGCCCCCGGTCCCACTAGTTCCAACCAACCCACGCAAGGATGGAACGAAACCATGCGCCGAGAGCGACGAAGTACACTGTGGGGTCCACAAGTCCGTAAACGCGTCTTGGCCGGTACATGGGCTTTGACGGCCGAGTGCGTCCTCCGTTTTTCAAGTTGACCAAGCTGACACCCGACAGCGCATTCAACAATCACTACCTCAAAGCGCTGCACCTCCGCGCACGGCTTGGAAACGACTACAACGCCGTGTTCAGGATGACGCACCCTCTGCTTGCTTGCAATGCGGCGCGCGCGCCAGAGAACGGGATGGACCTGCTGCTACATCCGACGGCGATCTCATCGGCGCCGTTATTGCGCCATGTGAAGCAGGACCGCGCGGGAGGGTATCAACAGGATCTGTTGACGACGCCGGCGAGTCTGGCGGGCTTGCCCGCTTTGAGCGTACCAGCCGGTGTGGCGGGTGATGGCTGGCCTATCGGCGTCAGTCTCGTCGGGCAGTGGGGGAGCGAAGAGGTTCTGTGGGACGTCGGCGCTCATGTCGAGCAATGGGGGAACACGTGACGTTGGATGCATCATTGCCTGCCTGTACATGTCGTGCTTTCGTATCCTCACTTGCCCGTCATGTCGCGCACGCCAGATTCGCTGAGCAATCATCAGCACTGTCAACCCCGCACCGACTGGACCGACCTAAAGCTCAGCATCCCACCCTCCTGCATGAGCCCCACGACGGCCTCGGCCTCATCAATCTTCATCCTACCCAACACCTTGTTGACCTTGTCCAGACTCTCACTCTGCATCGCCTCGCGCAGATCCGGACGAAAGCCCTGGAAAACGTCCCACTTGTGCTGCAGGAACGCCCTCACGCTCTCGACATCGAGCTCTTCCGTGCCCTCACCCTCGAGCCGGAGATCCGCAGGGGGCGGACCGTCGGGGATGTTGAAGCCAATCTTGACGTTGGGGTCTTCTGCCACGAGCTGGATCTGCTCCTCGCCTTCCGCGACGTCGAGCGATTCGCCGCGCGCAGCGGCTTCGACTTTCATTTCCTTTACGCGCGTGTTGATGCGAGCATACGTCTCGTTGACGTCGGTTTGGAACAGGGGCTCGGCTTTCGGGTTGTGGTCGATCATCCTGGGTGCGTCAGTTTGGCGCGTACGCCCACGTGCGACGGATATACCTCTGGAAGAACAGGCGCACACCGTCGACCCCAAGCTTGCGGCAGTACTGGATCAGCAGCGATTGGTGCACAGCCTTGCGAGCGCCAATCGTATCGCCCTTGCGCTCGAGGTCAAACGCTTCAGCCAGCAGCGCATCCGACGTCGACGCCGTCAGGACCGAGCCGTCGCGCTGGATAAATTCCCACGACGTTTCGTAGCCGCGCAAAGGCAATTGTGCAAACGCCCGAGCCGACGGTGTCAGGGTCGGGATCTCGTCGTCTGAATCGTCGTCTGGAGCGGCAGCAGGTGCAAGCACGGAAGACTGTCTGCGTTAGCTGGTCAACAAGGAGCAGATTCCGACTCACACTCGACGCTTTCGGGTTCAACACCTCGATCGTCGTCTCGGTCTTCTTGGCCTTGGACTTGACCGGCTCGTCGTCGAGGGGTGAAGGCTTGGCCGGGGTGATGTGCTGTGGAAATGTCAGCAGATGCTTGCGAATGCATATCAAAGGGCATTCAATGGTTTTGAGCAGCTTGAGGACTAGACCCGTCGGCACGGCCGACAGGACTACGCGCTCTACAAGCTGCCTCTAGTGAACAAAGTCGACAAGGCGTCGTTCCCACATCTGTGACCGATGGCATGTCCTCTTGATCACCGCAGACACCTGTCGGCATGTCACAAGAGACAGGGAGCAGCAGCGTCGAACCGGACAGCTCTTTTGTGTTAGGTGCGCACCCATCAAGCGGCCGCTCAGTATCCTTCCAACCGAACCCAATCATAGCGCGCAGCTGATCAAGCTTGATACCTCGTTGGCAGGTATCGAGTCCGCCTACCCGTCACGTTTGGCATACTAGCTTTGATGAGGGCTAGATAGGGGATGGCACATCCCTTGCAAGCCCGATCTCGAAAGCTAAAGACTCGAAGCTCCGGAGGTCTGCATCTGCTGTCGTGCAACTGGACGATGCACACCGCTGAGGAGCTGTTATCTCTGCGCTGAGAGTCAACTGCACCAGTTGGTTCAAAGCTCGATACAAGCCCAGTCGCATAACGAGACCTAGTTGCCAGCGCGCTCCGCGGAGGTATCAAGTATAGCTCCAGGTGCATATTACTACAGACAATACTGCCATAGTAGTGATGACGGAGGAGCTATAGCGCGCACGACGTAGCGCAGCCATAGTTGATCAGTCTTATGAGGTCGTTTGCAATTGCTCCCGGATCCTTGTGCAGCTCTGCATCTGTATTGTACAGGATCGTATCCTACACTTCCAGTGCCACGGAGCTGCAGCCAGAGATGAGCTGCAATGATGACGCTCGACAGCACGATGCACGGTTCATCTGTAGACTCCAGTTCGGGGCCACACGGCCCGAATTGAAAGGACCTGCTTAGATGACACGTTGACCCGTTGACGCGTGTCTATGAGCTTGATAGGTATATCGCACGCTTGAACGCCAATTGCGCTGGAAATCGACGCAAACAGTTTGTAACGGCTGATCTCAAGGCTTGACAGCGATGAGACCAGCGTAGCTATGCCGTCGACCCACGCGCAATCCAATCCAGAACCAAGCGACTCACACTCGAGCTCCAGCCCTCTCTCACGTCCTCGCTCGTAATCTTCTTCTTTTGCTCTCTCTCCTCGTCTTCGACTTCCTTCTTGGCCTGCTCGGTCCTCGCGAGCAACTCTTTCTCGTGCACGTCCATCCTCTCGATCAGTGCCTTGACCCACTTGTCCTCATCATGTCCTCCGACGTCGGCCACGCCCGCTCCGGAACCGAGCGCATCGCCGGCCTCCTTCCAGACCTGCAGCACCAGACTGAGCAGCATCATATCATACGTCGGCTGCTCTTTCGCGCCCGTCGGCGGCTTTGCGTCGCTCGGGTGCTCTTTCAGCTGGCGCACGAGCTCGCGCAAGCCCTTGAGCGGTTCCGTCGGGGACTTGAGCAGGGCCGTGATCGCCTGCAGGCGCGGGTACAGAACGTCGTTGAGTGCAATCTCTTGGTGCAGCTTGAGGATCTTGACTTTGCGTGCTTCGCGCTTTTCGTGGATATCACGACGTTTCCAGCTGGGGCGTGTCAGTCCTATTCATCGGCAGTGAAGCGACCGACTTGATCATGCTACGCTTGTCGACGTTTGGGTGCTCTTCGATGTCGGAATCGTCCGAGAGCTGTGGGTGTGAGCTGTGGACTGCGACATGGAGCGCACCTCTAGCTGATCCCATTTTGAATAGTTGAGAGGCATCGTCGGTTGCAGTGTAAAGCTATCGAACGCTCGAGTGGGATCCTATTGTGGTGCGGTCACGTGATCACTCCATAGTGCACCGTCAGCACCTATATGCTGTGCTCTGCATCCTCGCTACCGACTCGACAATCGCAGCAGGGACAGCACCGAGAGCATAGGCAGCACCACAGCACGGTAGAGATCAAGAAAGCCTACGGGACAGCGAGACCATGTCCATCTCATTCGCAGCGCCCGAGCTGCAGCACACGTACGATGCCATCCTGCACAGCGGCGAGATCGACTGGGCTCTGTTGTCAGTCGCCTGGGTTCCTGTACTTGATGACGCCGCTCACACTCGCAGCACGCTCGCACAGAACTCAAACGACGTCAAAGTCCAGGCGAAAGGCTCGGGCGGGCTCGACGAGCTCCAAGACGAGTTTATGGATGGCCGGTCCGTGCCGTGGCACCCTCACATCGACCATACTGATCCGTTCTGTACACCGACAGCATCCAATACGCATTCGTGCGCGTCCAAGACCCAAGCGTACGTCGAACGGATCGCGTATAGCCACCCTGACACTCGGCAATCACAGAGCAAGCTCGACAAGTTCGTCCAGATCAATTGGTGTGGCGAGGGCGTGCCCGAGAGTAAAAAGGGCTTGTTCCGTGCGTCCGTGATCCTACGCGTGCGCGTGCTGACGTGCGCACAGACACGCACTCGTCCCAGGTCGCGCGCTTCCTCAAAGGCGCCCACCTCGTGATCCAAGCCCGCTCAGAGGTCGGTCCTGCTATGCCGCCTCTCGTATCCAGTTGATGACCCAACCCAACCCCCAGCTCGACGTCACGCCCGAGCATATCCATAAACGGATCCAGGAATCCTCCGGGTCAAAGTATACCAACACGGCCGCACCGGTCAGGGCAAGCCATGGCCCGACAGCACCGACCGTGGGCAAGTCTTGGGCCGCGCCGGCACCGGCTGCACAAGTTAGAGCTCCTAGCTTTGGCAGACCTGTGCCGGCGGCTGCACCGCCAGCGCCGCCGCGCCCAACACCACCGCCTGCACCAGCACCAGCACCGCCAGCGCCCGCACCAGCGAGCGACAAGCCCAAAACCGAAGACCGGATCGCGCCCGTCGGAACAGCCTACACCCCCGTCTCGCTCCCGAAACCAGGCAAGCTCGGGAACCGGTGGGGTGCTGGTGCAGTCCCTCGTGACAGCGAGCCGGAACCAGAGCAGCCGAAGCCGTTGGGTGTTGCGGCGCGCATGGCCGCGTTTACGGGTGGTGCCGCGCCGAGCTCGGGCGCTGGTGCTGGCTCGGGCAAGAAACTGACGTGGAGTGAGAGACAGGCAGAAGCCAAGCGGCAACGCGAAGAGGAAGATCGCCAAAGCGCGGCCGCGAGCGCCGGTACGTCCCCGCCCTCTCGTCAGCCAGTCACGGCGTTGACAGTGTGAATTCAAACAGCGATCAAACCGCAAGTCTCTGGTGGGTTCTCACGCAGCGTCCCAGCGCCTCCATCGCCAGACTCGGAGGATGAAAAAGACGGCGACGGTGACGATTGGGATACCCCGGCACCACCGAAACCGTCTGGAATCTTTAGGCCACCAGTGAAAGCTATACCTGAGCTAGAGCTAGAGGTGGCTGCGCCGCCGCCTCCGCCGCCGCCGCCTCCACCACCTCTGTCAACTGCTGAGCCTGTGCTTGCTGCGCCCTCGGATGTACGTTGTCTGGCGTCTGCGCATGGTGTACCATCTGACGCCTCTGCCCAGAGCGCAATGGACGAAATCACGCGCCTCAAGTCCGACTTGACGCTACAAGACGCTGTCCCGCCACCTGTTCCGGTCGATTCGAGGCCCGGTGCGGCGACCGCGCCAAGTGCCGGACCAAAGGCCCAGGTGCTATACGACTATGATGTAAGTCGGTCATTGTGTTGGGGATATATTCTGACTCGGCACCCAGGCGGACGAGGACGTGCGTCGCTGACAACGAAGAGGATGAGACGCTAACGGCACAGAATGAGATCTCACTGCGCGAAGGCGAGGTTATCCATGACATTGAAGTCCTCGATGAAGGTCAGTCCAGCACATGCCCCAGCATGCGACAGACCAAGGGCTGATTGCCGCACAGGATGGTGGCAGGGCACCAACTCGTCCGGACAGACGGGCATGTTCCCTGCAAATTATTGTGAATTACTCCAAGATGCACCCGAACCAGAGCCAGAGGCAGCTCCCGCGCCTCCGCCTCCGCCCCCTCCTCCGCCTCCACCGCCTGCCCCTGCGGCAGAGCCTGAACCGGCTGCTGCTGCACCTCCCCCGCCGCCGCCGCCTCCTCCGCCGCCTCCCCCGCCACCACCAGCTGCTGCTGTCGCACAGGGACAGACTGCGATCGCGCTATACGAGTAAGTCGGCGCTCAGCTTGACCTCGCAGTGCCGAGCTGAGGCCTAGCAGTTACGACGCCGCCGAAGAGAATGAAATCTCATTCCAAGAAGGCGGTCTGATCACCGAGATCGAAGAGGTCGATCCCGACTGGTGGCAAGGCAAGAGCGGCGGCATCGTTGGCCTCTTCCCCGCGGCCTATGTTGAAAAGCAGTGAGCGTCAACGTGTTGCTCTCCAAGAAACCCAACAGAGACAACGGAGAAACGGATTGTACCGTGAATGGACTATGCATCGCTTGAGTCTGAGCCCGAGCCTTCGCTTTCGAAATCGGAAAACGAGTCGAGATCGAACCCGAGATCGGATAGGACGCGCTCGACTTGACGAGCTGCTAGGAGTCGACGTTCATCTTGATCCGAGACGGCTGCGAGCTGAGCTCTGACCGATTCGAGGTGCATCAGCAGAGGCGTCGGGTCCAGGCCGAGGTTTAGCGGAGCCGCTTGGAACCCAGCAAAATCATCTGCGAACGCAGCCTCGTCTAGCTCTATGTCGTGTTCTTCGTCCGGCGCGGGCTCATCATCCAGCCAATCCTCCAACCTCGCGTACTCGTCGCCATCCGACTGCAGTTGCTCAACTTGACGCCGGAGCTCCTCAACGCCCGGAAACGTCTCGCTCGCGCTTGGGCCTGGCGGGTCGGCAGATCCAAACTGGACAGGAAAAGGAGGGGAAGGACGACCGGGAGTACCCGTAGATGGTTTACGGGTCATTCCGGGCCAGAGATGCGTTTGGAGCGTTTGGCGGATCGATTCGAGCACTGGTAGGTCTGGATCATTCAGCTCGGTTAGGGGAACGGTACCGCACGAACCGTACTCATCTACCGGGCTCGTCTCGAGCTCATCTTCAAAATCCATCCCGAGGTCGAGAAAGATGCGTTCGAGCTCTTCTCGAGTGAGATTGTTCGATTCGGGCCCGACGAGACGGACGGCGAGAGAGATGTCGGGTTCAGACGCCAAGATGCGTCGTAGAGCGTCTAGTAGGGTGTTCGTAGGCTGAGACTATGAGCACTTTATCCATCTTGACTGGACTCACGGCATCCTGAAAGACGTAGACGACGACGGCGTCGGTCCGCTCAGCGTCCTCGTCCCCTTCTATCCCGGCGTGGTCCAACAGCGGCTGGAGCCTGAAATGCACATCTGCAGTGTAGTACTTGTTATCGATCGTCCAGGGGATGATGCTCTGTGTGGCTGGTGGTCCCGGGATGTCGAGGAGGCCTGTGACAAGCCATCAGTTGCGAGATGTCGGGTGCAGCTGGCGTACGCGATACGAATGGCCTTGGGTCGAGGTCAGGAGCGTGGAGGACAAGGATCTCCGAGTCTGGCGAGAGCACTGGGACGGTCATGGTGGGATGACAGTCGACGCGTCTCGCGGCCTCGTCGCAAGCGTGCATCCACATCTCTACTCTACAAACACTGTCTCCGCGGCTCACACAATCTCAAACTTGTCAACCGTCAGCACCTTGTCCTGGCTGAACACTGCTGGTTCGCCCGATTCAACCAGCGTCGCCGCCCGGACGTCGACTTGGGCCAAGCTGCCCGCAGCGACGAAGCCGACTTGGATCGGGAACAAGGCTTCGGTCGAGTCTGCTTTGACGGCAAACTCGAGCGATCCAGTCGGGGCGTCGACGTCGATCGTGTCAATGGTCCAGGTCAAGGCGTTTGTGCGCTGGTCGAGGCGCCATTCGCCGTTGTGCGAAGACACGGCGGGGAGCGCGTCGTCGCTTGACGTAGCGTTAGCGAGTCGGCAGCCAGGCAGATGCGACTCACGGGAGAGGGATGGAGATGACAACGTTGCGGAGCGCGAGGTGGGGCGCCTCGAGCTCGTACTCGACCACGACGTCGACGTGGCCGTCGCCGCGCGGCTGCGGCCAGGCGTTGATCGAGAGCGGTACGGCGCTCTCGTCCTTTGTACTCAGGCGCCAACGCAGCACGCCGAGCGGCTGACCGACAGGGAAGGATCGGGTCGCATCCTTGAGAGCCACGATCCGTTCGGCACCCTTTGCCGTCGCAAACTTTGCAACGTTGGGATGCTGCTTGAACACGAGCTCGTTCCCGAGCTCGGCAATCTTGGACCCGGATACCGGCGGAGCCAGAGACAGCTTGAGCTTTGCGAGCGCGGCGTCGGTCACTTTCAAGTCGAGATCGCCCTTGAGTTCAAACGACTCGAGACCGCCGTCGCGCAAGAGGGTGACGCTGAGCTGTTCGCGCACCGTAACGTGCACACTGGCGTGTGAGCTGCGCCGAGAACTCGAGGGGGGGCTTACCTCTCCTGAGGGACCTTTTCCAGCACGTCTTCCGAGACGGGCTCGGGTGCGACTGGGACCGGTGCGGGTGTCGGTACGGGCGGATAGTCGTCTTCGGGAGGGACGACTGCCTCGCCACCGAGGGCATCGATCAGATCCGACTGCTTGCCTTTTTTGCCGAGCTTCATGCCGGAACCCTTGAAGGCCGGCTTGAGGGTCGAAGGCGCAGGTGAGGCCGATCTGCGGATGAGCACTAGTCGACACGCAACCGTCGCACACACCGATACGGATCCCTATCGACCGGCGGGGCCTCGTACCGCGGTTGGGTCGGGACCGAAGCATAGCTTCCAAACCCTCCGCTCCCGCCACCGCCGCCAGCCTGCCTCGAGCGCTGCTGTTCACGCCTTTGCATCTCGAGCTGCTTGGCGCGCCGCTTCAACTCTTCCTTTGCTTCCGCCTCCTTGTTCCTCGCAATGATTTCCTGAATCTTCTCTTCGTGCGAGTCGCCTTCGAGCACGTTGCGGACCTGGTTGAGCGAGACGTTTTCCTTGTAGCCTAGCGAGACGACCTCGTCGAACGCGCACAAGAGGTCAAACGAGTGATGAAGGATCGCAGGCTCGTTCAGCGTCGGTGTCAACGACGAGATCAAGCGGACGATCAACGAGAGCGTCGAGATGTCCTGTTAGGAGATTGCGTGAGCGCCGTGGCCAACTCGGCGTGCTACCCACCTGGAGGATGTTGCTGCCCTTGTTAGTGATCAAGAGCACATAGACTTCTTCAAACGGCTGGTAGACAAAGCGCACGTCGTCCGTCTCGACCGTCGTGTGCTGCGAGTTGACGGGGATGAGCTTTGGAAACGCGGCGAGCAGGCCGTCGATCCGTGAGCGCGGAATCGGACGGAACTGGCGCGAGATGAGGGCTGAGCTGTTAGCACGATCGAAGCGAGTGAGTTTGCGACACGAAGCGGGTGGAAGGGATAGCTGGCTCAAGGTAGGTAGCGGACTAGGACTGACGTTTACCGGACCGGGTGCAGACCGAAGCCGCCAAGACGACCTATGATATATTAGTAACGCCAGCTCGTACAGCTGTATGCCTTGCGGGATGCTCACCATTGTGAGCTGATGCTGCTGCTGCTGCTGATAGTGATCTCAAGCTGCAGTCAGCGCGTGGACGTGCATGGTAACCCCCAATGAAGTCGCGGCGTTAACAAAACGCCGACTAGAGGGGTTAGGCAGACATCTCAAGTGACGATAGTATATGCATGCGGCACTATCACGGTGAGAGCGCACTCGGTCGCGTGACAAGCTTGAGCTTGAGACCGGAGCCGGGGATGGGTGCAGGACTGGACGCCGGCACCGAGTCGGGTGCGGGCGGCGCGCCCTCGACCGGCGTCGCCAGTTTCAACACGACTTTACCAACCTGCCCGCCCGCGGGCCCCTCGTGTCCCCTCTTGTCCACCACGACCTTGTTCCCCCTCGGTAGCCTGCCATCTCTATAATCACCTCTGCTGGTCCATCCTGCATCCCACGTCGCTCGTAGCTCGACCTGTGCGCTGCCGCTGACGACGGGTGGGCCGAAATAAGCCGGTTGGCCCGTATCGCGTGCGTTCTGTGGCTGAGGTGGTCGGAGCGCGGTGAGGCGATCTCTGAGCGCGCGCGGGAGGAAGGGTGAATGGCCCGCGAGGTCGCGCACGAGCGTACTGAGGAGCGCAGGCGGGTGAGCGACGATATCGCGTAGGATCGGTGGCGACGGATCGATCGGCATCAGTTTCGTAGGGTAGTAGGCTGTAGACGTTGGGTGGACGGGCACGATGGGCGTCGTGCGGGGGCCTGGCAGTGTGCCGGCGCCAGGGTGGGCGAACAGGGTATCGGGTGGCGTGTAGGTATCGGGGTTGGACGCGCCAGAGATGAGATACCATGCTGCGCCTTGGCGGAGGCTCTTGACGCTCAGCGTCATACTCGGGTCGAGTGCCGTTTCGGCATACGTCGCGAGCAGGGACGGGAATGAACTGCTTGGAGTGCGTGGGCGTGGAGCCGGGCGCGTGGACAGGTGCAGCTGCGAATGCGGGTGGGATTCCTTCAGCATCGAGGTCGAGTAGGCGATTGGCTCGAGGTAGTTTTCCAATTGGGAGCGAGAAAACGACGCGGGTTCGGTCGCTGGCGCGGGCGTGGATGCGCTTCCACCCGCTGACGTGAGCTGGGTCGCAGAAGGCAGTGAAGCCTGTTCAAACGCATCGACGGGCACGACGTCGTCGCGCTCGTCGGGTTCGATGGCAATCTCTACCGGTTCCGTTCGACTCGGCAACGGCGGCATCCACGCCTCGAGCCATGGCATCTCGGTGTTCAGGCCTGTAACAACGGTCGGTTCAGGACTGGCGCCCGACTCGTACCCTTCGTCGTCGTCGTGCTCGAGCCGTTTCCGCTTGCCAAGCTGGTTCGGTGATGCGACCATGTCTGCGTGTGAATCAGACGAGGCTTCGGATGACTCGTCGGGCTCTGGCGAGGGACCCGGCATGTAGTACATTTCGACCCGTTGCGAGTCGTCTTGGACCACGCGACCCTGCTGTACCAGCTCTGGCCGTGCACTGCATCAGCTGCAGCCCTTGGGTCCGTGACCGCACACACCTCGAAGCGGCAGCACGGCCGGCCCCCGCACGACCGGCCAGTCCGTTTGCTCCTCCAGCAAGTCGTCCACCCAGTCTATCAACTGTTCAATCCCACCCATCCCGAGGTCACCCAGAGCAGCTCGTACATCGTACACGTTGACGGCTTGACCGCCGCGGCCGTCGCGTTCGGCGCCCATCACGCATTTCCGTGCGAGCGTGAACAGGTAGCGTTCGAGCGCGTCGGTGAGCAGGGTGCTAGCTGCGCTGCTTGTCGACGTGAAGCCTGCTGCGTGGAGGGATGCGAGGGTTGCAGTGTGGAGCAGGTGGGCTGGGTCGGGTGCCGCCATTGTGCTGTGGTAGGTGCATCCTGGTGCGCTCTATCCGAGTGGCGAGGGAATGCGGGTGGTGGCAGACGGGGTTGACGCGTGGCAACCCTCGGCGTTATAGTATCGCCGCGCGGTACTATTACCTTCACAGACACGCCTAACTACCCACCCACACCTAACCCCCTTTTACGAAACGCCGTAATCCCGGTTTTGGCCGCTCTTCCTCCTCTCTTTCCGCCACGCCGCATTTTCACTCTGCACCCCTCGCGTCCCCCACCAACTCTCACTTAGACCAAAATGTCCGCACAGGAGCAGGCCCAGAACGATGAGGAGCACGAGCAAGAGTTCCACCAGACCGGGGCCGGCGCCTCGCTGACTTTCCGTGAGTCGCGTTCGCACCTGGCCAGGGTCCTTTGTACGCTTGGAGACTACGAGCTGGTGAACAGATGCAGGTGCAAGCTTTTGAGCTGGCGGCTGGCAGCGTTTCACTGGCACATGGTTTTCAGGCCTGCAGGCGGCCTTGCAACCCTTGCTAGACTCGAGCTGACGGTCCTCAGCCATGCAGTGCTCGGCCCTCCGCAAGAAGTGAGTTGCCGCTGGCCAAGGCCGGCACCCACCATACTGATTTCTACAGCGGCCACGTCTGCATCAAGAACCGCCCGTGCAAGATTGTCGACATGTCGACCTCCAAGGTGAGCTCTTCTGGTCAAACCACCCTGTCCTTCTACCTCTTCTCGCGTCACGCAGAGACGCGCGAGCGAGATCCGACGCATTCCAGGCGGCTCGCACGCACAGCGCTGACTCGTCTCAGACCGGCAAGCACGGACACGCCAAGGTCCACCTTGTCGCCATTGACATCTTCACCGGCAAGAAGATGGAAGACATTTCGCCCTCTGTGAGTCATGCGAACCTCCATGAACACGCGCTGACAATCTCAGACCCACAACATGGACGTTCCCAACGTCCGCCGTACCGAATACCAGCTCATCAACATTGAGGATGTGAGCCGAGTCTCACAACCACGGATCACTACTAACCCACCCAGGGCTTCCTCAACCTCATGCTCTCGGACGGCGCGACCAAGGACGACGTCAAGCTGCCCGAAGACAAGATTGGCGAGGAGATCGAGGCCGCGTTCGAGGACGGCAAGGAGCTCATGATCACCATTGTCGCCGCTATGGGTGAGGAGCAGGCCATCTCGTGGAAGGAGGCCCCGCAGGGCAACTAGGCGGCGTGCATCGAGTTGTGGGCGGTAGAGGTACCGTCTTGTTGTTTCGACATGTCACTATAGGGCTGTCTGCTTGTGTGACGCTTGCAGTGGTTGGCTCATTCGACGGCATGGTGTGTTGCGGCTATTGCAGCGCAGGCTGTTAATGCGTACGATCCGCACCTCGTGATCCAACCCAAGAGCATCACCCTATACATGACGCACACTCTGTCGCTCAGCCTCGGCTCTAATGCTCTCCCCCAAGCGCTCGTTGAAAAACTCTAGCACCCTCTCACAGCCTGTACGCGCGAGGTCCAACGCGCGCTCATGGACCTCTTGCGTGAACACGCCTTTGCTCTCTGACCAAACGATCTCGAGCTCGGCATGATCCGTTGCGATCCCGGTACCAAAAGCCCAAGCGACGCCATGTAGACTTTTCGCGTGTGAGATCTCGTCGGCTGTAGGATCGAGCACCATGTCGCCGTTGACGTTCAAGACGGCGACGTTGACGCTCGTGATGACGCCTCGGAGGGCTATGGAGCCTGCGTCGAGCGCGGAGAGGGAGGCGGCGTTGATGAGGGCCGGAATCGAGGTCGTGGATGAGAGTGATTGCAGCGTGAGTTGGATCAGGGCGCGCGGGTGCGAGCTGAGATGGAGTAGGGGCGAGAGGAGGGCTGTGAGGGTTTCGATCAAGGCTTTGGACGGTGTGGCTGGCCTTTGTTAGCTCGCTCCAGCAAATGTGACTGGATCCTGCAGCCGACAAACGTACCGCTCAGACTGTCCAGGGGTCGGTGCACGACCTCGAGCGTCGCACGGTCGACAAGCTCATCTCTGATCTTGACCTCGATCGGACCTTGGAACGAAGCTAGAGCGGCATCCGAGCCTGCAAGGGTTCAGTAGACAGCTGCGGCTCTACCACTCACCGAATCCAAATTTTGCAGACCCGTCCGCACGGCTCAGCTGGTCCGTCTCGAGGCTGAGCGGTCGTAGCTCTGCCGCCTGTCGTCCATCTGCCCGTCTTGAGCTGCTCATAGTATCTACGTCGTCGTCGTCTACCTGACAAGTCGACGACGTCGTCCACCACTCGATCGTCAACTGGTCCCGCTCAACGTCAACAACCATCCACTACTACTATGCCGGCTCATCACCCTCTGCGCCGCATCTCGACTGGCTCGCTCTCCTCCCTCGCGCGCTCAACAGACCGCTCCAACTCGTCTCCATCAGGCCTCGACTTTCTCCAGCCAGCACTGACCGAACTGGCCGATGAAGCCGCCACGCTCGCACACAACGTTCAGCAGATGAACGAGCTCCACGACGCGCTCGGAACGTTCAATGAGAGCTTTGCAGCGTACCTGTACGCGCTCAAGATGAACGCATTCTGTGTAGAGTGGCCCCAGGTCCGTGCGCTCCGTGTGGTGCTGACAAGACGACTGAGGCTCCCAGGCGCCGGATGAGAACTCGTTTGCGCGCGTCCCGAAACTCTCTGGTGCGCGCTCAGTGGGACTCTGGACGATCTCTCATACCTGCAGCTCTACCTCCTACCTTGCCACCGCTCCCGCCGAGCCCAGCGCCGACCCCATCAACGTCACAGATCTCTCAGCCGCTCCAGCACTCGACCGCCGCCGGCGATCTGACGTACGCGACTGCCTTTTCCAACACGACTGTCGAGCATATTCCCTTGCCGGGTCCGTCTACGCGAGTAAGAGGGAGCGGCATTGCGCGAGGTCGGGGCCGGGGAGGCGCAGCCGGGCTGCGCAAGAAGCGAGACGTTTGTAGCTCGCGTCGGCGGATCAGCGTCTGACAATATACAGGCACAGATCGCAATGCTGATCGAGCGCCTTCCACTGGAATACCGAGGTTCAGATCCGGTACGTCCTGGCCGCGCCGACATGATACTAACGTCGAGCAGGCAGCGAGCGTGACGATGGAAAAAGTCATCAACAAGCTCATGGCTACTTCAAGCCCAGACGGACTCAGCAGTCCGTCTGCTCCAACCAGCCGAGCTACCACGCACTGACACACACCAGTCAAGAGCATCGTCTCGCCGCCCGAATTACCACAAGCACGCGTCAACAAGTGTCTGATCGCGCTCGTCAACAAGAAGATGGTCGCAAAGGTCTCGATCGATGTCAGTCGCCTTCTATCCCCTTTAGGTAGGCTGACGTCGAACAGGGTACGACATACTACCAGGGCGCGTTTCCAGAGAGCTAGATGCATCGTCTGACGACTCACGCCTTGTTCCTGCGTCCATACTATCTCATCACTCTGGCTCCGCTGCGCGCGCTCGCTAGCCCTCTCGCGTTCTCGCCTTTCTATCCCAGCCCTTGGACGTTTTGGAACAAGCATGCCCTTCATAGTGCGACAAGCGATCGGCATATATGGAAATCAGCTCGGGGATATCGTTACCGTGCTGCGAGGTCACCAGCCGACTTGGGATGCTGAATGCAGGACGGCTGGCGCCTTGACTACGATCAGGGCGTGCAGACGTGCACAAGGGATCCGATCGATCGACTGAACCCGCAAACGCGCTCATTTCAGGATACAGTGCGTGGTGTGGATTGCAATGCGCAGTACACGGCTGGTCCGTCGAGCATCAACTTGGGGTTCGATCTCGAGCGCCTCTGCGGAGCAACCAACAGTCTGCATTCTACAGCCCGTGGTCTTGGCTTTGAGGAATGCTCAACTGACGCTTTACTGCAGTTTGTCTATTTGTCGCACTAGAGCCTTGTTCGTCCCTGCACATGTGTTCAACGACGTGATGCTAGACTGTGTAACCTGGTGGATTCTTCTCCGATGTAAAAGTAGCGCCCAGAGGTGCATTCATCGGCGTAGACTTGCACATGGTGTCTCCCATGACTTTGACATGTGCGACATCGGTCGGACGCAATAGCAAAGTGCTCACTAGAAACACCGTCGTGCCTTCGATTTGACAGCAAAACGTGAGGTTCACAAGAAACTTATATACACGCAAGTCACTTTTGCACTCGCGCAAGATGTCAACGAGCAAGCACTGTTGCATCGCACTACCGCGCCTTGCCTCCATCCAGCACACGCCAAAAGCTTCCAACTATCTGTCTGTCCACATRCCGACGTTGTTTGTCGACCTGCACGCCGGTCAACAGCACGCCTGCGACCAGAACCAACTCACTCGCAACTCGGTCACGTTCCAGTCCTTGACATTCGGGTTTGACGGTTCATTGTGCCACTGGAAGTAGACGCCGGTTACTGGGATACGGTTCAGTACGTTGACCACCAGGCGGTGCCGTCAGTCTCACCGTGACGGAACAGTTGCCTGGGTTCTTGCCACTTGTACGAGCGGAACTGCCAAGATTGCCCGGTCGTCAAAACGCACACTACGCGGTCCCTGTCGCGTATCAGCACGGCGTCGGCCAACAAGTGATACCTACCAAGCGTCTTGTCCAAACTTTTGCAGCGCCTCGACGCCCTCGACAACAAAGTACTTTGTCGGCTTCTCGTCTGTCCTGTCTTAGTCGAGACAACCACGAGGACGACACTCACCGCCTCCTCGTTTTCTGTAGATCGGTAATACATCCTCCACACGCGTGTTGCCTTGGGCCGCTTCGTTGGCCCGAGCCACTTCTGAGGCCTCGAACCTGGCAAAGTCTGTCAGCTAGAGCTTCCCAACGCTCTCAGTTCCAACGTACACGCCGTCCTCTAGGAACTTTTTGACATTCCACATGGTGATGAGCGCCGTAGGAGACGACGAGATCATGATGATCGGATGACCCTGCTTGGCCTTGCGGACTCGAGGTTCTGCCCGAGTCAGCGACGATAGACGCAGTGGAGTTTACGCACCCGATGAAGTCGCAGCAGCAGTAGGCGGTACTGCTGGCCGTGATGAGCTGCTCGACTGCGACGCGCGCATCGCTTTGATCTTCTCTGCCGCGATTGGCAGAATGATACTGGCAAAGTTCTGACCACGTCAGCTACTTCCAACTTTGTCAACTCCCAGTTCGGCTAACATTCTCCTTGCCCCCACCGCTCGTCCTGAGTACTGCACTTCGGCTCACGAGCTCGACCTCGGATGCTCGAATCTAGTCCAACTGTCAGTTGCCGGGCAGTCTTGATCAATCCATCTCACTTTCTTGCAAATCTCCCGATCAGCCGCGTTGGGCTCGTACCTCCGCTTCTGAGACGCCTGCGACGCTACTGCCGCTGAGGTCGATGCCAACTGGGATGCATCTCTACTCGTGCCAGCCTCGGGCAGGGCAGAGGGTACCGGCGCTGTTGGTGACGTCGAACCTGGTAAAGTCAGCGCAGATCGCACGAGCCTCCACACGGCTCACCCGCAGCAGCACTATCCAGCACACGCCCAGCGCCATCACTTTGCCCGGTCAGATACTCTACAACACCTCTTCGGTCCAACGTCGTCACGTAGCCAACACCACTACTTTGCGCCTTCATCATGTACTCTCGCAGGGCGGCCTGCCTCTCGAGCCACGCCAGCAGCAGTTGGCCGACATTGTAAAAGTCTGTTGTCGACCCAGCCTTTGCCGAGTAACGGGTTGGCGTGGCCAACGGTAGAACGGTGGATGCGGCGGGGAACGAGACATGCGACGCATCGTTGAAGGAGTCTGTTGGAGTCTGATTAGCAGTGAGGAGCAAAGGCGATTGTTCTGAGCTGATGGCAGCCCGCAACAAGGCGAGAGCGTCCTCAGTAGCCATGTTGTCGTAGGTATAGGCACTTGCTCATACACTGGCAGGACAAGAGCCGGTTGCGTTTGCATCCGTGGATCACGTCCATCAGTGTGGCATCGAGTGAGGGATACACCTTGCCGAAGGACGGGCTATGTGGCTACGTGACGTTGAGATGCCAGGGACAGCAGATCACAAGGCTGGTACTACGCTAAGATCATTCTCGCCCAGATCGGGCCGTCCCGGACGACTTGCAACAGGCCAGAGCGCACATCAGCATGACCGCGCCACCGTGACCTCGGACCGTGTGAGGGTATTCCTCCTGTATACCTCTAATAACTGATGTCTGGAGCTATGCTATACACGTTCCCTGTATGTACTTCAGCTATCAGCCTTTTCCTGCTCCCGACCGTAGTTCGAGCACTTTGCGCTGTCTACGAGGCCGCTCACGTCGTCGTAATCGATTACAGACGAACCGAATACATCTCCCGGTCTGTTCAAGCATACCGTGGCAATCGTGCGCGACCGCCTGGATGGCTGCGTGATGAAGCATAGAATATGATTGGCTGAGTTTGCCGCCGCTAGACACCGTAGATAGTCAATGACAATTCAAGCGCAAGCGCTGAACATTGCGCAGAATGGGTGGTATGTGGTTCATGTTCTTTAGCCCTGGTCAGTAAATCGTAGGCATTGCGCTCAAGGTACGCTGGCCGAACGTCGACAATCTTCTTCGTACGTCCTTCGTTTCCGACCATCTGCCGACGCCGTGTAGCCGCCGAAGTATATGCATCAGGTAAGTCATGCGAATGGCGCAACATCTGAGGTGAGAGTGCATCGCGCTCGAGGTTGTGTAATCGCCAATGTTGCGTCAATGGGCACGGGCTTTGCGTTACAGGACGCTGCCAATGTCTCGCAAGTTGAAAGGAGCATTGTGCTTTCTCGTCGCTGGCGTCATGGCGGCAATCTGTTAGATGATGGGGAAGAACCGTGATGCATCTCGCTCGCTACGGCTCTACTTTGTAGGTTTTCGCCTACAACTCTGACGTCCCTGATGTCTCGCCGGATGCAGTATTCATCTGCATCCTCGCCGGATGCGTCGCATCCTAGGCGTCTTGCCTACATCCTCTGCGCGCCAGACTTGTCTTGGCTACATCCGCGCCGGATGTAGTGTTCGCCAGATGCGGCGTCACCCGCCGCGTCGTCCGCCCTGATGGCTGGCTGAGTGGCGTAATCCAACACAATCACGCTGGCGTATCATCCGTAGGAGCTGAGCGTAACCCAGCTAGCGTTCAGCGACATGTGAGTATGCTGCTTGCATGGCTTTATGACTAAAAGTACTGATGCATTTAGCTACTTCACATATCCATGTGTGTCAAAGCACTGAAACTCATTTGTCTGCTCGCTGACTGAGTGAATCACAGAAACTAAGCAGGCGAGTCACACGGGCTCGGTGGGAGCGTGGTCTTACCTCGTCTCTGCTCACGCTTCAAGAGAGTGAGATTGTATTCCACACCGGCGCCGGCAAGCTCGTCAAGTACGCGCTTGGTCACCTAGCAGCTATCGATCCGCACACCCAGTGTGTACAACGTGTGGTCAATTTGAGGCTGACCAACTCCAGTATCCCGATCGATGGCAACGCGGACGTTGTCAGCGACAAAGAGGAAGCTTTGTCTCCGAAGCACTCGCTGCCAAGCTTACTATCAGTCCAGTGGACTCCCTGGATCTCATTCAATGACGACAAGAATTCCTTCTGGAACGCAGGATCGAGGTTCTCGATAGGCAGTGACAAACACAGACACGATGTGAGAGAGTCACATCTCCTTCTGGCACCAAGTGCAAACGCAGTCAACGTAAAGGAAGCGCGTGGTACTCTTTGTTGATCCTTCCCTTTGAGACTGAGTGGAGTTCGGAACCTCAGCGCCCCGAAGCCTCCGCAGGCTCGCACGAACGACCATGTCATCGGACGCAAACTCGAACGAACGGACGTCTGAAAGCCACGTACACTGGTCTGACCCAACCGTCTCTCACTTCATTGACCCTGTCCCTGAGCCGCCTGAGCCGAAGACCATGACGATTGAAGAGCTCCGTGCGATACGTGCGAGACTTCGCGCAAGACGTCTGGCTCGACAGCAAGGCGGCGCACCCACTGATGATAATACGAAGGCTGCGAGTGATTGAACCGTCCGAGGTGATTGATGAACGCATCAGGAAAGGTGAAACAAGCGCCCGTCCAGCTGTAGGGTAGAACAAGTCTAATGAGATGTCCATCTCATCGCCGTTGGCACATCTTGCTTCCGATCACGTTTGTAAAGTCAGAACCCGTTCGCGCAGCCCGTCCTTTGTCTGTACGCCTTCTGGTTTGTACGCTGTCAGCCAGCGTTTGGTACGATGGGTGCTGTGCGGTGAACGCGATGAGAAGCCGCCGCATGAACCAGGAGTACGCACGGTGGAAGTCCCTGCTGACTATAAGTAGTCTACAGCTCGAAACACGGGATCCCCTACATCAGTACTCCACTCGTCATGTCTAATGGGCCAACAGCAGTTGTCCATGCTACTTTCGAGGTGCCCAAGCGTCCAGAGGCCCCAAAGCGGAACCCGTCGTCATTTGACAAGAGCTACATGGCTCGTTGCGCATCCCCCTTCCCGTTGCCGCCAAGCGAGGTAGACAGCGAAAGCGGAAGCGAAAGCAAACCCACAGAATCAAGCAACAAGGCAACGTCGACATCGAAGCAGGTACGTCCTTAGAAGCTTTGGGTATATAGCTAGCTGTGGCTACGTATCCACGAGCGGCCGCCATCTTCCCAGTCCCCAGAATAAATGATACGTGGCATGATGACATACATTATATACACGAAGCTCGGCCATGCCCGCTCACTTGGACTTCTTGCCTTTGGACGATTTGTTGGCCACCAGCTTGGCTTGCAGCGCCTCAAAGTCAGCATCGCTTATCTGGACCACCTTCAGCTCGTAGTAGTCATCTTGCGCACCGGCTCACCTCGGGTGGACCTTCATCTTCGTTCTGAGACTTCTTGCCCTTTTTCCCCCGTTTTGCTTTCGCCTCTGCCTCGATCTTGGCATACTTTCCCGCGAGTGCGTCCAGTCCCACACTACGCTGCTTCTGTCTCTTGACGATCAACGCCTTCAGCGCATCATCGTCGTCACCGCCCGCATCTCTGGCATCCGACTTGCGCTTGCCCTTCTTGCCTGATCCGTAAAACTCTTCGTGCACGCCGAGCTCCTTGGCCATCTCCTCTGCTTCAGACGCCTCCTTTGCAGCACTCTTCGCTCGACGTGCTTTAGCTGCTTCATCGGTACTCGTCGTCTTCCACTTGGCAAGCTCGTCGAGATCACCCGATGCGATGAGGGAGTTGACGGCAGCAATGAGCCGGTCTTCGTCGGCGTGTTGGGCGTGTGGGATGCGAGAGAGGATCTTGGATAGCGAGCCCTTGGACTTCGCATACGCCTCTGCCAGGTCGTCTAGCTCGGCCTGGGAGCCTGCCCATGTCAGTTACTATGACAGGGGCGCGATCCGGGCTCACCCTGGTACGCTTTCTTGTCGTCATCTAACAGCTGTCTATCCACCCTGGTGTACACGGCCTCAAAGTACGCGTCCCAGCCCATTTCCTCTGCGTCACCAAACGCCAGTTCGTCCGTCCGGCCCGTTGCATCGTACCTGCACTGATCAGCGGCTGCTCAGCTTCACATTGCCAAACTCACCGCTTCCGCTTCGCAGCATCACTCAATACTGCGTACGCGAAACCAATCTGTTGGAACTTTTTGCCTGCCGCTGCCTTATCTCCGCCGCGCTGCTTGTCCGGATGATGCTGCAGTGCAGCTTTGCGGTACGCCTTCTTGATCTCAGACTCGGTCGCGGATGACTCTAAGCCCAGCGCCTTGTAAAGCAGCGACGCGTCCTCCGCTTCGATCTCTGAGAAAAAGTTGAGCAAAGGATCAGAGTCGGACATCTTGACGAAGAGTAAGCAGGGCGAACCGACGCAGACGGGACGTGCAGACGTGGACGCGTCGAAAGCTACTTTCATGTGATGAGTTAGCCTTCGTGGCATTGTGGCGCGCTGGCCTTCTGTAGTCTGAATGATTCGGTGAGACTGCTGAGCGCATTGCCGTCGCCCGACAATAACTCAGATGATATATGCATTCGAGGTTGTCGTCCAGTGTACAATCAATTCACATATCAACACTCCCGGCCGTGCGCCCAAATTCCCTCCGTTCAATTTCTCCCTTCACATCACATGCGCTCAACATGGCCCAGCACGGGCTTGTCCTGGTCGCGGCTGTCGACGCGCACCGTCTCCGGCGCATCAAAGACGGTGACATCCGTCTTGGCAAATTTGCGTGCAGAGACGCTCTTCTCGAAAAGCAGGTCGAGCTCCATGAAGGACCGACCGGTGGGCTGGGAAACCGATGAGTACAACGCGGCAGGACATGAGAAGGAAACTCACCTCAGGCACCCGGAAGTAGGTGTAGACCGCACAGAGGGCTGCCAGCCCACTCCAGAAGAAGGCAGTGTACTGCTGCAGGTTCCAGGCTTCGGGGTTGAGCATGTATGGAGTAATCACGCTAGTGAAGATGCCAACTGTGGAAGGCATCAGCATGGTGTGAGGTTGTAAGAGCTTCGACGAACCGATGTTGTAGCAGTTACGACCGATTACAACAGTCTTGACCATCAAGCGACGCGATGAGATCTCGCCAACAAGACTGAACACGTCAGAAACGTTCTGACTGGTATACAGCATAGACGTACCTGTAGCACACTGTGCCCACAGTGCACTGGTAGATGACCGCCCATCCGAGCAGTAATCCGCCCGTGGCCAGGCCAGCAGTGTGCTTGTCAGGCACAAGCCGCATGAACCCGGTGACGAAAAGGACGCAGGAAAGACCGATGAGGCCAACAATGTAGAGGGTCCGACGACCGATACCGCGGCTCATCAAGCCCCAAGCGGCAAAGACAGCTACAGCGCTGGTATCGCAGTCAGCCGGTCTCTCCATCGCCCCAATTCAGATCACTCACTTGAGGGCATACTGACCAAGAGCAAAGTTATACGAGTCGGCATCGCTGAGACCGGCTTGCTGGAAGAAGCTGATACAAGTCAATCCCTGTGTTTGACCGCGGCGAGACACTTACTAGGTACTGTAGTTGCTGAAAGCATTGCCACACAGATTCTGAATGGCCCAGACCATGCAGACGATCTCGGTACGGCGGCGGTCATGACCCTTGAAGCAGTCGAGGTAAGAGCTTCCAGACGTAAGCTCCTGCTCGACGGCTGTCGTGTGCTGCATCATCGCCATGGTTTCGTCGACGTCAAAGTCGGGGTTGCGGTGCGGCGAGGCCAGGCGGAGGATGGACTTTCGTGCTTGTTCCAAGCGACCTTTGCGTACAAGCCACCAAGGGGACTCGGGCGCAAGACAGATGCCGATGATGAGAGGTCTGCGAGACGGTCAGAACAAGCAAGCCAGCACGTGAAAGTTGCTCACGCCGGCCACATCCACTGAAGGGCGAAGGGCAATCGCCAGGCCATGTTCCCGGACACATCCAGACGAGAACGGATAACACCAATGGATATCAGCTGACCGATACCCCATGAACTCGAATGATGGTCAGCACGAGTCGCAGCAAGGGCAATTAGCTTACGCGTTGACCTGAGGGACATGAGCTTGTAACTCGGTTCATATAAACAATGACTCACCCAGGTACTCAAATAAGCTCGCAATTGAATCGGGCAGACCTCTGCAGCGTAGCTGACGGTCACTGTGGTCGATTTGTGAGCGCCGAGACGACTTGACAAGTCCAAGCGGCCACTCACAGGTCTGGAAGGCACCCCAAGGGATCCCGCATAAAATCTCCGCGACCAAAAGAACCTCGACCCTCTTGGCCGTGAAAGCGATGGCAACGAAGCCAGCAAGGGCAATAAGACAGCCCACGAGAGTTTTCCGGTAGCCGATGCGGTCGGCCAGCCAGCCCATGGCAAAGAGGCCGATGATTTCACCAATGATCACGCCCTGTTCGGTCCCTTCAACACCAGCCCATCGATGGCTTGACGAGACCTACGTTAGACAAGCCAGCTTGCCAGGGAGCTGATACTTGATAGTCACCGCTAGCGGTGAGCTCGCCGAATTGCTCGCGGAACTGAGGAAAAGCGTATAGATTGTTGAGAAGCGCGACTGACGAGGTTAAGCGCGGCCTTTGGCTAATAGGTCAAGACATACCATCGTATCCCTCCATGATGATACACGAGCTGATGAGCATACTCCAACCGATTGCCTTGGGATACAATCGGATGCCCTCGCGCAGAGTCATCGACTTCTCCTTGTTGATTGCAACGTTCGCATCCTCTCTGAGTTGAGCCTGTACGCGCGAAACGGACACCTTCTCATTGCTGGCCAAGTCTGCCTCTGCGGCCTTGTCTGCTGTGAAGGCCATGATGCGGAGCGAGGGATGACTCAAGGGGGGCCAATCAGGGATATGTTATATACGTCGAATGCGAACGTCAGAGCCGCTCGCGCGGGGGACCGGTACGAGTCTGGGGAGTCGTCGTTACCGGTGCGGAGGGCCAGTGGGGTGTCGATCACGCGCACAAGCAAATGCAGCGATTCTGGGTGGTCGAAGAGGGTCGAGAGTCCGCGAGCGGACAGCTGGCAGAAGGTTCCTGAGGCGAAAAGTATCGGTGGTCAGTTCTGATTGGCTCACGGTTCGCTTACCGTGACATGTGACGCCGCTCACGTAGCCCGCCGCGCTCGAATGCTGCAAGTTCACTGTCCGTCAGCGGTATGCGTGAGCGGGGAGCTATGGAGGGCTGTCAATCGCGTTGAACTTCGTCAACCACACTGGACGGAGGGTGCCAGAAATGCTTCTCCCGCCAATGAATTTGAGTTGGCGACTACGGGCGTGTACTGTGCATAGACTGATATCTTGAGCCAGGCAAGCTGCAGAAGCAAGACCTGTGGCATGTTTGGGCAAGGAGGTCACCTTCGCCGAGACCGGCCAGTCCGATGTCAAACTGACACCGCAGATCCGTGTATCATGAGATTGTGATCACTCCAAAACAAGACACGGAACTGTATACATCCGGCAACCAATGGTACCGAAGCCAAGGCATGCCCCAACAACGGCTTCGGAGGATTCGCTTTGCTCGGCCTGGAACAAGCCTGCCACCCTGCAGCGCCTGATATTAAGGCCCTGCAACGGCGATCGTACATAGCAGCTGTCACTCGACCGGGTCTGGAACGCCGCAACGTCTGAGCCGCGGATGCATCTTTGTAGACTGAATGCATGAGGGATGCTGCCGTGAGATCTCGAGACGCCGAGTGGCATATTCGCCGAGTCTGGACCTGCACGTCGCAATCTCTCCGTGCGCGAGCCCCTGTCGGATGCTTCATCTGACCCACCACCGTTCTGGAACAGGGGTGATGCAACAGACCCGCCTCTTTTGCCAATCTGGCGCACCTGCCGCTAAGGGCAAATGATGCGAGCGAGGCACAACTCGCTGTGGCGCAGTAGTGGAGCCGAGTCCTGTGCCACGGAAAGGCGCCGATCTAAAGCTCTGACTGCGTCGTGCTCTCGTGCCGAGGATCAGGTAATTCCCCTATCTGGCTTGTTTGGGACACGTCGCGGGACCTAGGGTCACAGTTGCTTTTTCCAGCAGGACGCACCCGACTAGCGCGGAAGCTTCCATAAGACGCCTCGCCCGCCTGTCTTGCCGCATTGTCATCTCAGCTGAGCGAACGGGCCCAGACGTGGTTTCCTCAACAACAGCTCCTATCTGGCGACCATCCTTTCTTCAGCGCTCATCTTTCCCCCTCCTTTCGCCCGTCGCCATGGTAGCCAAAGCCGACTCGCATCCCGATTTGACGGGCGCCGTCATCGACAAAGGCTGCCTGGAGCTGGTCTCCATCATTGGCACCGGCGCATACGGCGTTGTCTACCTCGCCATCGACTCTCGTTACCCTGTCGCCGTCTACCGCGCCGTCAAATGTTTGCACAAAGCAGGCCTTGACTCGCGCCAACGGCATTTTCAGCGACGCGAGATTGCTCTTCACCAACTCGCGTCAAGTCATCCGTCCATTGTCACAATGGACCGCGTCTTCACCGAGGGCGACTTTGTCTTCGTCGTTATGGACTACGGCGAGGAGGGTGATTTGTTTGCGATGATTACCGACGAGCAACGGGTAAGTTGGCATCGACCCCTCCGACTGAGCTGACACCGCCTTGCGCAGTACTTGGGCGACAATGACCTTGTTCGCTCCGTGTTCCTCCAGCTCATCGATGGCATCGCCTGGCTGCACAGCCTCGGCATTGCTCACCGCGACATTAAGCCTGAGAACGTCGTCTGTTCAGAGAGTGGTACTCGCGTCCGGATAGTCGACTTTGGTCTCGCAACATCTGAGAAGACATCAACCGAATTCGGTTGCGGCTCAACATTCTACATAGCCCCTGGTACGTTCTTCCGCAACCACAAGAGCACAGCTGATTCAATCCAGAATGTCAAGGCGAGGCCTTCAACGCGTCTGGATCCTATCCCACCCAAGCTGGCGACGTTTGGTCCCTTGGCGTCATCCTCGTCAACTTGGCCTCCGGACGGAATCCTTGGCGCCAGGCGACTCTTGGCGACGACTCGTTCCAGGGTTTCATCCAAGATCCAAATTTCCTTCGCAAAATCCTGCCCATTTCCTCCGCGTGCAACTACATCCTTCAACGTATATTCACAATCGACCCAGCAAGCCGGATCAGCCTAGCCGAGCTCCGCAGTCTCGTCGTCAACTGCCGATCATTCACGATGGATGAGGCAGAACTCCGACGAGCTCATGCCGCTGCCGCTACCACGAGTCAGCGAGTTGCCCCGCCCCAGGTCGTGACACCCCAAACACCAGTGCTACCCGCTGTATTTACCACCAACGTGGATCTATGCGAAGTCGATTACAGTCCTGCGTTGTCCACGGCGGACAGCTCAGAAGGCTCCTTTGAGAACCAACCAGGCTTCTCCTTCGACGAGCACCCGGCGCTGTCGTACAGCCACGACTCGGCCTTGTCGCGGTCCTCCTCGTCTGGTGGCGGGTTCTCGAGCCCACCGACTCCGAACTACGTGGCAAGCGACGGGCGATTGCAGATGCCGCCTGTTCCGGATGGTCTCTGGGACCTCCCGACCAAGGCCACCGAACGCAGGTCGACCGAACTGTACATCAGGGGTGCGACATCTCCGGATCTGCTCTCGCTCGGTGGCCCTTCGCCCTTTTTCCGGTGACACTCATCAATCATTCCCCTCGGATAATCCTGCATCTGCCTCTTCATGCCTGCTTGCTTGTATCACATATCATTGTAGAATCCTAAATGCGTAGCAACCACGACATGTCATCATGCAATCAATGCACGATCCGCCGCAGACGGCGACCTTCAAAGAGGCTTGCTAAGTTGCCCTGACGGATGCCGGCATGACAGCAGCTGTCGCGTGCCTTGCCGTCAGGGTGATTTTCCTCCGGGAAGTGTTTAGAGCACTCGTGACGTTGGGTCGCAAGTCGCGTATAAACGCGTCGATCAGTTCAGCAGCGAGGGTGAGCGCAGCTCGGCGTAGTCAGGACACCGGATGGCGCCGCTGTCTTTCCTCAAGGGGGACAAGTCATCCCCGACTGTTCCGGCGCCAGCTGCAGAGTCGCCGGGCAAACCGCGTCCGGGGAGGCTGCTCCGGCGCAAAATCAGTCTCTCCGCAAGACTTGGCTCAACGTCTCTGAACTCGGCAGACGCCGAAGAAGTCCAGGTCGAGTCACCCAACTCCAGTAGCGCGATCGGGTCGTTTGCAGAGAAGCAGCAAGAAATCTCAGACTTTGGACGCAGCTTGCTGCGCCGACCGCGACGCGGGTCAGACGCAACCGCGAAACGATCACCATGGTCGTTCGGGAGCGGCAAGAAATACGAAGAGGATCACGGAGAGCCGACACTTGTCATCTTGTCGCCTTCGCCCAATATCCCCCCAGACTCGACGCCTACATCGCGGCGCATCGCAGAGAATCAGAACACACTCCTCGACGATGGTGCGGGCCACGATCGTCCAGCCACTCCACCTGCACCCTCGGGTTCCACCTTTCCTACTGCACTTTCACCTCCCCGAAGATCCCTTCCAGTCTCAGCCAGTCGCCACCCGTTTCTCCGAGATAGCCCTACGATTGTTTGGTCGCAACCAGCTTCCTTACTAGGGCCTGGTCTAGTGTCTCCCTTCCATCGGCCGGCATCTCCAGCATCCAGCAGTGACGGTCGCGAGACGTTGTACGGGGTGGAGTCACGCTCTGCAGCGTGGCTGGCCCGCAAGCCGTCGTTGCGATCTCAACGCAATTCCACGCCAAAGCCCGGGCTCATCTCCAGCCCGTCGCTGAAATCAGTCCGGCGCCCAGAGTCTGCAAGACGCCTGGCGTCGTCTTCATCCAATGGCGACGACGAGGGTGGCAGCCCCGATACGGAT
Source organism: Holtermannia corniformis (assembly GCA_001599935.1). Lineage (NCBI taxonomy): Eukaryota > Fungi > Basidiomycota > Tremellomycetes > Holtermanniales > Holtermannia > Holtermannia corniformis. The sequence goes on along the minus strand of BCIJ01000001.1, from coordinate 1,476,912 downwards.
CTTGAAGACCGATTGCCAGCCGATGGCGCGAGTGCACCACCGCCAGCGAACCTTGAAGTCGAGGTGACATGCACGTCGGACGGTCAAACCGAAACGGAGACTAGATGGGAGGTGATCATACGCCCGTCTCTGGGACAAGGTGGAGCGGTATCGGGCCTGCTCAACCCTATACACCTTTCCTCGGCAGTCAGTGTGACGCAAGTGCCGGCGTCGGCATCTTCCATCAACATGACACTGTCGCTAGACCAGCCTTCCGGTCGCCTCGTCTTCGTCTCACTCCCGAACGACGTCCAAGCGACACCCTCCCGGCGAAGGAACCCCGTTGCAGAACCATCCACACCTCCAGCGTTGGCATCACCGCGGACACTGTTGTCGCCAATGTCGAACAATGCACGGCGTCGCGGCATGCTCCTTTCGTCAGGAGGCGGATCCCCTCCCGAATCTCCACGCGATCTCTTTACACCCAAACAGACGAGGCAAGGCTCGGCGACTGAGGTCGACGGCGGCTTATATGCGAGAGGGACGGCTTACTTGAGGGACCAGTCATCGAGGAGTGACTTTCTAGAGCAATTGCAAGATGACTAGATCAAGCGCGTGTTGTTGTAGCTTTGCGACCATGTATCGAATAGCGTGCATCACGCCTTGGGGCTGAAGGAGACCACAGCGTACCTAAGTGTCTCAGTAAGTCTTCGCTGCGATGAAAAAGCCCACGCACTTGCCAGAGACTCTCCACGACGAGTCTTTCACCATGGTGGCTTCTTCGACCCCCTCGGCGAGACCGACACTGACGACGTCAGAGATTGCAGGTTTGTTTGTCAAAGACTCACATCGTGTCTGCTTTATTCGTGCGTAGGCTCAGGAGATTGATCTTGCCCGCCAGAGGTCCTGAGCTATCAGTCGTGACGTCCTCAAAGGTGTTGTACTGACCAAGTGCCTCTTCGAATGACGTCGTTGCAGGCCATTTGGCATCTCCAACAAGTCTAGTCCTGTCAGATCCACTTCGCTAGCTGTGTGACAACTCACTTGCGGTAACTGGTGCCGTCAGCCAGTTGCTTGTGCTCATCGCCAGAACTCACTTCAGATCACCCTTGAAGACAACCAAGCCCGATCCAGCCAAGACCTCGAGCAACTCCGGCGCTTGCGCAGGCAGGTCCTGATACGCGTATTGAGATGTCCAGAAATCGCCAAGATCCGTCTTGGCGCCCAAAGGCGAGTCAAGCGGTACGGAGAGCTTGAAGCTCCCGTCGGCAACGTAGTCCTTCCAGCGGGTTGCGAGCGACTTTAGAGCTGACTGGTCTTCTTCGGTCAGAGGTGTGGTAGCATGCGCCGAGAAGAATTCGCTATCGAGTAGCGAGTCGATGGCCCAGCTAGATTGATCAGTGCGAGTCTGACTGGACGCTGCATTGCTCACGTAAAGTCGTAGGGCAGGACGTCGCTGACAAACCAAGGAATCGTCTTTGGGCTGTAGGAATCAGTTGCACGGAATAAATGTACATGCAGCACATACTGAAAGACAACTTGCGAGACAAACGGGGTGAAAGTGAGTAGGAAGTCGGCAAAGATGAGGTCGGTGTACAGCTGGCGTCAAGTCAGGATTTTGACAAGCACATCGGTTGGATAATCACTTCGAATCCGGCTAAGTAAGTCAGTGCGGGGTTTCGAGCATGAAGTGGACAGACGTACCGTTATCCAGAACAATGTCCAACCGAGCGCCCTTGAGCGTCTTGACGTGCTCCCAGGTTTTGGACAAGTCGTTGCGCAGAATGAGCTTTGCGCTTTCCTCTTGTGCCGCCTTGCCAACTGATTGCAGCTTCTGCAGGTCCTCGTATTTTAGATCGACGAGGAGCGAGAGGTCCTGGCGCAGGTTAGCGGCAGGTCGCCCGCTCGACAATTAACGGCGAACAGTGGCATTACCCCAAAGGTTGGCCTGGGCCATTTCCCTAAACGGACTTCAGCCAAGCACACATGAGAGCGCGGTTGGACGCACAAGAAGGCAAGTTCAAGAGCCGAGCCGGACTTGAGCCAGTCCTGTTGTAGCTCTGGTTGGTCTTTCAATCCCTCCACCGACTTTGCCAAATCTAGCGACGTATGTCAGAAAGGGAAGGTCGATTGGTCTCTACGCACGGATGATGGCGCCCGAGCTCGACTTGTACGTTTCCGCCTTGGAAGCAAAGAACGGGTCAAACTCCTTCCAATGAGCCGTGAGCGAGAACAACGTCCTCAAGCGACGATATCTGAATGTATCAGTGAGCTTAGTTCTTCGCCTGGAGTGCGCATAGTCTCACAAGTAGCACTCGGCAAAGAGCCAGTTACATCCAAACCACTTTCGGTCTTCCTCCGGGAAAGCTGCTAGTTCCTCATTGTAGCAGTTCACATTGCTTCCTCCATCTTCTGCTATGAGCCTGAAGGCGTCAGCTGTGACCGGTACGAGGCAGTCGCGGCACGGACGACAGGTCTTGATTCCTGCCCATGTCATGCTTGAGCTCGGAGAGCTGCGCAATGATTCGCTTGCCTTCGTTGATCTTCTCAGGAGTCTCCGGACTAGGCGACTTCGACACGGATAGCTCGTGCACGACGGTCGAGACCGTGCTGACAATCTGAGTGATGATGGTTGGCCATCTGTGATGCTGTCAGACTCGACCAAGAGTACACTCAGTTTCGTACCGTTTCACGACCGTAGTGTAGCTAGCCGATGAAGTTAGTACTTGATTGCTGCATATTGAGAGAACCTACGCAAAGCTACACGAGCAGGGTCAGCTCGCTGGTATGGCATGGTGCGAGACCTTCACCTGTCTTTGTCTTTCGGTGAGTATCTGTCCACTGGCAGCTTGTGCAGGCCTGCGGGCATCCTGATGTGCGTCCAACTGAAGCGTGCAGCGAGAGTTGTCACCGCCGTGGTCGCCGTGAGCGCGGTTCCCCGCACAGACCTCGGTTCTGCGACCATTCGGTGACGTCCAGTCTCGTGTTCACCATCTCTGCTCTTAGATACGCTGCGCACCGAGAACTCGGCCGCGATGGCGTCCCAAGACCTATCAGAGGCGGCACTGCGGGTAGATGAGGTTCGTGGGCGCGTCCAAGGTCGACCGTGTTGGCTCATCCAGTACAGGCTCGCTTCACTGGAGACGGAGCTGATCTACATCTGCTCAACTGGCTTAGGCAGGCCGAGCAAGCGATCGAGGTCCTAGACTCGGTCTGTCTCTATCGGTGCAGTGTCTGGATTGATGCTGATGCGTGTGCAGGAGCCGCTCCTGAAAGCTCTGCAATCCCTACATGCCTTTTTCACCAAGCTATTGACAAGCCCTGGTACCTTGCCCAAGCCTGGTCGACCTATCAGACATCTCATCGCTCGATGCATCAACAAGCTACACTCGCGGGTCGAAAGTCGCAGTCTCTTTGACTTTGTGCAGGGACTCACCCGAGCCGTGAGCGATGGCCGCACGTCTGCCGATAGCTCGCACAAAGTGTCAGTGCCCCTGCATCTGTCGTTGCTCATTCCCTGCTGAGGTTCTGTAGTGCAAGCTGGTACTGCATCGGAGAAATCATTCGGGAGCATGGTGCCAATGTGGGTCGTAAGCATGGCTCAACGTGAGTGCTGACATCGGCAGCTCATGTCCTTTACCCTCGAGATCTGCACTCTGTCGATGAAGGTACTCAAAGCTACAGGTTTGGTTCGTTTTATGACCAGAGTCATCCAGGGCAAGCATTGACATCTCAGCCCGTCATACTTCGCTACCACGCCGTCGATGCCTTGCGAAAGTCGCTACATTCAACAGGAAGAGCTGTAACAGATCAGAGCGTCAAAGAGGTCCTCAAAGGTCTGCGAACAAGTCTGAGTGACAAGGCCGGTGTTGTGCAAAGGGTCTCAGCCGAGGTATGTCAGAGTTCAATCAGGCTTACGCGGCTGAACTGTGCAGACCTTGATCGCGCTGGCCTCCTACACTCCCGCTATCACATCACCCTCGGATGTCGAGTCCCTTGTGACTCCAACATTGAGATCAATCGAAGGAGCCGACTATACCACACGTCGGGCGCTGTCCCGCCTGATCGCTCACCTGCTCGCCTCGACTCAAGTCGCTGGTTCGGCCCCTGCAGAAGATTCAAAGAAGCCGAAAAAGGCGACCACGAACAATGAGGAGGACGGCGGACCGACCGTCATCACGTCTGCGGCTGATCACAGTGTCAAGACGCTAATGTCAACTCAAGAAATGCTCAAGCAGCTCTCCGTACCGTATAATCGACCAAACACCAGCCGCCGGTTGCGCAACGCCATCATGGATGTTTACGCCACACTGCTCACGACCCTAGGCGGCAGCTATGTCGAGAACCATTACGCCGAGATCGTAAAGCACCTCATGGAGGAAATCGTAGTGACACCACGGAATTCATCAACGCGGCGCGAGACATTGGCAGTCCGTGGAACCGTCGGGTTGCTTTTGCGCGACCTCATGGGGGTACGGCTCTTGACCGAGCAAGGCCAAGTCGCCGCAATCCGCGAGCTGGTCGGCAACTACATCAAACGGTGGCCGAACCTGTTGCCTGGTGTCCCGCCAGTGAATAAAGCAGTTTTGATCATTTGCTTCACAGAGATTGCAGGGTTGCTCGAGCAACTGGGCAACGTCCCTGCGTCTATACAGGAGCTCTTGAACGAGCCTCTGGTGCGGGCACTGGCTCACCCGAGTCACTCTGTCAGGGTTACCGCGGCTTGGTGCCTGCGCCGATACTGCAACGCGAACCCATCGCAGCTCTCCCGTCTGATCGAGTCCATCATCACGGATCTCAACCGCGACTTGTCGCTGCTCGGAACACCAACTGCGCCTCAAGACCTCGCCGCGCGGGCTGTGGGACGCGCTTACGGGCTAGCCTCTCTCATCGCAGTGACGACCTCGCGACCACTTTACGTCCCGCACGATGTCCACTCGCGCGTATTCGACCTGGCCGTATCATTGCTCAAACGCGCCGGCGAGCACGACATTGCTCAGGCCAAAATCGAAGTCCAAGTCGCGTGGTCCTTGATCAGTGCGCTGATGAGCCTCGGCCCGGGCTTTGTCAAGCTTCACCTCCCGCAACTTCTCGTCCTGTGGCGCAATGCCCTGCCAAAACCAACAAGCAAGGACACATCGGTGGGTGAGCGCGGAGAAGCGGAATGGTCGTACTTGCTTCTTGTACGCGAGACCACACTCTCGGCTGTGCTCAGCTTTCTCCGCCATAATCATAACCATCTCGTCAACATTGATGTCGCGCGGCGGATCGCAACCATGCTCTCCAACACGCTCAACTTCGTCAACGGATTCGCAACGGCCTACGGCGAGGCTCTGCGAGAGCAGGCTGCAAACCCCAATGGGACCACGTCCTACACGTCGACGACCAAGCCGTCACTTGTTGAGCGCGAGAGCATGCTCCGCCGACGCGTCCTGCAATGCTTTACCGTGCTCGGTTCATCCTCGGCTACAGAAGCCCTGCAACCTGCTCTCCTGCAATCGTGCATCACCGTGTTTGCGGATCCGGAAAACTATGCGGGTTCCGCAGCTCAGGCCGCCATTGCCGCTGCAGCCGGGCAGTTTACAAGTGTCTGGCAAGCGACCGACTGCTACGGGTTTGGTGTCACAAGTCTTTTTGCTTCGCGAGAGACGCTCCCTGACGAAGGGCGGTTGGAAGATGTGGAAGATGGCAACAAGAACTTTCTCAACCGCGACTCCATCGAAATGACTATCGAACAAGACCTGTTCCATCCCGTACCCGGCGCTCTGGAAAACGATGTGCTCAACCTTTTTAATGCAGACACGTCCAATACGCCGCCCGTCCCTTCAGCAACAGGTGTTGTTGACGCAGGAGTCATCCTGTTTGCCACCGTCTTCCCCCACCAATCCGTGGAGACGCAGGTGCAAACCCTCGCAGTGTTGTCGAGTCATGTGCGATCCAGCAAACTCGAGCGCAACCCCGGCAGGAAACAAGCGGTCCTGGTCAACACCATTGCCGCAGTGCAGAGGGCTCTCAGCAATGCTGAGGGGGCATCACGAAAGTCGCGAGAAACCATTGGAAGCTCACAAGTCGCCGAACTGCTCAGGACACTGCTCCAGGTCCGTAGCAGCCTCAGTCACCTCGATCGATCGATCCACTGACATTCTCCAGGATGCTGTGCTAGACCCCGTCGTCAGCATCCGTGTCGTCTCTAGCGAGGCGATTGGTGTACTCGCAAGCTTTGGGGGCAGCAATCTCTTGACGGTGCAGATCCAGTGGTTGGTCGATCAGGTCGTCACGAATCGCAGTCCCGACAGCCGTGCGGGGTGCGCGCTCGCGTTCGGTTCCATCTACAGCCGCGTCGGCGGTCTTGCTGCGGGGCCGATCCTCAAGACCATTGTCAACATTCTGATGTCGCTTGCGACCGATCCGCACCCAGTCGTGCACTTCTGGGCAATGTCGGCGCTTAGCCAGGTGATCAACGCCGCCAGCTTGTCGTACGCGCCCTTTATTCCTAGCACACTTGGGATGCTGGCCAATATCTACCTACTCGAAACGCACGAGCCGGAAGGTGGATCAATCGGCAGCGTCAACCTCCGCAGCGACCTCCCTGCCTACCAGGTCATCTGTCGTATCCTGCACGCGCTTATCGGCGTTCTCGGACCCGAGCTGCAAGAACCCGGCAAGATGCGCAACCTCATTTTCCTCCTCGTGCACGAATTCGGCGAAGAATCAGACGAGGGCATTGCCGTGGAGGCTATCAAGTGCGTGCAACAGTTCCTCATGTTTGCACCCGGCGAGGTCGATGTGCCAAAACTCTTGTCGGCCTTCCGCGCCCATCTCGGCTCCTCGCGGCGCCCTCTCAAGGTGGCGACAATCACTGCTCTTTACCAAATCGTACAGCGAGACGCCCCACTCATGTCCAAACTTGGCGGCAATTCACTTGTTGAAGACCTGTTCGGCTTGCTAGACGACGACCCCAGTATCGAGGGCGTGCGCAACGTCATCACTAGCTGGTTGAGACAAACGGCAGCAGCTATGCCATCCGGGTGGATCGATCTTTGCCAGCGGATCATGACCAGAACGGCAGCAACAGCGGCGTTGCAGAAAGCTGCAGCTGAACGGGCAAAGGCGACGACCGCTGGTGGCTTCCAAGATGACGAGGGCGAATCGCTGGGCGGCGATATGTCCTCAACGTCATCAAGCGCTTTGTCATCCAGATGGCGCACGCAATTGTTCGCCCTTTGCTGCTTGCACGATGTGGTACAGGCTGTCCATGACGCTGGCAAACCCGAGCAATTCGACCCGGTACTGGCAAGACGACTCAACTTGAACCCAAGAACTCTCCTGGTATCACGAGTCGCAGACTTGATTCGTATGGCTTTCTCCGCCTCGGCTGCGCTGGTCATGGAGGTACGCCTCCAGGGCTTGGTGGTGCTCCGGGATGTCATTGAGGTACGTCGTGTCGCTGTTGTTATCGGCGCTAATGCCGTCAGCACTTTTCTGCGGCCGCCGATCCCGACTTTGAGGGTTCACTGCTGCTCGAGCAGCACCAAGCGCCGATCGCTGCCGCTCTCACCCCGTCCTTCGGCTCCGATTCGACACCCGAGGTCCTCGCCTCGGCCGTGCAGGTCTGCGCCGTCTTTGTCGGATCTGGAGTCATTCAAGAGGTGTCGCGGATGGGCAGGATCCTCAAGCTGCTCACAAGCGCACTGGAACAATGCAAAGGTAGGTCAACACGCCATTCGGATTGATTGCTGACATTACTGTAGACGGACAGCAGTTGCTGCTCGGCGACGTGGAGGAGCTGTCCTCGAATGCGTCTGTCATGCTCAAAATTTCTATCCTTACTGCATGGGCAGAGTTACAGATCAGAAGCACCCAACAAGACTACCTCAAAGCGGTCGTGCAGCCGTATCGATGGCTTCTAGCGCCTTTCTGGATTGGATCGCTTCGAGACTACGCTCAATTGCGCACGGACCCGGAAGCGTCCATGGGGGGCAATTCGCTGGACATGGGTGAATCAGGCATGGGCCGGGATGTGCTCTTACCGGTGCGTGCTCCGACTTCTGTGCAAGGCCATACTGATTCAGCTGCAGTACTATCAAGGCTCGTCCCTCCGATTGTTACATGCGATCGCTTCGGCGCTCGCCGTCGATGATCCGTTTGTCGCCGGCGCTATGGACGGTCAAACGTTTGCGTCGGCTGCAGCTCCTACATCGCCACCGACTGCTCGTCCAGAGCCCTGTCCCAACTTTTACATTGTCTACGGCATGGCTTTCGAGACGCTCGCCAAGGCAATCGGTTCCTCGACAGCGAGTGAGAATGCAATCGTTGCTCTGCGCGCCATCAAGAGTTTGGTGCGGCCAGTCTACTCTGGCACGACCGTCTTCGAGGGTGCGTTCTTCGACGAGCTGATCACGCTCTGCTATCGAGTGGCGATGAGCGAGCCCTCGGCAGTCAAGAAGGAGATGGTCGAGGTAGTCGCGGCCTACGCTATCACTCGGTCTTCCGCCAGGTTTGTCTGCGAGTTTTGCTACGACCACTGCTGATTCTCAAATAGCGTGGCTTCTGCCCAGATACGCCGCTGCCTCGCGGTCGTCGTCTATGCTCTCCGTTCTGCTATACCTTCTCGTGACGTTCCGTCCACCGGTGAGTCTTTCGAGTGTGTGAAGCATCGTCCGACTCACGAGCCATAGTCTATCAAGGCGACTCTACAGCCGATCGCGTGCTCTTCCTGCGCGCTGCGTTCCCAGCCTTGGTCGAGGTCGTCAACAGTCTTGAGCAATCTGAGCGCGCCGACTTGTTTGCTGTCGGCGTTCACCTCTTTACCGGTAAGTCATCGAGGTATACGGGTCGATGCAATCTCATGCATCGCAGACCTACTCAAGGACGAGACTCCCAGCGTTGACCTCGCTGGGCCATCACTTCCCGTTCTCAAGGTGGTGCTGGATCAGGCGTTGGCGGCACAACTCCCTGGGACGGGATCATTTGATCGCACGGTGCACGGGCTACTGTCAGCTGCGTTGACGAACATTGATGACATGAGGTGAGTACTGATCAACGTCTGAAAGCAGGCTGACGGATCGACAGGGGCCGAGAAGGCGCCGTCGCCACGACCAAGATCAAGAACAACATGCTGGCTGTGGTGCTGATACTGACGACTCTTCCGTCTTCCGTGCGCATCAGCCGGGCTGTGATCGAGCAAGCGTGCTATGTGATCGGCCAACACCTTTGCGAAAAGGGCGAGGTTGGTCGTTGCAGCCACAGGGGATTCAGTGAATTGACATCTTGCAGCTTGCTCTGACAGTCGTATACTGCGCAAAGACGCTGCTGGCGGCGGCCGGGCGAGGTCATGCGCCTCTGCAACACTGTTACAGTCATCTGGTGCCGGCCCTCGTCACATATGTGGCCGCTGTGGCAGAGGATGCCGAATCGATCACGCCAGCCGATGCTCGGCTAGGAGGTGCGGATGAGGTAATCAAGGCCCTTATTGCGTTTGTGCACGGCTTGGCAGAGGACAAGAGTGAGTCGGTGTGGTGAAATCCTCCGGGTGTGAGTCATCAGAATCGTACTAATCGCCGATGACAGAGCCTGCCGCGTATGCGATCCTGCTACCAACGCTCGTGATGTTGCTCGACGCCACTGATCCGCATCCGGTGCACCACTTGGCTGTGCGCCAACTGCTCGCGTTGGCGGCCCACTCGCCGGAAGCGTTCAAGGCGGCCACCTCGACGCTCGAGCCCGACGCTCGGTCCAGGATGGAGAGTGCTGTCCGGCAAAGCGTCAATCGCGGACAGGCGGCTGCGGGGTCGGCGTCAGGGCACCGGCAGGGTGCTCAGATAGAGTTGAAGTCGTTTGGATGATTGGGTAGACAGCATGCGACCCTTGAGACTCTACGGGCTTTACGGCTTACGACGGCCTCGGACATTGTCAACGCTACGCCCCTGACGTCCCTCAGGGTGACATTGTTGCCTGATCGGCTTTTCAACACGGACAGGCAGCGCCCAGTGGGACCGAGACAGAGCGTGCGACGGCTGATGAGACATTGCAAACAGAGTGCGCGGTCCGAAAGCGTCGGTGTCGTCGGTGACCCTTTGGACGCCACGGTGGTGCAACCGGAAGATGACAACGTGGCGATCCCGCGGGTACCTCTTGCGTCCAGACATTGCTCCTCGCTGCGGTTTCAACGGGCACATGCCCCGCCTGTCCGGCACCAAGAGTATGTACGCTCGCGGCGCTCGGTCCGTAGCGTTGTTCCGGTCGTCGTGAGGGTTCGACGGTCGAGCGTAGAGCCCGTGTCTCGCGTTGACAGAGTTGGACTCGCGGCTTGAACCCTGCGACCGACGCCCACTGACTCTCCTCAATCCAAAGGTGAGTCAACGATGGGCCGAGTTCGGTTCGGTTCAAACTGGACGTGTTGTCGTTGATGCCGGCGCAGTGACATCCCGCGAGGATCGGACAAGCAAAAGGCTGTCAGCACCAGCGACCGCGGCGGCTCAAGCACCGAGCGCACGGTCCCCTCGCTCTCGCAGCCAACTCTGTGCTACCGTAGCGCACACCTAGAGTCTGTCGACAGGACCGACGAAGCACTCGAGTGTCGCACACGGATCGGCTCTGTCAATCGAAACCCCTAACGCGGCTTCGCTCTTTCCGTCGTCTTGTCCCCACCTCGGCACGCGCTCGCTCGCTTCGCACGAGAAGCCGGCCCGAGTGCGCGCACGATCATCGACCGCGTCCCGTGGCTGTGTGTCTGCCCGTTCAAGCCGTTGGCAGCGAGCCCGTGCACGTATAGGAGGCCGCTAGGGCCGGATTCGCGGCCTGGGCTAGGAGACGGCCAGCAAGCGAGCAGCACCCACCCTTGCCGTCTCAGATTCTCTCACTCGTCGAGCACGCTCCCAGTCGATCGTGCCCTCAACTCTACGACCGACCCTCCTTTCTCGACGACCGAGCGCATCCTCGAGGATCCACAAAGCTGCATCCGCTCTGCGCCTTGACCACCCGCCCTTCGCTCTCGGGCCATCACTCCTTTCCCGCTCGCAGCCTGCCTTTGTGCGGCATCTCGTCCGGATTGTCAGCACGATCGCAGCCTGCAAGCTGCCGTGCGTTGGTCCCAGCCGACCTTCGTCGACGTCTCGACAGCTCGGTGCGTTCTTGGCTCTCCGCCGCGCCTCTTGCGCCCCTGTGAGATATCTCAAAGCTCACGACGGCCTCCGAAGCGAAGCCCAGCACGGCCAGCGTCCTCTTTTCGTTCCAACCACCTTTGACACCTCCTTGACCTTTGTCATCCCGCGGCGCGAAACCCCACCGGCGGGACTTGGATCCAGTCGTAAGTCGGAAGGCTCACAGCTGAGGGTCCATATTCGATTCCGAGTTTTCTAACGCCCCTTTCCTCTTAGCACTGTCCGCCTCTGATGGATTCAAATCCGCTCCCTCCCCCTCACTCGCCATCTCAACGACCCCTGCGCCAGGTCGTCGACGCCGATCCGAGGCCGAGCTCGTCGGCTGGTGGCGAAACGTCGGCCTCTCCACGTCAAGCAGACCTCTCGACGCCTGCACGGCCCTCGTCTTCGTCTAAAAAACGCAAAGCACCTTCCGCCCCTGTATCCGTTGCAGTGGCAAGTGGCACGGGTCCGAGCTGCCAACTCGGCCAAACATCCTGGGTGCCATCTCATTCGCATGCATCTTCGAGCGCTTCACCAACTCCCTCCTCTGCTTGGTCCTCGCCTGAACCATCCTCGATCCCACTGAGCCAGTCGTGGTCTGCCTCTGCCAGCCACGCACCCTCACGCCCTCTCCCTTCACTCGCAACGCCGATCACCCACACCGACTCTCCCTTTGCGTTTCAGCCTTCGGGTGGCGGTGCACAGGCGCCCATGCTGTGCACAAGCAAACCTCTGGATCGCCCTCGCGCCCCAGGATCGCCCACGCACAGTCGATCACGCTCGCCGCGAGCGACTCGATTGCGCGCAAACTCGCTCCCGATGTTGCGCCCGGTACAGCCGTTCCACAAGGTAGATCAGGACGGCCAGCGCCCGACCAAGAAGCAGAAGTTGGCTCACTCGCCACCAATGCTGTTGCCCTCGGAATCACGGACGCATGCACTGCAGCTTCCTAACCCTGTCCCAATCCCGTGCATCCGACCGTTCGAGCCGGTAGCTGGGCCCTCCTCGCTCAACCGACGGCCGTCTCGAACTCTTACCTCGGCCAATGCTCCTGCCGCCGGTTACGAACTGCCACCAAGGCTCCCTCCGATCACCCTCGCTTCGCTCCGGACCCTCGATGCGACCGAGATCCTCAAGGCGCCCCAGCTTCGCCACGACCTCCTCTTTGACAACCTTGCCTTTCGACCGCTCAGCCGTGCAGGCTCAGTCTCGGTCCAGCTGTGTAGTGCAAGCCCTACCCGCACGAGTCACAGCGCGGATCCGACCCGCGGTCGTTCTACCGCGCACATGTATTGGGAGGCGATTGCAGCCGAGATTGAGACGGGTTGCCGGTGCGTGCGCTGGAGCCAGCGTGGGATGCGCAGCGATCTGGCATCGAGACGTACTGTCGATTGCGTGTGCGGCAAGTGGATGACCGAAGCCACGGACAAAGACTGGCGACGAAGTCTGCAGTGCTGGCCATCCCGCATCCCTGACATGATTCGGAGTGAGTGTTCGAGACTTGTACGACCTAGTGGCTCATCATCATAGCGTTGCGCGAGATCATTCTCTCGTTGATGGCCTCGACGACACCCTGCACGTCGCACTACATGCACCCGATCGACCCGACGCAGGGACACCGCCATACGTCAGCCTGCCCGCCACTGACAACACACGCGCTCGTGCCGGGCCTCTACATGGCTCTCGATCCCGACTATCTGCTGTCACAAGTCCGGCGAAACCTCTTCGACTTGAAGCTGTTCGACAAGCTAGGTGCCGCTATGAAGGTTCACTGCGCGCCTGTGCGTGATCGCATGGTTGACGACATGGTCCGCCTTGCGACGGTGGAGGGCAAGATCACCGAAGGTCTCCAACGTTGCTTTGACTGTGTCGAGGTGATGAAGCTTGTGAGTCCGACATGACTTGATTAGCGGCCGCTGACACTCGCAGGACATTGCCAATCACCAGCTGCAGTCGATCCGACCATGGCTCACATCGACCGCTGTGGATCACGAGTACACGCAATTCGAGGCCACACTGTCGGCCGCCAAAGTCGATCTCAAAGACAGCCAGACGATCAAGTGGATCCGAGCAGCTATTGAAGCAGTCATCATGTGCGAGGGCGACCTGGCCGAGCGCGCACGCTTGCAAGCCGTCATGGCATCGAACGAGGCCCGCAACACGGAACGCGTCACGGTCGTCATCAAGGCGTTTGTCGATGGCTTGATGGACCTCGTTGCTGCGCCGGGCGATGAGCGCGTACGGCGCGGGATGGCGTGGAGCTCGGCGAGCTTGCGCGACGGCACGATCCGCTATGCGCACCCACATCGTGCCGACCAAGAGGGCGAGAGTACGCCGTCGGTACCAGAGTCGCTGAAGCTCGACGCCATGCGGATCGCCGGCTTCCAGTGAGTCGTCTATGGACGCTCGTGAACGGCACTGACTCGTGTAGCACCGACATTATCGACATCACCATCCTCAACATGCTCTTGCTCGGATTCCGCCAGATCTGCCGCTCGCGGGCGCTACCCTGCACCGACGCCGACTGCACCCAGATGCGCGCCGACATTCTCGCTTTCCTCCCGAACCCCAGCGCTCACTTCTATGTCGGCTCGAACCCTCGTGACGCCGCGTGGCACAGTCGAACGCGTGACCTGACGCTGCAAATGGCAACACGCGCGCTGCGAGCCACGACCGACGCGCAGCGGTTGCAATCCGCGCCTGCCGTACGACAGCTATCGACGCTGCTTGACGGGTGGATTGCCGCACATGTCCGCCCCGAGTCGGCTCTGTTCGAGACTGTCAAGGCGCGTGTCAAAGCCGTCATTCAGCGCGCACTCGCCAACGAGCTTGCACGGCCTGCGATGCAGCTGGCAATCAGTGGAGTCCAAGATGCCGATGGCGAAGAAGCGGCGAGCGAGGCTGATGACGACTCGTCCGACATGGCCGTGGACGAGGACGAGAGCGCCGCCGTCTCTTCACCTCACCCAACACCGTCGCCTGCTCCAACTCTTCACACCGCCACCGACGTCCGTGAGCGAACAGAGGCGCTCTTGTCAAAGGCGCGAACAGAGCTCGAGTCGCTCATGGCCAGCTACGGTCTCGACACGCTCAGCGCCGAGGTCGAAGCGCTCTCGAAGCGCGTCGTCCGCGTCGCAATGTTCAACCTGCAAGTCTTTGGCGCCACGTACGAGCAGGCTTTTGTCCTGTGATCCCTCAACCCCGACCCAACCTATGTCCTTGTGTCCCGTTGTGCCCATTGTAGTCGTTGTGCAGCGCCCGTGGCCGTGTACTTGTAGTTATAGCGCACGGGAATGTCAGTAATGCTTGTCCTACAGTGATAAATCCTCGGCGACGGCATCTCGTAACCAAACGTCACCACTCGCCACCCGCTGTCCATGTTCTAGTGCAGCAAACGACTTGGAGCAACACTACCCTGTGGCTGGGTGACAACAGCTTGGACCGACCTTGTGCACACACGAGAGCGCCAGAGATGATCCTCGGTCAAACACCGAGCTGTCCGACATGCTCAAAGGCGGTGTACTTTGCAGAACAGGTCAGCTCCTTTCCTGCGCGACCGGTCCACTTTGTGCTAACGAGCTTGATCCAGGTCATAGGACCAGCTCGCAAGGTCTGCAAGCCACTGAAGAGCTGCAAAGGACGTGCGGCTGATGAAGCGGACAGATCTACCACAAACCCTGTCTTGTGTGCCAAGTGTGCAAGAAGCGGCTGGATCCGGGCGGTTTGGTGCAGCATGACGGCGAGGTGAGGATGCTTCCTCGTAGCTTTGGGCACTGACTGATGCCTTTGATAGCCTTACTGTTCGCGGTGTCATAATCTTCAGTTTGGCACCCGAGGTGAGCGGCGGCGACTTTTGCGTGAGCGAACCTGATGCGAGTACAACAGACCTACGTTTTGCGAATCATGTCGCGAGGCCACAGAGTCCTATAGCAGCCCCCGGATCTCCCTCCTCAACTCCTGCAACCCCACGAACACAGCCTTCGACCCCTCGACAGACCGATACCCAGCCGTTATCACCTCGGTTCACCGGCAACGATTCCCCTACCACCCGACCCAACTTTCGCAATCCAAGGCCCATAACTGGCGGGCCGGCACCGAGCTCACTAGACGAGCGAGGCTTGTTGACGCAAAGTCCGCGGAGTAAAGTAGGAGCAGTGCCGGTGCTTGAGACGCCAACGTGTGGAGGGTGCGGCAAGAGGGTATATGCTGCGGAGATGGTAGGTCGCCGTACCCACGAGAATGTACTGAGAATGGTAGATCATGTCGGTGGGACGGAAATGGCATCGAGGGTGTTTGAAATGCTCGGCGTGCGGGACGAGCTTGGACCCGTCAAAGGTTGCAGATCGAGAGGGCACGCCGTATTGTCGCGTCTGCTACGAGAAGGTATGTGTGGCTAGGCATCATGGCGTGCTTCGGACTGATGATTTATAGAATCACGGCCCAGTAGGGAAGAGATGACCCTGACGATGGACATGCTTGAGGTGGAGACGATGCAGCTGTTACATCACCCGATGCGGTTGCCCCCCTCCTCGGTTGACATGAATTACCTCACCGGGGGACTGAGCCGGTAGAAGCTCTCACCATTATACTTGAACGCGTTAAAGGTCGTGCTACTTCTTGAGAGACATCGTACTGCCCGAAACAGGTTCCCTCGGCCGGCATCCTGGGCTCTAGCGACAGGAGCCGGACGAGGTAGCCGGCACTACGGGATGAGTATGCTAGTGCTTGATCCGCGTGCTCGATATCCCGACCTCAAATATATGTGGCAGATCGTTCTGCACGGCGGTGTCTGTCGACATTACCCATTCAAATTGAGACCGGCCGCATGCTGGCTATCGGTCTAGATAGCTAGCAGCTGACCGTCAAGATCCTTATGGGCTGCAAATCAATCAGCACCGTTTGAGAACTACTCGCTTCAAGAAGCTCGTACCGCTACTGACCCGCAGGGCTCAAGGTAGCGTAGGGAGACCAAACAAGTACAGGAACGTCTGGAACGCGTCTTGGTACGGCTGAAAGACACTCTGGATGTCAACCGCAACGAGTCCAGCATCTCGACTGTAGAGTCTCTGATATGTGCCTGTTACAGTAGTTGCCACCAGATTGATCATATTGCCGATGTCTCGGAGCTTCAGAACCTTGGAGTCCAAAGCACACCGTTTCCCCACATCCCTCAAATCTTCAAATCTTCATGGAGCATGCGGAAGTCAGCGAAGAGGTGGTAAACTTGGTACGGAAGCAAGTTCACAAGTGTAGGCTGTCATTTCGCAGCTTTTCGACAACAACGCGACTGACTATGACGAGTGATGTAGGTGCTTTTACGTGGAGAGACCATGTCTCATCACGGGACTGAAATGTTTTTCGGTGGGTACGCTCACTAAGCGCTGCAGAACGGTGAAGCCACTAGAGCTGCTTGACGGAATCACCCATGACATGGCAGCGGCTACCACTTATGGACGTCATCGCGTACATAAATAGTAGCTCCAGTCGTACAGCTCAAGGCCTGACGCCCCCTTCGTATTTGACGTTACTGTGGAACACGGTGGTGGCCTCCTGTAAGGAAAAATGTTGCATACCGAGCGCCGAGCCGTCCTGTGCATACCGCGTGCGTAGGTATCTGTCGCCGTCTTTCTCCCATTCTTCGTTCCAACTTGTCTTTGGAACGGTGAACAAAACCGGCAAGGAGCCTGCAGCTTTGGACGTTGTTTGTTGCGGGGTGCTGCTGTCGGCTGTCCCCAAGCCCGATTCATTTGCAGTCCGAGTCCACAAGGCTTGCAGTGGTTCACTCATGCTGTGTTTCTCGAAGGCCTTCCACTCGCACTCGCTTATTATACGCAAACTGCTGATGCCGTGGCGGTGCACTCGGGTAACATTTCAAACCCGCTTGCTAAAGGAACGTACAATTATGGGGCGTAGCCGAGACTCTGAATGGTAGCGTTCCTTCGATGACGAGTACTAAGCGAGTCACATTCCAAAGAAGCTCGGCTGGGAACGATATGTCTACCCGAGATCAGCGCCTGACAGATTGGTCACGTTGATAGGCTGCCGCTACCTCCTGAACCGACCAGTCCTTTGAGATCATTGTCGGAAACGGGTGCGTGTCAAGGTAGCCCGCAACGCGGAACGTCTGCTTGTCATCGCTCAGTTGCACGGTGCAGCCGGCGTACCGCCCTGATCGAATCTGGAAAGTTGGTGGGATCTCCGAGGTGTCCTGGGGCATGTTTGCGTGCTGGGTGGGCAACCGCGTGATCGCTCTGGGCTTTCTAGCTGGGCTGTTGTGTCGCCGGAAAGCCCAAATTGACGGCTTCCTTTTGGGGCGAACGTGCGGATACTGAGAAAGAAACCCTGCTGCTGTCGTATACTGCAGCGGCGTGTATCCTTTGTGGCCGTCGACGCCCAGCATTGAACACTATACGAGCCGGACGGATCCAGATTACATCGTCGTTCACTCTATGGGCGATAAGGGTTGAGGATACCTGCGTACGCAAGGCAATCAAGTACCTGTACTATAGTCCGAAGAAGGGTGCAGGTGGTCTCATGCTTGCGGACTGCTGTCTTGGTGAGGAGACTTGTAGCGGCAGGCCGAGTTTGCGATGATGCCGTATATAACGATAGGGCGGGCTACATCGTGCATCTCACACTCTGAGCTAACACAGGACAACTCTGCCAGTATCATCGGGGATCCAGTACCGCACCGTGCGAGCAGCACGACGACCTAAGCCGAACGAGCCGGGTCAGCTCGGATCCCGTCCTCTGGTCCAATGAAGACTGTCCCGCTCGCCAATGCGTGGTCGACTTCCCGTGCACTCACATTCTCCTCAAAGACGACCTCACCTTTGATGTATTTGGTCTTACGGTACAGGGTGTCCAAGCTTGAGGGATCCAGGGGCTCCAGGAGCACATAGTCACCATTCTTCACGTCCTGCTCCGATCCGACGCGAACCTCCCGTGGCCGTTCTGCAGGTGGGGTTTGTACGGCTTCATCTGAGAAGTAGGATTCCATCTCGTCGATGTATGTGTGGTGAGAGTTGCCACAACAATGTATCCGCTGGCGACATCATTATATATCTGGTGGCTACTATCACGGGAGTACTTTCGACGGCGAAGGCCCTCGCCTAAGAAGACTCAACGCCAAGCCACAAAAGAGACGATGCACTTCTAATGCGTAATTTACCTTCACATTGCCTCTCTGGAAGGCCAATCCAGAAGATGCTCCACTCTGGGTATCTGGAAGCTCATTTGCTCCCCATTCAACTTCAGGCCTTCGTGAGAAATCGAAGGCCTGCGCGCTTGTCACTCCGTGGCTGCTAGAAGATTCTTCACAGCCATTAACTCACCTTGCAGCCACCCAGCATCACCGTAGATAGGGCTAGAGAGGGCCAGTATCATCGCATGAGACGTTACTTGTGTACTGACAGACCAACATGGCGTCTTCTCGCTCTCCGCCACCCTCTGCGCTTGTGATTGTTGCCACCTACCGTACCTTTCCCGCGAGAATTTCCTGCAACCTCTGAACGCGTCTTGTTTGCTTGATTTTCGCTGTAGTCGTCGTGTACACCAAGGTGCAGCTCAGTATGGGCGTTCTCGAGGTCCGCAATGGGCAGCTGTTCAAAGGCGTGCAGTACTTTATCGCCGACAGCGTCAATCGGGATTGCCGACTTGACGTGAGACTTTAGTCCGAACGCGTCATCTGTGCTGACCTGCATCAGCTCGACAGCTTGCTGCATGATAACGGGGCCGAACCTGTCGAGGCTCCTACCGAAGCGAAAGGAGACCCCGAGCGGCCTTATCACCTCTCACGCTTCGACTTGAGCCGGTGTACGCATGTCATCACCGGCACCATCAACTTTCCCGAAGCACCACTTGTCGATCAGTGGAACGGAGAGCTGGAGGATGGCAGCAAGAGGATTGCGGTCTGCACAGTATGTGATACCAGACAAGATCGAGGCACCATGGTTGACATGCCGAAGCCGGACTGGGTCACCCGCTCTGCATTGGTCGGGATGCAAGATCCGCAATACTACTCTGCCGATCCCGCCAAGATCTTTTCGGGGGTATTTCTGCAGTGTTCGGCTGAGGTTAGTACATCTCTGAAGGAAGAATTGTCGCTGACATAGTAACAGCTGCCCAAGGGCGACCGGGAGGCGTTGTATGGCTTGGTCAATGCCCTCGGAGGACAGCAGCGAGACGCGATCACCAAGGACACCACGCATATTGCCTGCCTATCCAAGCACGAGGTGTGCTCTGCACGCTTGCCGTATCGAACATGGCTGACTACTCAGGCAACCTACGAGCTGATCCAGCAAACCGGGCTGGGTATTAAATTCATCCTGCCGCACTGGTTCGACTCGTGTATCCTCATGCAGCAAAAGGTCGACCAGGAACCCTTTGTCTTCACCGATGACCTCCCACCGCTACTGCAAGCTGACAAATGGGGCTCGGAGGTGCTCTATGACAAGCAACTGGGGAGCAGACTCAAGAAGTCACCGGTCGGGATCACAATCGCAAGCGAGGACAAATCGGCTCTGTACAGAACTGTTGCCAAAGCCGAGGATGGCAAGGACGTCGGGGGCGATCAGGTCAAAGCGCAAAAGGCGCTTGTCTTCGAAGGCAAAAAGGTGCTGCTCGGGTCGTTGCTGGGCTTGAGCAAGACGCTCAAGAACAGCCTGGAGACATGGATTGAGATTGCGGGCGGTGAGGTTGTGGCGGAGGACAAGGCGCTGCTCGAGTGCGATATCTTCGTCACGCCGTACCGTGACGGTACACCCTATCTGCTCGTTCGTGCCGCAACGTTGTTGTTGGTACCTACTGAAACTATTCAGGCCGTCAAGCACAACAAGACGATTGGCACACTCGCCTGGTTCTACCATGTACTCCAGGTCGGCAAGTTGACGGCGCCAAAGGACCAGTTGCTGCACTATCCTGTGCCATCGCACGCGATCGAGGGATTTGCGGGTAACGTGAGTTGTCCGTTGGCCATCGTATATCAGTGCTGATCTGAGTAGATCATTTCGGTCACCAACTACACGGGCGAGGCCCGAGAGTACCTCAAACGTCTCGTCGGGTCAATGGGTGCTGCATTTACCACAACGCTAGCGTCTACCAACACACATCTCGTTGCTGCCAGGTAAGCCATAGCGATCTTGATTCGCTCAAAGTTGACCAGTCAGCAAATACGGCGACAAGGTAGCTCGTTGTCGCCAATGGAATCTGCCCTGCATCAATCACAAGTGGCTCGAGGCTTGCTTCCGCGAGTGGCGCGTTGTCGACATCACACGGCCAGAATACACAAACTTTCCACCTGGGATCAACTTTATGACGCTGCTCGGCGAGACGGGGTTGACGGACGAGCTGCTGAAGCCGTGGACGGAACCTGCAGAGAGGCTGGGCGAGGTCGACCTTGACGCCATGTTCCCCAGTCAAAACGAGGATGCTGAGATGGGCGAGATTGAGGATGATGTGTTGAGTAGCGGGGCTCTGCGAAAGGACGAGGCCGATGTGGGCGAGGGGCCATCGAAGCCTCGAGCGCCAACCGCACCAGCATCAGCCGTCAAGCCCAAATCGGCCTCGAAGCCCGTACGCGCTAGCAAGAGGTCTACCGAGGACGCGGCAGGCCCAAGCAGGAAGCCGAAACAGCACCGCGACTCCGCCACGCCGTTGTCTACCGCTGCAGGCGTTGCTGTCAACAACGATGCACCGGTGACGTTGAGCCGGCGAACGGCGGCAACCGCTGCCGCCCGCAAGCTCCACGACACGATCGCGCCCGATATGAACCAGTGGGAAAAGGAGAAACGGCGGAGTACGCATTCGAGTGCCGCGAAGCGCACGCGCGAGGAGGAAGAAGAAGAGGCGGTGCAACAACGTTTTGGCAAGTCGCGTTCGCGTTCGCCGATCAAAGGCAAGGGCCGTGGGGAGCACGCAGACGCCGATACCTCTGTTGAGAGTGAGAAACCTGTCAAGCGGACGAAGAAGCGGGCGAGCAAGGGCGCGACACCTGCTGAGAGTGATCGTGAAGTCACGATTGAGAGTGATCGACCGAGCCTGAGTCTGCTGGGTTCTGGCGCCAGAATCAAGATCTTGACGACGGGCGTGGTGCTGACCCCGGCGCAAAAGGTGGGTGTGAGCTAGCTGGTCTGCCTTTTCGCTTGACGACGAGCTGATGGACCTACAGGCGGTCTCAAACTTGCCTCTGGTATCGTTTACCGATTCACCGAGCGATTGTACCGTACGTAACGAGCCAACGTAGACAAAGACTGATCGATTTGCATTGCAGCATCTCGTCACCGATACAATCAAGCGCACTGAAAAGTTTCTGATTGCCATGGCGCACGGCCCTATCATGGTCACGCCGGAATGGATGACAGCGTCGAACAGCGCCGGACAGATTTTGGGTACGTTGATAACGCTAGCGGGTTCCCTTTCACCATTCATTGACGCGCGTGGCAGAGGAAACGCCCTACGATGTTTCCGACGCTGCGTTGGAGGAAAGCCACGGCTTCAAGTTGACGGACGCGCTCGAGCGAGCTCGGTTTGGCAAAAAGCTTTTTGCGGGTCACACCTTTGTTCGGGTGTGTATTGATCCACCGATGGTGATATTAACTGACGTTGCCCGATACTAGACTCAGAACGTCGAGACGGATTTGGGACTGCTGAAGAGGATTGTAACGGCGCATGGTGGCGAGGTCAGTGTTCGGTCGAGCGCGCAAGCGGGAGCTGACGTCGTTGCAGGTCTTGAAGTGGACCAATCCAAGAGCACTCGAGGGCCACAACGGACACCGGCATCTCGTATCTGTCGCCAAAGACAATCACATATGGGAGCCTGTATGTCATCCTGAGGCAATACCCCCTCCGCGCTGACTGAGCACAGGTCAAGAAGTCGGGCATGCCCGTTTACACGCGCGAGATCATCATCATGTCGATCCTGACTATGACTCTCGATTTCGAAAAGCACAGACTATAAGTGTGTGCGGAGCATTGGAGGGGTTCTAGATGATTGTACGATACGACTCGAAGGATAGCTGTCACATGGCTGTGTGAACGCGAAGCTAAAGAAGGGTGGCAAACCCCCGGGATTAGCGCGATAACGCCGATCCCCGCTTAACCCCGCCTGGCATCGGATCGCTTTACAAAAGTTGAAGGCTCGTGGTCGCTTCGTCTCAAAAGTCTGTCAAGCGCAACCGACAGACTCAGTTGATACAGGTCAGTAGCACTTGGGATTGGGTCATCCGCCGAGGTGTACACCGCTGTGCGATCGCCCCAGGGTTCGAGCCGGCAAACGCTGACGATCGCTCTTTCTTTGGTTCCTGTGTAGATCTTTCAAAATGTGCGTTGCCCGGATCGCATGCTTGATCACTTGGTACACGGCTGATTCTGTTGACAGGTCGAGCTCGCCTGCTATCCTCGGTATCAACTTTGGCCAGTCGTATGCCTCCATTGCCGTCATTGACAAGGTTAGTGGACAAAGGCATTGACTTGGTGCGAGGGACGCGATTAGTGGACTGGAGAAGCCGTTACAGCCCTTTGCAGTCCGCGTCTACCGCTTCGGCCAAGTCATGAAGAATCACCTGCTGACAAGCTCTTTCGCAGGAGGGACACGCGTCATGTATTGCCAACGAGGAGGGTGAACGACAGATTGCTTGTGCCGTGTCGTACAACGGCGAGGAGGTCGTGAGTTGCACTGGTACTGGATTATCCACCATGCTGATCGTCTGCAGTACATTGGTAACGGTGCCAAGCCGCAATTGGTCAAGAACGGCAAGAACACCATTGTAGGCTTCCGGAATCTCCTCGGCCACACGTCAGTGAGCGATAGCTTGGCATGGTGGTGTTGACGAACCGCAGCTACGACGAGGTCGACCACACTGCCATTCTTGCCGCTCCTCTCATCCCCACCTCTCAAACTCCCGCCTACACCGTCGACGTCCTCATTCCCGCTCCCGCCCCAACCCCGGCTCAATCTGGCCGTTCGACCGCTGCCAACTCGGGTGCTGCGACCCCTGCGGCTCGTGAGCCCATCCCCTCCAAGAAGACCATCACCGTGCCCGAGATCACCACCCTCTTCCTCCGCACACTGTTCCAGTCGGCGACCGACTTCCTCGGTGTCAAGCCTTCAGGTGCCGTGATCACTGCTCCGTCTTGGTTCACCGCCGAGCAAGTCAAGGCGCTCCGAGCTGCTGCCGAGTCTGCGGGCATCCACGTGATGCAAGTGCTTGACGAGGAGGCTGCCGTCTTGGTCGGGTACCGGGCGACGTTGAGCGAGGAGCGCAAGGAGCGAGGTCTATTGGGCAAGCCCGAGGAGGGTGACGCCGGATCGTACGAGGCTCGCGACAAGAAGATTGTCGTTGTTGATGTAGGAGAGACGAGCGTTAGCGTGTCGGCGATTGCGGCGGCCGAAGGCGAGTACACTTTGCTCGCTGCCGACCGGGACAGCAAGCTGGGCGGTCGCGAGTTTGACAACCTGGTGTGTAACTTATGAGTGGACGGGGCAATCAGGACTGACACCGAACAGTTGTTGAAGCACTTTGCCAAGGAGTTCACAAAGAAGACCAAGGTCGCTCTTGACTTGCCGTGCTCAGAGTCGGCCTCGGACGCCGACAAGCGGGCCGAAGCCAAGCTCCGTCTCGCCGTCGAGCACACCAAGCGCTCGCTCTCGGCTAGCAGCGGTGCCGCTACATGTGCCGTCGAGTCGCTCAAGGACGGCTACGACTTGTCGGGCATGATCAACCGTATGCGGTTCGACGGTCTCGCCGCAGGCGTCTACCGTCAAATCGGCGCAAAGGTACTCGAGGTTGTCGAGAAGGCCGGGCTCGAGGTCACGCAGGTCGACGAGATCCTGCTCGCCGGCGCATCGACCTTGTTCCCCGGGTTGCAATCGTACCTCGCCATGCTTGTGGCTCCTACTACCCCCGTCACCTCGACTTTAGACCCTGCCGAGGTTATTGCAATCGGTTGTGCCCTTCAGGCACTCCACCTTGCCACCCTGCCCGAGGAGCTCAAGCTTGCCGACGTGCTCGCTCTGCCGACCGAGAACGTCGAGACGGTCGCTCTGCCGATTGCGATCGTTCTGCCTGGTGCCGAGGGCGACCTCGTCTCAGCCAAGGTGATCGAGAGCGGTGCTGCTCTACCCGTTCGGAGACGCGTCGCTATCCCTCTTGCGAGCGGGACATCTGGCAAAGTTGCTTTCGAGCTCTGGGAGGCCAAGGACGAAGTCAAGGTCGAAAAGGTCGAGCGTGCGCCCGTCGAGAAGACTGCCGAAGACGAAGAGTTCTCCGACGAGGAGGATGAGGACGAGGAGATCAAGACGGCCGTCACCAAGAAGACGACATTGTTGACGGGCGTCGAGGTTCAAATCGAAAAGGCCGACAAGGTCCTGCTGGAGGTCATTGTGCACAAGGGCGGCAAGCTTGAGATCTCGGCCTGGGCCGAAGGCGCCGAGGACAAGGCGACCAAGATTACGCTTTAGATGGCTAGGACGGGCAGTGGGTTTGCACTTTTTGCATGGATCGCTGCGTTACGACATTGCTACGTTGGGTGATCATCTCAATTTCTTGTCCTCGAAGAAGACCTGGACCGATCAGTTGACAGCTTGAACGTCAGGCACGTCCTGACCTTCAAGTGCCGCATCTGCCAAACAGCCGCGGCGAGTAAGACTACGACCTGAGCGATACTCCACCACACGGCTCTCGAGTTTGTCGACTCGCTCGCGTCCCTAAACGTCGCCTCGATCTCGCGCATGTAGCGCTGTTCACGTTGGATATCGGCCACCTTGGAGTTGAGATCGCGAATCTTGCTCGCGAGCGTCGTGACGTGGCTCACGTCGCCTCTGCCTAGTGTCAGCTCGTTTCAAGACGCAGAACAGGGACGCACTCGACATCGTGCTTGGCGCTACCGACGTTGATGTCGAGATACATTTTAAGATGGCGGATGGCAGCGTTTGTCCAGCTCGTCGTCATGTTTGTTTGCAGGCAGATGTTGTGATCCCCTACAAGCGTCGTTAGCCAGTTGCGATAGTAGACTAATCAAGACCGACCGGCAGTGTGCGAGGTGAAGGTGAAGCGGCCGTCTGGTGGGCCGTTCGTGTTGACTACGACATGGCTCGCTGCGAGCTCCTGCATAGGCGGATGCGTCAGCGCCTGAGGGCGTAGCGAAAGACAAGACGGACCTCGACGTTGACCTGGATCCCTAGCGTCTCGTCCAGCTGCCATTCCTTGGCGTCCTCGTTCCACATCAACGCCTTGTAGTGACCTAGACGTAGCATCAGTCATGCTTCCACACATGAGACAGTAACGCTAGGGAACATACCCTCAACAATCGTCTCGCTCGGCAACTCCTCCATGAAACACCTGCGCTCGTGCGAGTCAAAGTAAAAGTGCAATGCCTGGTGTAGTGAGTCCTCGATCGCACAGTACACACAGCTGCCTACGTACATTGACAGCCGATAGCAGAGGCGCCGCCGCCAGCAGTAATGTCGTGAGTCTCATCCGTTGCAGATGGTGATGATGGTCGTTTCAGCTTGTCGGTTTGAAAACGTGGCAGGGTATGCATCGTGGCGATTTCATCAAGGGTCATAACAAGTACTGCTACGCGCCAGGCTCCCGGCAGATCATCTATCACCTGCGAGCCGGCCAGAGATACTACCTCGTCGACTGCCGACCACGGGGAAGCCATACGACGCCATGGTATCGTTGCGCCCGATGGCCGGTCGCAGACCCAGTCCGACGACTGAAGACGGCCGCCATGGATCTTTGGAATCGGTGCTCGTCCGCCGTGATGCGTGTTCGTCGGGGGATCCAGAAACCGGCGAAAAGGTGTCATCGACGTTGTCAAGTCCAGCTCTGGGCTCTTGTTTCGAGCCGAGTCTGAACAAGCGTTTTCGTTTGGCACGCATCTTGATTGCGTCCTCGCCGGAGCCACCGCCGAGCGTACCGGCACCATGCCAGCTCGAGATCATGGTGTTTGTGTTTGTTCGTCCCAAGTGTGGGAACGAGCGAACGGCGATATGCTCGTGGCCTCGGGCGTACGGACTGAGCGTGTGGTTGGAATGACTGAGCGTTGCGAGCTGGGAAACCGAGTTGTTCAGTGGCAGCGTGATGGCTGCCAAGCCGGCATTCCGAGGCGGGAACGATGTGCCAGCTTGCGAGAAGGATGTTGAGACTTGGCGTGCGTGATAGGGTGCGCGTAGTGAGGCCTTTGAGCTGGGGATCTGGCTCGAAGGCATTGTTGACAGTGTGGTCGAGCGTGAAGGCCCATCATGGCTTGATCCCATGGATGTGCGTGCAGCACTGGACGATGTCCCGGCCGTTCGTGGGATCCCTTGCGTCGATTGCGTCCTTCGGGGCTGTTGTGATCGCGTCGGTGAAAACATGTCGCCGCCCGCACGACCTTGGATCAGAGCTGAGCGCCTTAAGCTCGAGGGACCCGGGCCGGGCATAGGCATGGCCGCCATCCGACTGCGCCCACCGCCCGTGAGCGCAGGCGAAGGCGGTGCCGTCATCCTGCCTGTCAAAGGCGCCAGGCCCGACATGGTCATACTCTTCGGGATCCCCGGTCGTCCCGCTTTCCCAATCCCAATCGTCGATCCTCCACCGGCACTGCTCGCGCGGGCAGTGATACTGCCCGATGGACTCGGTAGGAGCTGACTGCCGCCACCGAAGCCGATCTCGGACGGAGCGCGAATCTTGGATTGGGAGTGGTAGATCCTCGGACGGGTGACGGTGCCGCCTCCAACGGCGGGGATCGTCTCGTATTCGACGATATCTTCGTCGTTGCGTGCACGAGAGCTTCGGCGCGAGACAGACGGTCGTTCAGAGAGGGTTAATGGTCGAAGAGAATCCTCGAGTTCGACCAAGTCGACACTCTCGTCGTCGTCGGCTTCACGTCCGTCCCAGCCGTCATCATCACTGCCCTCGCTCTCCTCCTTGATCGGATCGGCGACCGTGACGCCCATGATTCCGCCGAGACCGCGACCCTCGCCTTCGCGCGCCTTTTCCCACAGCCTGCCAAAGGCCTCGTACCCACTATGCGTAGGCAAACCCTCTGGCCGAAGTCCATAAGTCGGGTCATAGTCTTCAATGTCTGGAAAGACGGTGTATGATGTCGGCGACTCGCTGGCAGTCGAGAGCCTGCGTGGGCGACTTGATCGCTGCGAAGAGCGTCTCCGCGGTGTCGTTTGCGTCGTCGGCGACGTCGGTGGCTCGTACGGCGGGAATATTTCCCTCCCCTCGTCGTCCTCGTTCCCATCGTCGCCCGGGCGACCTTTACCAGGCGTGACCGTCGCCGCAGCCCTCTGCTCATCCACATACGGCGTCTCAACCTTGCCGCCGACGCCACCACGGCTGAACCAGCGCTGACTCAGACGATGTATGATGCCCGGCAAATCCTCTCTGAACATTTCCCGCAACTGCCCCTCGATCTCTTGTTGGAGGTAGCCACGGATGACTTCGACAGAGTCAAACGTCGAGCTGACGTCGACGTTTTGGAGCGGATCATTTTTGAAGACTAGGGTGATGCCTTTCGAGGCACTGACGACGAGGATGAGGATGGCGCGGAGGTGGATTAGAGACAGGCGGAGGGTCATGGGCACTAGCAGCGGTTGCGAGGCGAGGAGCGGGGTTGAGAGGGGTAGAGTCGAGTTGGGGGCGAGATGTGGGTTATGTGAAAGTGGGTTGGCCTGGTGTGCAAGTGTCAGTACGGGTCTGTCTGGTGCGGAAGCGCGACCGACCTGAACGCGGCACCGGACTTCAAGCCAAGCGTCGCCCTGATAGCCTAGTCGAAAGATGCCTCTGAAGCGGTCGAGCGAGAGGTCGCCAATCTCGAGCAGTGTCAGGGTCGGTGGCTAGCGATTGTCAGTGG
This sequence comes from Holtermannia corniformis, assembly GCA_001599935.1. NCBI lineage: Eukaryota > Fungi > Basidiomycota > Tremellomycetes > Holtermanniales > Holtermannia > Holtermannia corniformis. The sequence goes on along the minus strand of BCIJ01000001.1, from coordinate 1,448,941 downwards.
TGCGACCTGCCGCACGCCGTCTCTTGACCGACCTGAGTGCCCATACTGAGCTCTACGACCTCGATACGTCCCTGGATCACCGGCGGCTTGTTACCCTGCGATCGCAACCTAGTCAGCACGAGCGCAGCGACAACTTGAGCCGGCGCAGTCTTTGACTAGCCGCCCGAGAAGCACGCAGCCAGCACACCTTGTTGAGCGCGCCCTCCAGCATGGCCTTGGCATCTTCGTGAAACCCTTCAGAGAACGCCGTCTCCCACGACGGGAACAGGAAGGACATTGTGCGCGGCCTGCGCGGCTTGAGTTTTCGACAGTCGTGTTGAAACAACCAACTGCCGAACGCGCGTTTTTTGGCCGAGTGATTACGATTCGGATCACTAATAAATTAGGATCGTATTAGGATATGGAGGGTAATGATGATCACGATTCTGCTTCATGAACCTCTGGACTGAGTGGGATGGGAGTCACACCCAGCCGAACTGCATAACACGATTGTTGCCTGGAGCAGCGCTGTCGTTGACGAGATGGACGGTGGGTGATCAAGCACCTTTTTCTACTCGATTAGGATCCCGTTGTAGTTCATTAGCAAACGGCAATGCCGGCATGGGTGACTACCTTCCGAACATGCAGTCCAGCACGCATCCCACCGGGGCTCGCGTCCGACTCTGCTCGGCCCTGCTGGCTGCTCGCCTGAGCTCTGTAGGATAGTAGTATGCATAAAGGTCATGTCCGATGCTGATCAGCTACGGACCCTACCATCCGGCAGTCGCAATGTTCCAGTCGGAACAGTCTGCATCCGCGATCGTACCGTGTTACGACGCTCGGAGCACGCGAGAAAAGGTTGTTTGCTTTACCCGGTGGCCACCAGCAGCACCCGCAGCGAGCGTCCTTGCGGCTTGCTGATCTCCCGTGCACGAAAGGCAGCCAGGCGAGCACGGCGGCGATCCCTCGCTTGGTCCGTTGGCTTCGTCGCTGCCTTTGAGATTCGCTCAATTCGCCACTCGGTTCACGACGTCTGGCAGTCAACTCGAGCTTGGTAGTGCCCGGTATACGAGCGCTACAGCGTGCAGCGAAGACCGTACCGATTCCTCTGATTACAATCACGCCTGAGCGAGACGGCGTACCCGGCATTCAAAGACAGCCGAGTCATGACGGGCCACGATCCACCACCAACGACGACGACCACAGCTACAATGGTCATCTTCTATCCGCTCGCAGCAATGTTCACTATCCAATTCAGCCTCTACCTCCAGTCTACTCTCCACACCGACTCGACACCATCCCTACACCTCGGCATCGGTCCATGGACTTGGTCGTGGCACGGAGCCCATGGTTGGTTCTGGGATTTGTGCAGTCTCGCCGTGCACTGGCGTGCTGTACGAGCGTTCTTGAGAGCCGGTGACGCCGGTGGCGAGATGGAGCGGTCGGACTGGGTGTACAGACTGGGTCGAGGCGGGATCGAGCCAGCGGCGTCGAGGAATGCGCCCGAGGACCAGTTTGGTTGGGACGACGTCTTGACCGAAGCGGGCTCCGACACGGACGCGAGCGCGTATGATAAAGAGAATGTGGATCCGTGCATGTACGATGTCACAACGACTTGCGTGAGTCGTCTGGCCCAAACGTGCTTGCAGGCTGACTCTCGCCAGACGATTCCTCAGCAGCAGTCTTTGATTGTCCAAACCGATTACCATGACGAACCACCCGCTGATACGCTCGCCATCTCCTTGTTGGAAACACCTATCCCGACCCAGCCGATCCGGCCCAAGTTGCGGTCAACGAGCGCTAATGCGATTGCGTGGCGCGAGCAAGAGGTGTGTGGACCGCTCGCACGGCTATACCTGTCAAGGACGGAGCTGACGCACGAACAGGCCTCACTCGAGGTGATCGAGGAAACGAGCACCGAGCAGACATATCTTCCTGCATCTACGCCACCACTGCACAGTATCGAAATAGACACGCACGAGCAGCCCCAGTACCAGCACCAACCAGCACCAGCAACCGACGACGTTCAGCTCCTAGACCAGCATCAAAGTCCCATGATCGACACTGTGCGTGCGTCGCTCCCAGACGGCAACAAGATGCTCACATGTCTCGCTCAGTCGAGTTTTGGCTTGGCTACGCACTCTGACGCCTGTGCGCTTGCGCTTGACGATGCCTCACAGTATGAATATGACGACGTGCGTCTGACGCAATTCTAAGCGATCCATGGCTGATACCCAATATAGAGCGACGAATACACTGTTACAGTCGAGCTACCAGCAGAGGTCAGTCGACAGCTCCAACATCGCATCCATACTGACCAAAACCGCAGTATCTCAAAGAGCGCCACTATGGCGACTATCTCGACCCCTACACACTCCCACCAGGGTTCAGTCCAGCCCTGTACCACGCCTATCACGCCCAACGCCGACTCTTGCACGCACCCACACCCGCACCCGACTGGAATACGTTTACGCGCTCGCACTCGCCTCAACCTGTCTGGCCGCCGGTACAGACGCGCGCACCGGACGATCCGGGCGCACACCCTTCCGAGAGCTCGTGGTGTTCTTGGGACGATGAGGATGATGTCGAACTGGCTGCGCTGTTCGGTACGGGCACCGGCACCGGCACCGGCGCCGCCCCACTTTCCCCACCGCTGACACCGCAAACGTCGCCCGATCCATGTCCTGCCCCGTCGATGGCGACGGCGCGACCGGCGCTATACCCCCCCATCCTCCTAGTGGACGGCTTCCCGGCCCATCTTTGGCTCGGGGACCGCATGCCATTCATGACTCAAGCAGAGTTGTGTATCGAATTCCACGCGCGCGCCGGCTGTTTCTTCTCGGATGGTCCCGACGAGAGCGCTCAAGTTGTAGCATAGTCTAGCATCCCATGTACCATTGTACAATCCTGTTGTTTCATCACGCGCTACCGGTCCCGTTCCCCTTGTAGATGTAGGCGTCTTCCGTCGTCGGCGTCAACTTGTCATGTAGCAAGTCTGCTAGGCGAGTGTAGTCTGCGTCCGAGTCGACGTGGGTAAAGTATCGGAGCTGCCACGGCGCGTTGGCAGCCTGCTCATCTTTACGGCGCTGGCGCTGCTCATTCTACCCTCGCGTCAGTCCCCGTCATCGCAATCGCGTACGCGTCCGCACCTCGATCCTCGTCTTCTCCTTACTAGCCGTGTCATAGTCCCCGCCACGGATCCCCTTGGCCACCTTTTCCCACAATCGACGGCTCTCCCACTCGTTCTGGCTCTCGACCGCTTGGACCTGGACCTCCTCCTTGGCCACGTTGGCGTCGATGAACACGGTCGAGGATTTCCCGACCGTGCCGATCCCAGTCCACTGACCGGCAAACTCGTTGACTTTCTTGCCCTTGTACGTGAGCTCGGCCTTGAACGAGTGCGGCTTGCCGGAAACCCAGCCTGGGAGGATCAGTTTCTGGCCGTAGCAACAGAGCACGTCCAGACGTAAACATACCCTTGCCTTTGTAGTCAATCTGCAGAGTCAGCGCCGTGAATCAATCGAGGCGCTTCAACTCACAGCAGCGGTGAATCCGGTACTGCTCTGGATCGCGCTCGTCTCGGTCAACTCGACATAAGGCGAACCCCAGACAATGCCCTCGATGCGGAGTTTGGCTGTGGAGTGTCAGCATTGCGAGTTGACCCCAATACTTACGCAGAGTGATCAGGTACTTTTCCTCACCGCCGGGCACCTTGACAGTCAGCATGGCGTGACCCGACTGCTTCACTGATGTCGATCAGCAGGTGCTGTGAATTTGCGTGCAGCACACACCGTTGATGGCAGTGCCGGTGAACGACGTCTTTTGACCAGAGTGGCCCTGGAGCGCGACGCCCGCCTTCTTGTTCTCAATGTGGCTATGGACATCAGTGACTGCAGTCTTGGCTACAACAAGCCAGCACGCACTACGCAGTCTATGACATGTGATCAGCACACGCGAACGCCACGTACGACACGTACGATAGGAGGGTGGTGCGAGACCTGTTCGACGGTCAAAGCGGTCTCGCCGCGACCGTTGATGTCGGGCCAGGTGCCAAAGAAGAGCCTAGACTATCTCAGCACTGCTCAATGCCTGTCTGAGCGCACTGACTCTCCGAGAACAGGGTTGAGGGGCTGGTCGACATCAGCGGGGAATCACACTGGTCGACTCGGACCGACCTTTTTCTCCGATCCCATCTTTTCGTTTCTCGTCTACATGCACCTGATCAGCCATGGCAGGGTGCGACGAGGCACCACGCACAGTGTACTGCCCCTTGAGCGTGTTGAGGAACCATTTGAGGACACGCTCCATCCGGTCCTGCTCCGTCTTGCCCTGGCTGATCTCGGCAAAGTCATCGGGGTGTTCGGCCCAGTATGCTGCATTCTCTTAGCATGGTCATCAGCATCGATGCACTAGCTGACACACCAGGGAACTCGGTGAGCGAGACGGGGGAGAGGATGACTGCGCGATCGGTCAGTATAAAGGAGGTGAACCGGCCCAGACGAGCTAGAGCCGTAGTAGAGCAGACGACTGACAAGGAGGAGCAGTCATGGATGACAAGTCGCCGGTCATGTGTGCGAGGCTCTGTGTGCGTTACGGTCAGCATTCCCGTTGCCACTCGCTACAGGAATACGGACCTTGATGAACGAGGCCCATCCGGCCTTTTGCTCCTGTGGGACATCGGCGGCTAGCGAGTGTGTCGCGTTAGCTTCCATAGTGATCACGGCGTGTTGGTGCAGGGATGGAGGCGCCATGACGGACGAAGCATCGCCCCCTAAACCCCAAACCTGGCGTGGGGGATCGACAAACCTTCTTCCTTGTCTGGCATTGTGGCTGTCGGTGTCTAGTCTAGTGCTGGTGCAGCGTTGGATCGTGTGCTCGTCTCGTCTCGGCTGTAGAGTGCAGTGTTGTTGCCCGGTGCTGTCGTCAACGAGCGAGTGGACGACGACGGGCGTCATCCGGTTGCAGCAAGCAACCCCCCGGTTTCGACCCAATGACGTGAACCAGTGTGGCATTCAGTTGCATCGCAACTCCCAAACCCTCGACAACCATTCGAATTAGACTAGCAGCAGCAGGAACCCTTCACAGGTGATCACTCAGAGTCCTCGTCCTCGTCCTCTTCGTCCTCATCCTCGCTCCTAGGCGACTCAGTAACTGTACGCAGGCTATGAGAGCGTGCACTCACTCGGCCTTTACAACCTCCTTCTTGGCAGCCTTCTTGGGGGCAGCCTTCTTGGAGGCCGGGGCGGAACTGCCACCGCCGCCAGCTTCGTACTCGGCCTTGGCCTTGGCCGCACGGTCCTTGTCGCGCGCAGCAGCCTCGTTGTAGGGCTATATGGATCAGTTGACTGTGGTTGGTAGACATCATCCAGCCCACCTTCTTGTCAGCGTCGTCCATCTCCTTCCAGCGAGCGCCGAGCAGCTTGCCGACCTCGCCTAGAGAGCGTCAGCTGCGGACCATGGCGGTCGCTACCGACTCACCAAACGAGGCGTCCGGGTTCTCCTCCTTGATGCGCTCACGGTAGTCTTGCACAAAGAACATGTAGGCCGACAAGGCGCTGTGTCAGGATCAGCGCTGTGACTAGTGATTGGCTCGCAGTGCAGTGTACAGAGCAGGAGCAATGGCTAGCAGTGGTGCAGTTCACGACCACAGTCAATGAGGCTGCGACAGGACCTGGCAGCGAAGAATGCTGCTGTAACCTTGCCCACAGCACTCGTTGAACACTCCAGCCTCCGACGACGCAAGATGCGCACTCGATGGTCAACTCAATTAGAACCACTCAGCAGCCGCGAGATCAAATCGCTCGGGCAATCGTGTTTGTCAAGAACGATACAGCTGAGGATCTCACGGCGTAGACAGGAACCGGGACCAACCAGCTACAGCGCGCTTAAACACGTTGTGCACCCGGCACAGCCATCACGCCACGGACAGCCGCCAACAACACGCCGCGCTGCGCCGTTCGAACCCTCATCGCGCGTCTTCCAACACAAGCGCCTAGCCGTCACCCAGTGCGCACAACCGCGCAGAGGGCTCTCAGCCGTGGCATGGTCGACGACGGCGCACACGCAACTCGGACGCTGAAGCAGATCCCAACAGCTGTTGAGCGCTCGCCCTCTGCGTTCGGGCATACACGCAGCTGCTAGCCATATCGCGCGTAGTCGGGTCGACTGGCACGATCTGGGTCCGCAGCTAGTGCCCGCCTCATACAGCATGATTGCACAAGGCCCAGGATCAGCACAGGCAGCTTGCGATCGACGACGCTTGTGTCGGAAAGCGACCGACAAGCGACAGCAACGTCAATGGGTACTTAAGCTATGTGACAGCTGAAGCGGCCACGCCATACTGTCTAAGGACCTCGGAACCCGTTGACAACCGACAAGGGGTCATCGCAGAGCCACTGACCGTTGTGAGAGAGACATGATCAACCGACAATACAGCGCGCGCGAGACTGCGAGACGGATAGCTGATTGATGTTGAACGAGGCGGATGAGGTTCACCCGCTGTTTAGCAACAAAGTAGCTACTATCTCCCGGGACGGAGTTACAGGCGGTGTGACTGTGTCAAGCCGACATTGCGCTCAGCTGTTGACAGTGCAATCACAAACGCCATCCTATTCATCCGGGCGGCCGAGATGCCATGCCAAGGTGATGACTCGCTACAGCCGTCCCTCATCACGGCTGCAGCTACCGCTCCGAAGCAGCTCATGAGGGCACGGTGAAGCCAGAAGAGTCTCCGGCTGGACCTCGCAAGACGCAAGGGCTTTGGACCAGCCCATGGTATAGGAGGGTTTTGCTCAGCCGGCTGCATTTCATTCCGAGATTGGCAACACCCATTTGACAACGTGCCGCGCAGAGTTATCGAAGGAGTCTACGCGACTGTTTCAAACACCGCTGCAGCACGTTGCATGCTGGGCTGAAAGCGGCCGGCTTGAACCTCGCAAGATGCATGGGCTGTTCGATCAGCCCAACGTCCGCAAGGTCGCGTAGCAGAAGACTGCACTTGATGCCCGCGTAGACGCGTACTGCTGAGCCAGACAGCAGTCTGATATGACTGTTCCATCTGAGCCCGCTGCGCGTCCACCGAGGTGAAGATGAACGAGTAGCTCTGGCAGCTCGACGTAGCCTCTCCACATTTTCTTCAACCGCCTAGCGTTAGACCTCACGGAAGCCTCCGGCCATGCAACAAAGTTGACCGCGCAGCACACAGCATTCGAGCCGTACATTGTCACAGCTAATGACGCTGACCGAGGTGGACAGGGTCCACTCCGATCTCAGCAGACTGTGAGCTACGATGCTGTAGGCTCAAGTGCGGGCTGGGGAACCTCGTCTGGTCAACCGTCATCCAAGTGTCGCTTTGACATTTATCCGTCACGCGACGTCAGGCCGGAACAGGCTCAGACGCTGGCTTGCAGTAAACGTACCGAGCCAACAGATCCAACTCGGTACGTGCGACCGTGTCGACGTGCATGTACCGCGGCACGCGGCAGATTGCCAATAGCAGACGCCGGCTGTTGCAACACCGATCACGCGGGCTCTTGAGAGAGCCTACGTGTATATCTGGCCAGCATCAACCGGCTGCACTAGGTGCTAGCCTTGCACGACTGTCCCCTATGATCCGACTGCACGCCCTGCTAGATCTACTTGGAGTCGTCACGACCGAGCTCGAACCGGCGGCAGGTTTGCGCAGACTGGATGCGTTGCGTACTGCGCCGGCTATGATGCCTTGACGGCTTTACATTCGTACCGGATGTGTCTTCTTGGCCGTGACTCGACTCCCGAGTTCAACAAGAGACGGCGTAGAAAGAGACCATGAAGACGAATCCGTACGACGATAGAGCCTGCCACAACAGTAGACGAGCTTGCACACTTGACAGTGGTGAGACACTGCCACACTGGCGCGATCGAGAGACTCTGCTTTGGCGGTCCTCGGAGCGTTTCGTGAGCCATGTTGTGACATACCGGGAGTCTGTGCGACTCTTGGAGTCTCGATAGCTGCTCACGATGCTCGTGAACAACAAGACAGCCTAGACATCCGGTCGCGTCGCGTCAAGCTCGGGACCGATGGCGCGCCACCAGCCTTGACAGTCAAGCCGTATATTATCGCGCGCGTGGGAAGTGCAAACAAAAACCAGACCCACGCTGCTTTTGTTTACACCCTAGCCGGCGCGAGAACCAAACCCCACCACAGAGACCGCACGACTCACCGCTTCGGCGCGTCCTTGTCCTTCTTGCCGCGGACGGCCTTGACGGGCTTTTCGGCCTTCTCCTTGGTCGCGGCCTTGGGCATTGTAGACTGTTGACTGTCAAGACGGTGTCAGCTTGTGGCGGACGAGTGGCGGTTGATTGTTGTTGTTGTCGTTATCGTTGACGTTGATGACGATGGCGCGCGCAAGCTACGTGTCATCACGATGAATGGGAGACGCCGCGCGTGTGTGAACGCTCGTACGCTTGTTGGTGCGTGTGGTGACTCTGCACCGAGGCGCGTCGGGTGGCGACGCGCTGCACGACCGCGCACCACCACGAGCGACAACGGACAACAAGACGGCGCGCACGCTGGCCGGCGGCGGCTCGGATGGGCTCGAGAGTGCCCCAGTTGATGAGCTGTAGAGGCATGACTGACCTTGAGTGAGTGAGTCGGTGGTTGGTAGAGGGGGGTTAGGCGTGGCGACTTTGGCTGGTGATGGTGCTGGCTGGGGCTGGTGCGGTGCGCGGTGCTGGCTGGTGCGTCTCGCTGGTGCGGCCTGGGTGGTGGGAATGGCTGGGAGGGGGTTAACCAGCCAAGATGGGTATTACCGATAACGCCGGTTCATCACAACAAGGGGGTTCAGCCGCGTGAAGACCAAGCACACCGGTAGCACTGGCTCAGCGGATCATGCTAGAGAGGATAGCATCGGGTGCTAGAGATAGCAACGCCAGCTCGGTCATCCCGACTCGTACATGTGCCAGCGCAAAGATTGGCAGACCGCACAATGGCAAACTCACCAGAAGAGCGCGCACACTGGCGCCAAGTACACGGCGCATTCAACCACTACATGCGCTACCACGTCGGTCTCCCTCCGTCGGCAGTCCCAGTTCCGAGCTGACGACTCGCAGCTGTCGGCGAATCACTCGCGCAGGCTCGCGTACCTCACCTTGCCGAGTGCTCAAAAGGACCTCTTGACGAGGATCGGGTTCAAGGACAAGCTTGAACTCGTGGATGAGGGGATCAGGCGGTGAGTGTTGAGATTCGGCGGGGGTCTTCAGGCATGACGTCCAGCTCGCCCTTGAACCGAGGTGATGGCTCGGAGACGAGTCTGGACGCGCCGTTGTGAGGAGTAGCAGCTCGCTTGCTAAGCTCTCATTGTCGTAGCGTATCCAGATCCGACCAGCAGTCACATCCCATAGATCATCACGTTCATCCTGCATCACGACTTTACCGTTCAGGACACAATCTTTGGCAGCTGGGCAAGTTGCGTTACGCTCTGCTTGACTAGCTCAAGCAGACCATAACAGCGCGCTCAGCGCCCGGCCATGCGTCCATGTTCATGTCCTTCAGCCTTGATTCGGAGCTAGAACAGTGTGACACCAGGAGAAGCGCAGGCGCGCGAGTCAGCAGCACATCCTGCTCAACTCCATCATGCGTCATCCTGGATCATCGTCCATCTCCTAGCTGGTATACGCAATGACCGTCATCATGAGCGAGCCAGCTGAGCCGTCTGTGGCTGCTTTGGCTCAGCTCCGTGGTGGTTGTCAGTACTGTTCGTACGGCGCCGTTCTGGATCATGAACTCCACTCGGTCGTTGCTGGCGATCCCGACGCTGGTAGACGGGGTTGCGCATCTCTTGCTCGAGAGCGAGCAAGAAATTTGCCGACCTCGCTTAGCGGTCAGACATGTTCGGCTCCAGGAATTCATCACGATGCCGTGCCAGCTCTAGCCTGACGCATCACTTTCCAAAGAAGCATGAGCCAGCAAAGATCGATTAGTCGACTTCGAGACGGCTGATCGATCAGACATCGTGATGATGCTTCTTCAGTAGTTGAACTCATGTCTGCATGTAGCCTGTAAACCCAATTTGGCTGCACGTCTTGGACCGCGCATGGCCCGAGTTCAGATGGCATTGACGGCCGTCGGATGCGTTCTGTTCAGCTGTAGCTGCATGAGACTCGGCAGTGCAGATTCGTGGTGGATCAGCCGCGGCGCTGGCGTGCCAACTTGATTCGATGTGCTTGCCGATAGTCGCTACGCCAGCTGAACAGAGGCTGACTGCTGTATACTCGCTTCTTGTCAGCGTGCTGTCCTCAACAGCTGTCATAGCCGTGGCAGAACGAAGCCACAGTCGCTCGCACCGCTGGCGATACTCTCTGGCCGAGGGCAAGAACCTGCAGTCATCCGATGGTCTGGAGACTTTGCTCACGCCTGTGGAAGACACTGCACGTGCGGAACTCGAGCAATCACGCTACTGTGCCGCGTGCGCACAGACTCATAGCCGGCGACGCTGGTGACTTGACTCTGCGGCTCGAGCGCCGTTACGTCTATCGGATTGCTCTGTCACCTGGGTGAGCGTGCCCGGGCGTGTGAGGATGAACCCAACATGCGATGCATGCCAATCCGAGAGCTGCCGTCCGGCAAAAGCGTACCACAGCTATGGCATCACTCTTGGCTGGAACTGCTGGCTGACCAAGAGCATCGTCTTGCGCGCTGAATCCACAGCGCGGCGCATGCGTGCGGGAGTCGAGTGTCTGTTGTTTCAAACACTCCTTGACCTTCTATACACGCATGGCTGAGGCTTGCTGGTGAAATCGTGTCATGGCTGCCTCCACTGTCGTCTTCTGACGTTCCTGCTGTTTGTTAGCTAGTTGTGACTATGGAGAAGTACCTATATCTTCAGGCCTGCAGCGAATCATCTACAGCCTCTACTGCGGCCATGATCCCAAGCTGTGCGGCTGCTTGAGCGATGATTTGCGAAAACTGACTTCTGTACCCGTTGCACGAGCGGCCGCAGTGCCGGGCCGTGCGACGTGTGACGGTCGCAGTGATCGAGAGGCTTGCTGGTATCCTACATGGGAGATCGCTACGTACGGCGTCTCTGTCATGCGGCAGCTCAACCGACGTGTTTGCACCAGTATATATATAGCGTGATTGCCTTGCAGCTTACTCCGTCGATCGTCATTGCCCGGCAGCATCGTGTTCAACGACTGACGGACACGCAGCAACGCTGAGTTTGTCGAATCCATCGTCGCCGATCCTGTTTTCCAGGAAATGTTTCAAGATGGCGAGGTAGCGACCACACTCGGTGATGCACACCACGCCGGCCACGGCCACTCGCACGACGGCTCGGCCGGGCACTCGCACAGCCACGCGTCGACATCGACCACAAACTCGCGCTCGTCAACGCCGACAACGCGCTCTCCGGCCCAACGCGAGATTGACACGATGCAAGACAAAGTTCGGAGCACACTGAAGCAGTTTGTGCGCGATTGGAGTGCCGAGGTACGTACGGATTGAGAACCACTCGACAGCATAGGCTCATGACTAGCTAGGGCAAGGCTGAGCGCGAGGCTTGCTATGATCCCTGCATCGAGGCGCTTGTGGAACACTTTGGGTATCTGCCGAAGGAAGAACGGTGCGGCGATGGTCTTGATAAAAGGAGTCGGGGTGGGACTTACACGGATACAGCAAAGCGGTAAAGGTACTGGTTCCTGGAGCAGGTCTTGGGCGGCTGGCCATGGACATTGCAGCGCAAGGTGAGAACGATATACCTGTCACAGAGTGTCACTGACACTATGCAGGCTTCGCGGCGCAAGGCAACGAGTTCAGTGCCTACATGCTCTTCGCGTCACACTTTGTCCTCAACAAGTCTGTCTGTCTGCTGAACATCGCCAATCTCTAACCGGCCCGCAGCTCGTCCCAAGCCCTGTCACACGAGATCTTTCCATTCCTGCATTCATTCTCGCATCACACTACGACCGCCAACTCCCTCTTGCGCTCGGTGCGCGTGCCCGACGTCGTCCCCGCGGATGTGCTAGGCATCGACAGCGACTTCAGTCTTGTTGCGGGCGACTTTGAAGAGGTGTATGGTGAGGATATGGGCCAGCGCGGCGCATGGGGCGCGATCGTGACTTGCTTTTTCATCGACACGGTATGTTTGTCAGCTTGAGACATGTGCCACAATTGATACACCGCAGGCGCGGAACATTGTCAACTACCTGCGGATCATCCACGACTTGCTGAGTCCTGGTGGGGTGTGGATCAATATGGGTTAGTCGGTGTCAGGTGTTTCGCAAGCATAGCTCATTGAGGACAGGTCCTCTGTTGTGGCATTTCGAGAATTCACCAAATTCGAGCTCAAAGACTGGCGATGGCTCCATCGAGCTCAGCTTGGACGAGGTCAAACTGCTTGCTGGTGAGATGGGCTTTGTAATCGAGGTGCGCACGGCGCGGTCATGACTGGCTGTTTCTAATCAAGAAAGACTGAGCGGACCATCCCGACAACATATACCGCTACGCCGGACAGTATGCTGCGGCACGAGTATCAGGCTCGTTCGTCAGGACTTACTCGAGCTTGGCTTACGCGTAATCCAGGCCGCCTTCTGGAAAGCCACGAAAAAGGGCGACGTTGCCGAGCCAGCAACTGCGACATCCTGAGTCTTATCACCATTGCATAGCACAGGTAAACACATGCATATTCATAGACAGCAAGATCCTGTACACGGCTGTACGCGCCGATTATGCTCGTATATACACAACAAGGTATCAAGATTAGCCGGCCGTTCATTGCAGCAAGTCGCTGAGGCCGATACGACCCTTTGGCTTGACAGGCTCGGCTTGAACGTCTGGTTTGGCGGGGGATGTGAGTGCAGCGGACGCTGTCGAGGGACGTTTGGTCTCGCTTGGCGGTGGCAAAGGCGGGGGTGCTGCACCGAACGGACCGTCGATGGAAGCAGACTTCAAGATGGAGAGATGGGGCAAGGACCGCTGCGACGAGGTGGGACGCGAGAGGGGCGTGAAGAGTTCACGACTGCCTGACGTACTGGCATCGCTACCCTCGGTTGAGCCATGCTGTGCCACGAGTGGTGGCAGTGGCGGACGATCAAGCGCGCGAGACCAGTGCGAACGTCCCTCATCGTGCCGTGCTGGGCGATCGTCTGGCCAACCAGTCAATTCGGGACCGTGACCTCGAGAGGCCACTGAATCGACCGATTGCCGCCGCCCGTCCAAACTGCGCGGCGATGAATGGCGTCGATCTTCAAAGGGAAGCGCCCGCATGACCGACGGCGAGGGACGAGGTTCAGGTGGAGGCGGCAGGGAAGGTGTACCCGGTGGCAGCCCGGCGGGGGTGTGCGGGCGCGATGCGGCCCACTGCGGTGATTGCCGCGAAGTCAGATAGGGCGATGAGGAGCGGGCCGAAAGCGGTCGAGGACCGTCTGAGCGCGAAAATGGTACTTGGGTAGACCAGCTGGTAGACGGAGCCGAGTAGACTGCATCGTGAGGGTGGCGACCGTTGTGATAAGGCGCCGGGTAGGGGCTCGGTCCAACAGGATGACGATCCGTGTACCTCGGCGAGGGGTGCGTTCCGGGGCGGTCCTGTCGCACCGCCTGACGCAGCGACGGCGGGTAGTGCGTGTGCATGTTCTGTCGGAAAGCGCCCTGCGGGATCGGCGGCGGGGGCATTGGCACGCCGTATGGTACAGGCGAGAACGGCGGGCGCGAAGGGTGACCGGGGTGGTAGCCGACGAGATCCCGGCGCGCTTCCCATCCGAGGTGTTCTTGCGGCCTTGCTCGCTTCGAGTTCTCATGCTGTGCTTGAGCCTCGAGCTCAGCCTTGCGCTTGTTCTTCGCCAATTGCACTGCGATAATGAGCCGCACTCGCGTGGTACGGGCGTATACATACCCTTCGTCTGCTTCCTGACGCGGATCTTGAGGCCTTGTTCTTGGAACGACTGCGAGAGGGCAGTGGGGGCTGTGGAAGTCAACACAAGTAGGGAGCCCATACGCAGCGCCATACCCGACATGCCAGGGAACCTAGTTTGATCATAAGTCATTGCACGTCACAGTCCGGGCTACTTACTTCTTGGCCGAGTAAACGGTGAACGCCTCTGTGAAGATCGAGTCGCAGTAGTGCACGTAGCGGTGGCTGCGAAGCCTCAGCACCAAGGAATACCAGATCCTCACGAAGGCGCGGCACGCGACTCACTCCACAATCTCATACACGGTCAGCTTGAGGCGGTACCGGCCCTCCTTGCGGACTCCCAAATCGGGAAAGACAAAGAAGGCGGCATCGGCGTTGTCAAGATCCTTGAGGTGGTAGAGCGAGGAAACAGGCGTGCCAGTGAGCGAGCGGTGCTTGCCGTTCTCAACAACATGCAGCTCGTCGTTGGACCCCGAGCCGTCGCCCGATACGAGGCAGGCAAAGCAGAAATAATAGGGATCTACGGATCCTGTCAGCTGATCAGTATGTCGAGGATCCGACTCGGAGTCGTTGTCGGGACCGACTTTGCATGTAGGATTGACCAAAGCGGCGAGGGCGACGCAGCTTGCGCTTTTCTGGGTCGATCGAGTTGTCAATCACCTCGAGCTGCACCACAGGCGTCGGGTCAAGCGGGCGGCGGTCGGCTTTGCCGGGTGAGCGCTTAGTCCGGCTAGGCGATGTAGACTTACACTTTTCGCCCACGCCGCACATGCGCGCCGCCATGGGTTGTTGCCGTACGCTGAGATGGTACGAGCTGAGGATGCAATCGTGGTCAGCTCGGTGCACTGGTTTGTGTGGCATCATTCGGTGGCAACGCGCGCGACCGTCGCACGCCCAAGACTTATAACAACGTCGCCATGCGGACGCGGGATCTGCACTGTCACGATCCACAATAGCGTCTCACGCCAGTCAACTTTCCGCACGGCGTGGACAATGAGCGGCTCCCGTCCGATCCCTCCTTTGGCGTCCTCAAAGGGATTCGCGCAGGCCAGCGATCACAAGCCGCTCGCTCCGTCCTTGCGCCCGGCGCCAGGTACCAGACGCCGATCAGAGTGTTGTCTGCCAGGATGGCTGCCTCTACCCCCGAGCATGACGAGCTCCGCGAGACCGGAAGTGATCGAATGAGAGTGCGGATGTTGCCCGGGACCCACATGGCCTTGAGTGATAGTGCGAGGCGCATCGTTGCGATGCCAAAATGCGAAATGACGCGAGACGCCGGATCCGCAGAAATCCTTCCGGCTTCGCATCCGACGAGCCAGAAGCACGCCAGAAGCATGTCGCTGCTAGACATTGCGCCGGTTTGAAATCGGTACACTTCTACCTCGATGGGCCTACGCCGTGCCTAACACAGCCCGCAAGATTGCGTTCAACCGAACGCATCGATGAACAGTGAACGAGATGGACTCTGTACACTGAGGGAAACAGAACGACGGCAGGTTGAACGAGGCAGCCGAGTTGGCTGCTTGTTGCGTGCTGTGTCTGTTTTGTCACACCCAGTTCACCTGCGAGCGTTTCTTGATCATGCTAAACCTGCAGTAGCGAGGTACCATATCTAGCCTGATCGAGCAGCGTCGAATACGGCTACTGAGCAGCCGTCGGACAGGAACATGGCGCATGGCCCCACTAGCACAAGGCAGCGCACCACAGCTCCGCTTCGCGAGCGGAGCAAGTTGCCGCACCGATGCCGAGGTCACTAAGATCCGCACGGCGTGGATGATATGTAGTTGCACGCGGTGAACAAGTAGACAAGAGATCGGATGAAGTCTTGGCCAAGGTATACTGTCAGAGTCTGGTTCCATGGCTCATTTGTGCAATGTCCGATGGCTCGGCAGACGACAGCGCCGTAATATGATCTCTTGCTGTACGCACCAAGATGCGTCCAAGACGTAAGAACAAAGCACAGCTCATGTACGCTCGGTGCTCGGCCAAAGTGCGCGCACGGACAATCTGGGCGTGACTAATGCAATGACGGAGCCAAACGGCTACACGGCTCTCGCAGGTGCACAGCGTCGGCACAGCCAGTGCAATCTGCCACATACTGCTTGAACGATAGCCGAGGCGTTGTGGCCGCAGCTTGCCTGTTTGCAGCTTGGCGCGAGGCCTTGTGCTCAGATGACCGGATCCAGCATCCAACACTTGGCGTCCTCGGCGAAAGCTGAACGATCGGAGCATGCAACCCAGCACGAACCAACATGCATGCCGTCGGACACTTGCGCAAACAGCAGGTTCATGAACGCCTGAACACCTGCGGCAGAGAACGATGACGCATGCGTGTGGTGTGCATACGCGTACAGGCAGCGGACGTAACCGTGGTACATTGATCTCAGTGCAAGGCCGTCTGAGCGTCGGTGTCAACTCTGCGTGCGCCGCAGAATCCAGCAGCAGACAGCTTGGCAGCTTGCAAACCCATCCAACATCGACCAACAGATGACCTGAGCACGGAGACTCACAGTTTGTCCCTCGGCTGCTTCTGCACGACCGGTACGTATTCGTATGCGACCTCGTCCATGGCCCTAGCCTCGGATTTCGCCGTCGCTGTCCTCTTGCCTGGTGCCGTCTTCTTGCTGGCTTTCGCCTTTGCACCACTGCCAGCGCCGGCAGCCTTTGGCTTTACCGGCTGAAACTCTGATCCGGTCGAGGCGGGAGATGAGGGCGAGGATGCGGATGCTGGGTCGATGAGCTGTGATCTCGTCACAGATGAAAGGGTTGCGGAGCGGGTGCGGGTCATACTGGCTGCTTGGACGGGGTGGGACGGCGACATTGGCTCAGCAGTGCGACACCCTGATCGGATGCAGTTTGGGACGAGAAGCGAGATCCGGTCGGACGAGTGCCCTGAACGGGCCGTCGATTATCACTGATGCCAGAGCGAGCTGGAGCGTGGTGGTGGTAGTACCCCGGTCGCGAGTCTGTGTCTGTTCAGGGATGTTGAATGATTGCGGCTGGGGTGACGGACCAAAGGGACACTGTCCCGCTCCCATGCGGTCTTCTCTCGCTCGTCTCGCGGGCGCGGACACGGGCAGAAGCTCGGGGCGATCGGGGTGCGTGCTGCTAAAGCGTTTGCGCTGGGCAGACGTCGGCGCTAGGCTTGACAAGGTTGCGAGATCGGCAGGGCCGAGCTTGGGCGAGTGCAGGTACGGCCGCCGTTTCGAGATGGGACCGTGTGCACACACTCGACAGACTCTGAGTCTACTCGCGAAGCCCGAGCGCCTCCCGTGCTGGCTAGATTGCACGCAGCGGCAAGGGAACGGCTTCGCATGCGAAGGCGGTCAGTGGGCGAGTCGACACTAGTGCGCGTTCGGACCCAACACGGCCGTGTCAAAGGACGTCGGGCTCTGAAAGGAAGCGACCGGGCGGAGGAGGTTTTCTTAGAGTTGGACAGTTCACCCCTAGCCCCTATCTTGCAGCGACCGCACAGTGTTCAAAGGAGCGAGTCCTTTGGGCGCAGCCGTCCAGCACGCTAGTGTGTGATCAGCAAAGAGTGCGACGCCAGGCTGCAAAGCCAATCCAGCCTCGGTCCTGGAACTCGCTCAGGAGAGCAACCTCGAGCTTGGTGTGTAGTGTTTGCGGTCGCCGTCCTGCGGCCTCACTAATGGCAAGCTCTGACTTTCCACGAGCCCGTGCTCACTTGCATCCGCTCTGTCCGCCGCCGGAGAAAAAACGTGCCGGGAACGTGTGCGGCAGAGCGCAAACCTAGATCGCTCACAGCAAACCATGACGACGTTGATGCGAGCGGTGCCAGGAACAATAAGGAAAGGCGCCCATCGCCTTTGGGGTTCTATATTGAATCAAGGGTGATCTTCCCGAAGGATCAGTCCGATTCCTGTCCGAATCCTTTGCAGGACCGCCCACAACCGAGCAAAATCCGGAGCAGGTGATCGACGCTTCGGACTCCGTACGCGGCTCGCGATTGTACATGCCGTTGCATCATGCCAAACTGTATCTGCAATCTAACGAGGGAGCAAATCGACGAGGCAGCAGGAGACCCAAGACTTGGACGGGAGCAGATCAGAACTGGATGGGCGTTAGCGACGCTCAGATACGCGAGCGCTTAGCCGCTGTACGTACTTGGAACACTGTAGGCAAGGGCAAAGCAAGAGCAGACGGTCAGCAGCGGCGAGAGACGGCGACGAGAGCACGACGACGTACGTAGCACTGCAAGATGCGTCAGCGACTGCGTTCCACACGTACGAAACCGGCAAGCACTCACGCCATGGGTTGAGAACAATGGGATACTGCACGAGGTCATTGCGTCAGCATACGGCAGGATACGTATCGGTGCGGAGAAAAAGCGCACCAAGAAATGACAGCTGAGCGCGGGTGTCAGCCTAGTGCAGACGACAGGCCGGGAACAGGCAACACTCACCCAGCTTGGACCATGATTGGTAATATACACGTAAAATTGGTGATCCGGTACCCGATCGGGACCAACGGGGACGCCATGAAGGTGACCGCCAGCTACCGCATGTTAGCGCCGCCACCTCTTTCTTCCTTCTCACTCACAATCACAAACCACGACAGCAGCCAGACATCCCAGAAACGCTTCCACATCATAGGCCACTCTTTGAAAAAGTGCGAGAGCTCGACTTCTTTGACGGTCGAGGACCATTGCATGTTGTACCCAACCAAATGGGCGACGCTGTGTCGTTAGCGCGCCATGTGGCAGCGGTCCAGGAGCACTCACAGGGCGTTTGAGAGATGCCACGACATGCCGCAGAAAAAGAAGAAGAAGAAAATGATCCACTGCAATGTTGTGAGCTTTGTATCCAACGTGGCGCGGTGCTCGTAACCTACCTTGAAGTTTTGTATCAGCGCGTTACCCAGGGAGTTGGTGTTGAGGCGATATTGAAAGATTGCAGACGAGATGTTCGACAGCCCGCAGAAGATGACGATACACGTCAAAAAGACCTGCCACGACTGGAGGTAGAACAGGTCGATCGTGTCGTTGAACAGGCCAACCAAGATCCAGTTGAGGAACGAGAGCGCCATTGCGCACGCGATAGCGTAGTAAGAGGAGATGTACGCCAGTACCGAGATCTTGGAGTGCAGTGGGATATCGGCCCACACAAAGCTGTGAAAGAGCTTGGTGATGGGACCTTTCTTGAACCATTGGCTCAGAGGGTTGAACAGGAGCTCGGAGCAGCCGTAGCCGTACTTTTGCCATCGGTTCAGCTGTTGACGTTAGTCTCGCCAGAGTTGAGTCGATCGCACACACCTCGTCATCGCAGGTGAGGGAAACACCCTCCTGGAACCCGCCATTCGAGTAGGACGCCCAGCGCAGCGACCAGCCCTTCATCTGCAGCCGGAGGGATTGATCGAAATCTTCCGATACGTGTGTTTCCGACCAACATTTCGTGATCCCGTCATCTGGGTCTACGAACGCCGCATCCTGCACCGCACGCCATCGCAAGAACCTGCAACCGTCAGCGCCGCGACTGCAGAAACCGCACACTCACGCATTGTGCCCAACAAACGGCGCGACCTCGCCGTTGGCGGCACAGAACGAGATGGCAGAATTGATACGCGTTGTGAACGAGGTGATGCCGTTCTCAAAATAGTGTCCGACGACTTGCATGACGGCCGATTCGTGCTGGATGATGGCAATATCAGGCGAATTATCGAGTTCACTGCGATGGTAAGCCGTGGCACCCTTGACTCGACCGGTGCAACCTACGAAGCGGCATCGAGGAAGCAGTCTTCTGGCACGCGCGTATCCGAGTCAATGATGAGGATGATCTCGCCGATCCGGATATTGCCCGCGGCCCAAGCGATCCCGTTTGACTCTGCAACCGCGCGCGCAAGAGCCTCGTCGTATATCTCGTTCTCGTCCTCCGAGTTCCAAATCCAGGTGGCAACTGCTTCGGGGTCGTCTGCTGGCGGCTCGGGCCGAAGCTCATCCATGATCTCCTCGACGCGCAAAGACAGATTGTTTGCAAAGTTCATGTTGGATGCCTGTGATGATCAGTTCCACAACGCAGGCGAGACGGGCAGCGTACCTTCTTGAATCGGCCTTTGCGAATGAAGCCGTCCTTGCCGTGCTTGGGACGCGCCGTCCAGCCAATGTTATTCCGGTCATAGTAGGCTTGACGCACAGCGGCCTCTTCTTCGTCCCACAGCTGCATGCCGTCGTCGCATACAAAGATGTTGACTGATCCGCCTTGCCGCTCATATCTATGCTTGTCAGTTGAGCCAACAACGGACTCTTAACTTACGTGGTGATTGCCTTCTTCAATGACTCAACTGTGGGGATGATGACACCCTCCAGACCCTCTTTGTAGACGGGCATCTGAATGGTGATGTGTGGCAGCGTGCCCGTCATACGCTCTGGAGCCTTGCCAGAGTAGTATGAGCTATTCTGGTGACAGTGCGCAACCGGTCCGAGCGCCTGCCACAAGTTGCCGATAACACAAATACAGAAGAACTAGCAGTGTGAGCTGAACGCCACGGGGCGAGCAAAGCACTCACAATCGCGAGCAGGAAACCGAATGGCGTAGTTGCAAGCAGAGCGAAGCGAACATAACTCCCATCGAGGAGCACTTCCTTGATGAGTTGACCTAAGTGCCAAAGTGAGCACAGGCACGGCCTCGGCCAAAGGAGGGGACTCACGCATACCAGAACCGATGAACAGGCAGTTGAGCATGATGGCAAACCCCGAGATGAGCGGTGCGTACAACATCACCGGCCGCCGCTCGCGTTGCTGCCAGCTGCCCTTCTCGCCGCCGACACCCTCTTCTTCATCGCTGAGTGACTCTCCTGTCTTTTGCCGTTCCAGCTGCCGCTCGAGCTCAATGTCGCGGTCGATCCAGCCCTCCTCGTCATCCTTCTCGTCTGCCTCGATAAGTTCGAGCTCTTGATGCCGACCGGACCAGACATAATGAATCATGCGCTGCTCGAGGGCTTCGGCCGAAGTGATGACCGTCTCGACTTCGTCCGCCCAGACCACCAAGCACGCCTCGGCACGACAAAAGGCGGCAAACTGGTGCTTGCGCGCACCTGCGAGGTGCGAGACCTCGTCGAGGATCTGAATCCGGGTGTTGACATCCAGCGTGATTTCGATGGCATCAGGCGAGCTTCCGGACAGTCAGTGCTTGTTGATGATAGGGGAATCGACACTCACGTGCGAGCCATGATCGCCTGGACCACTTTCGAAGTAATCTTGATGGCAACCTCGGGGTTGAGTGTCCCGACCGCCGAGTCCCACTCGGTGATCGCCTCTCGCAGCCTGTCTCCACCCCGCTGTCGTCGTTTTGGCTGAGGATATGTCCGGAAATTCCTCTTCTTGATTCTGAACGGCGTGAGCTGGCTTGGGTTGTGAGGTGGACAACTCACCGGATCGACACTAAGCCATCCACAGCCTTGTCTCTGAACCAGCCCATGGTGTCGGCCACCTGCCAAAGGTGCGAGGTCATGAGATCATAGCGATCCTTGACTTCGTCTTCCTCATCACTGCCCTCGCTGTCGCTGGAGCGATCACTGTCCGACGAGCTCCGTGAGTCGTCCGAGCTTGCCTCTGACAGATCATATGACTTGATGGAGTTGCCGTCGTCTGATAACTCCCAAGACGGTCGTCCCTCGTGCTCGAGCTCGGGCACGTCCAGGTCCACGCCTCGGAATGTTTCGCCAGATCGTGCGGGAAGTTGAGACGTGGAGGCGGCGGGAAGGGATGGAAGGACAGCCTCAGACAAGCGGCGAAGGAACCCCATAGTGCGCCGGTCGCCGTAGCGGCACGCAGGGCTGGCTGTGATGTGTTGTGATGCGCTAACAACGCAGTGTGCACAAGCTGTCAACCTTTGTGAAGCGTCGCTTGAGCTGCGCAGCCAGTTTGAAGAGGTTCAACGCCGCCGCGACGGTTGTCACTCGATTGCTAGCTTCACGCCTCGAATGACGGTAATGCGCCTTTCCTTGTTCACGAGCTAACACTGCAGCGATTACCTCGGCCTAGCAGGCTCCTCTGGACATTGGTCTCAGATATTGTCCGGACTCAGCCACTGTCTCACTGAACGATGGCTAGTCGCACTTGAAGGGGACGAGGCTGAGCGCTAGCCCTGACAACAGGCCACCATTGGCCCGTAAGCATGTCGGAAGGGGCGTACACATGCCATTCCAGGCGGCGCACTAGACAAATCAGTCAACTGCCGGCGCCAGCGCACGAGAGGTTCCCGGATGGCGAGCATGTGACACGTGCGGATCGATTGATATACAGCGCCCATCGAGGGACCCCCGGCCGTGTTCCCGGTCGATCAGCCGCTCACCTGCCGGAACCGGAAGCCGGCGTACCAAACTCTCCGGCACGCTTCAGGGTTGAAGCCTACCACAAATGACAAGCGTCGGCTACAGAGTCTCGATGCGGTCTCACGGTGCACTAGGCGGCGTTCGTCTTGCTAGGCGGCCGCCATGGCCATTGCCCCGACGCCAGCGTTGCCGTCAACCCCGACGATCAGGCGCAAGCCTCCGATTCAGCTGCCTGGCGCCAGTCCATCATCCTCACCTCGTCAATACGGACTTTTGAGCCAAACACAAGCAAGCTAGCGACAAGTCACGCCAGCAAGCAACAACGCAGAGGCGCGAGGGAACAGTGACCGTGGGCGGATGTCTTGGACCGTTGAGTCTTAATCATCATTCAAGTGCAGAATGGGCATCTTTTCTCGCAAGAAGGCCAAGCCGGCGTTTGAGGCTCCCGAGCTGCCTATGGCTTCCATTCCAGGGCAGCCGTCGGCGACTCTACGCTTTCCAACACTCGAAGATATCAATGGCGAGCCGGCGTACATCCCCCCTCCACAAGTCACCTTTCTTGGCCGACGCGTATCCAAGCCGGTGCTCAATTCGCCGTATGTGCACCCACGTCAACAGTCGATGAGTTTGCAAGGGTCATTCAATCCATTAGTCCCTCGCTTTGGCGAAACCGACAATGATGGTCACGACCTTTCGATGGCCAACGTCTTCAACCTCCCGCTGACCGTGGACCAAGCCGACTCAGACGAAGAGGAGCTGGTAGCTTCACACATGAGTGCGGTGGCTGCTGGCAAGCAACCGTACAGAATGCAGGCGAAGCTTGGCTGGTTTGAAGCAGGTGGCGAAGGCGAGCGGTCAACGAACAAGCGCAGGAGCAAGAGGCGGACACATCGCCGCACCCAAACTTCTGATCCATCATCGTCCTCAGGCCGCCGCGAAAGAAAACGCAAGCACAAGCGTAGCCGGTCCTCTGGGGTCAACGTCGACGCCGAGTTCGAGAGTGATGAGGAAGACGTCCGGCCGCGCTTTGGCCGGAAGGCTCTGACGCCCATCGCCGGGTCAACATCATCTCTCGGGTCACTTGGACAAGAGGCCGAAACGAACGCACCAACGATTTTGGACATCAAGGCAGCCGATGACATGCTGGATGTCAACAGTCGGCGTGCTGTCCCAGTCGGAGACGGTCACGATGCACTCGACGTCATGGCGGACCACATCTTCCGGTTAGGTGTCACGAAGAAGAAGTGGTTCAAACCGCCACGAGAGGGCAAGCACAACGCATTTGCTACTGGAGTATCTATCCGAGCCAAGACGGGGCTGTACCGGACATTTCCGGTTGGATGTGCAGCACTCGATCCATTTGCAGAGGCGGTCAATCGGCTGAACCCCGAGGTACGTGTCGTCCCCGCAAAGTCTCAAAGCTTATGTGTTAGGTTGCCATTAAAATCAAGTGCTCGGTCGTGACCACAGTCATGAATGCCTACATCTACCCGACCCCCTCTATGAACGAGCTCACTATCGACGCCAATACGCGCATCCAGATTCTCGATTGCATCGAGCACCTTGGGCGTGCGCGCAAGCATCAATACGCTGCGTTTGTGCGTGACGAGGGAGTTCTCTGCGTCTGGGCGGATCACGTCGAGAACGTCGTCCCGGCCGCAGATGCCCTCGAGCAAGCTCTCTTGCAATTCGTCTGGCGAGGTGAAGACGCAAACAAGAAGATGAACCACGAAATTATTCAGGCCGAGGCAGAGTCAGCTGCCGCCGCCGCCGCCGAGGAAGCCAAGTCGATAGCAGAGGGCAGCGCATCAATCAAGGATGAAGACCTGGATCCGGAAGACCTGGCAATGCGCGAAGCGCAGCGCAAATGGCGCGAGCGCCCCGTACGGCTGTACGCTCCCATCCTCGACGGGCTAGTGGTCATGATGTGCATGGCTTTGATTGCTTTGGGTATCCGTGAGTTTGGGTGCCTCAGGCGACTGTGTCCTCACACCTAAGCGTAGGCAAGATCATCCAAGAGTTTTTGTTGGACGGCGGCAAGCTCCGATTTGCATTCATCTTACTCTGTCCACTGCTGTTTTGCATTGCACTCTTTGCGTGCATGTGCGTCGTTGGATCGGTCGTAAGTCGCTTGTTCAGTCGGTGATAGAGTTGACCCTTCCACAGTTCCAAATCATTGGCCCAATCAATCAGGTCCAGCAGAAGTCACTCTACTTTAGCGGTGTCCCGCCCAAGCGTACGACGGGAGAACTTGGTCATGTTACGGTGCAGCTTCCTGTATACAAGGTTCGTCATCTAGGTCCACGCAGGAGAAAGCTGATCGTCTCAGGAATCTCTTGAAGACGTGATCATGCCTACCGTGGAATCATTGAAGAAGGCTATCACAACGTCAGTCCTGCTCGCGTCCTCATGCTCTGAGACTTACACATGGGCTCAGATACGAACGCCAGGGCGGCAGTGTCAGCATTCTCGTCTGTGACGACGGTTTGCAGCTCTTATCGAAGAAGGATGCCGACGCTCGACGGCGCTTCTACTTTGACAACAGCATCGCCTACGTCGCGAGACCCGGTCATGGCGTCGATGGGTTCATCCGTAAAGGCCGCTTCAAGAAGGCAGGCAACATGAACTTTGCGAACAACCTGTCGTTACGTGTCGAGGCGATCATGGACGATCTCCGACCCACGCGTCAAGAGGAAAAGGGGCAAGACCACTTTTGGAGTGACTCGGACGAGAACGAGCTTTATGCTGTCGCGCTTGGCCAAGCGGTCGATGAGACAGAGGGCAAGGCTTGGGCGGCTGGCAACATCCGCATGTCAGTTTTTTGATGATCAACTTGGGCAGAACTGACTTCGGCAGGGGTGCCATCATCCTCATCATCGACTCTGATACGCGTGTGCCTGAAGATTGTTTTGCCGATGCCGTGTCCGAGATGGCTGAGAGCCCCGAGGTTGCCATCATGTGAGTGACGATGGATAGGCAATGATGACCGGTAATAACCGTCGCAGCCAACATATGTCAGGTGTCATGCAAGTCGCCCATCACTACTTTGAGAACGGCGTTGCGCACTTCACCCGCGGTATCCAGACTGCAATTTCGTACTGCTGTGCCAGCGGCGAAGGTAAGCTGTGACGGATTTGTCTTCAATGGCGCTGATCAGACCAGTCGCGCCGTTCGTCGGACACAACGCTTTTATCCGCTGGTCGGCCCTGCAAGAGTGTACACACGTCGACGACGACGGGATCACCAAAATCTGGTCAGAATCGCATGTGTCAGAAGACTTTGCCATCGCAGTCACGCTCCAGATCAAGGTCAGCCCTCCCATCAGCGTCAGAGCGAGACTTACGCTTGCTGGCAGGGTTACGTCGTTCGCTGGGCAACCTACAGCAATGGCGAATTCGAGGAAGGAGTGTCGCTAACCTGCGATGATGAGTTGAATCGCTGGCAGAAGTATGCGTTCGGATGCTCGTACGTTGCCAACGATGTGTATTGCTCCGAACTGACATCCCAGTGAACTCATCTTTCACCCGTTCAAGCAATGGTTCACCAAGGGTCCAATCACTCCGCTCTTCAGAGAATTTGTCTGGTGCTCCATTCCGCTTCACTCGAAGATCTCCATCTCGGCCTACATCTTCTCTTATTATGCTATCGGATGCGCTTGGATCTTGACGGTGGCAAATTTCTTTCTCATTGGCCTGAGTCGTGAGTGTTGTTGCGCCTCTGATGACGCCTGGGCTTATCCTCGTTTCAGTACCCATCGACGGCTATTGTAAGTTCACCTGAGGGCATTGTGAGGCATTCGCTGATTTCCGGCAGACCTTCCATCTTGGGACGTCACGCTCGTCTGCATCATCTTGTTCGTTGGCATCTGCAACGTCGCCTTTATCGTACTTCGCTACCGTCTCAAGATCCCGGACTGCTCAAGACAGTGCTTTGATCAGATCAAGTGGATCCGTGAGTATCTTTACCAGTCTCTGCAAGCCGCTAATCTCGACACAGCCTTCTTCAGTATCTTCTTCACTGGCATGTCGATGCCTATGGGCGCTGCGTTGATCAGTCATTTGGTAGGCTACAACATGACGTGCGTTATCGAGCTTAGCATTGCGTCCGCTGACCCCGGCAGGTGGTCGGCTACCGTCAAGACGGTCGAAAAGTCCAATTTCTTCCTGCAAATCCCGATCATCTGGCGCCGCTTTTGGCCACAGATCGTCTTTTTCACCCTCATGGTCGCTTGCATGTTCATCACAGGCTCCAAGCTCATGCCGGCCGGCTACCGAATAGGTGGCATCGAGGTCTGGGTCCCAATGGGTCTCGTTGCTGGAAGTCACCTGCTGTACCCATTGGCGCTGAACCCGTACTTCCTGTCCTTTAGCGTGAGTTGCCTCAGGGAAAGAATCAAGGTCTAGCTGACTCCTGCAATTAGTTCTAGAGAGCCCTTGTTACCCACCTGTATCACGCCATGAGATTGTATACTATCTGTGCCGGCATTGTTTGGTTCCACAATCCGACATCAATCATGAAGTCGTCTCGTCGGCCCCACTCGCATCGCTACAGTTCAGACCACGCCGACTTGAGCTCATCCCCATCCTTCGCTGGAACGTTCAGGAAGTTCGAGCTATCTGTTCCACGTGCCAACCATCGAGAGAAGAGCACCCCTATCCATGGCCAATGGATGACCGCCAGCATGGCGACCGCGAGATGCATGGCAACCACACCGTTCTGGCTATCTGGAGAGCTCTCAGGACATCAGCTGGAAGCTTATGCATGAATAGCCACTCACGCCCGGGAGACAAGCATGCCATTTGTGAACCGTGCATGTGGGAACAAGGGGTAAACTCAAAGGGACACGGGCGATCAATCGACCTGACCGTCATTGTTGTCACCAACTCACTTCTTGTTAGCTTGCACCCATCAGGCTGATCTGCTGTGACAGACACCTTCTCTCAACTACACTGGGCTGTCTCGCGGTGGCCAAACAGGCATGTCACCACCCGCGCCCCGGCCTTCGACGGCCCCCTTTGGGTCCTGCCCTTCCCCGATCTCGCCCAGCGGCAGCCTGTATGCCACTTTCGGGCGCAGCAAGAGTAGCGACGCGGGTGATGGCAGCGAAAGGACGCCTAAGATGACGCAAGGTGTGCTACCGTACAGCTCGACTTTATCAGTGAACACGGTCTCGACAGCGCACAGCAGTGCATACAGCCGGGACAAGGTGCTACCGTGCGTCCCTGCGGAACTGGATGAGATGGGAATGCAACAGTCTGATGTCGACCAAGTGCGGACACTGTGAGTGGCTGTGCGAAGACCCTTTTACGCCATGCTGATCGAGATCACCGTTGCCGCAACAGGCCAAACTCCTGGCGAGCACATACGCAATCTCCAACGTCGTTCACCCGTCACTCGCCACAGAGCTCAATAATGACAATCTCGCAGCCGGCAGACCTGTTCAGTCCAATCACAGCCTCCACCTCGCAGCCATATCTGCACTCGAACGAAAGCACACCGACAACGGAGTCCTTCGGACGCTATCGCTCGGTGTCGGATCGCGGCCCGCCTCCAGCGTCGGTCATGTCTGTTCCTCTCGCAGACGGCGACGGCGCATCTCAGAACGGGACTGCGCTCAGAAAGAAGTCTAGTTGGAGCGGCAGGAAGATGCTTGGACTGCGCGGCAAATCGACGGAGACCGCTCCGACATTGCAGGCGGTTGCCGGCGGGTCACACGCAAAGCGGCCATCTGCGCTGCTGGGCCGCCTCCCAAGCGTGATGCGACGTAACGCCAGTGACAACGATATCGGTACACGGGGTCGCGGCAAGCGCAATGTATCCAGGACGACGAGCTCTTCGGCGTTGGCAGACTTGGGCAGCATGGGGTCCATTGGCGAGGACTGGGAGAGTATCGATGCTGTCTCGACACGAGGTAGCGGAAGTGTCAGCAGGACGCGCACGCCGCGGCGAGACGAAGGGCTAGACGCGGATGCGGGAATTGGTCTGCCATACAACGTCGAGGTGCGTGCTGTAAGGTAGCTTGTCGTGTGCTGACATGCTCTCAGCACGAATTGCATGTGTCGCACGACTTGCAAGGGCTCCCACCGCCATGGCTGGAGGCGCTGCGTACACAAGGCTTGACCGATCAAGACTTGATGCTGATCACTGCGGCACGCCGCAAGCAGCGACAAGGGTCGGCTCCGCCTCTGTCTATCGTCGCCAGTCGGACAGAGGGCGACTTGCGGAGCAACGTAATCGAGGGCAGGCGCCGCAGTCCCTTGCTAGCACCTACACTGAACGGACTGGACACTGGTCATCGCGAACGACTTCGTGCCTCGTCGACACCAACCGGTAGGGTCACGAATGACGAGCGAAACTTGGCCCAAGTCGAGGATGGCGCCGCCAAGTCAGGCGCGCCATCAGCTTGGGGTGCGCTCCGCCACAAGCACCGCGCAAGCAGCTCAAGTGGCCGTTCGTCAAGTGTAAGCTCAAGCAGCCCCACAAAGTGCTCGATTACGTCCAACAGTAATTCCCAACCGACTTCGCCAGTCATAGCCGAGGACACACCGACCGAGACGGAAAGAAAACAAAAGGGGCCGCGACTATCGGTGCAACTCAAGGGGTTCCGTGATCTCAAAGTCGGTGCGGACGACGGCGAGGGCTGGGCGACCGGTCTACTCAATGCACTTGGCGAGCAGCCTGGTGCTGCGTCCTCCAATGCGGCAAACGAACGAGCACATGGCTCTACACAAAACATCCTGCTCCCACCTCCTTCACCTTCTCGGCACACTTCGGGCGCATCGGTCACAAACCGGATCCCTGTGCCAAAGTACATCAGCGACAATGACGTCCCACTGCGCAAGGTATCCGACTCTGAGCCGATTTTGGACTTTGTCATTCAAGCTGGCACTCCAAGTGCTCAGCCGGGTTTGCAGCCAATGACCACAATTCCCACCCCTCTTTCTCCACCTCCACCGTCCAACACCAAAGCCAAATCACGCTACTCCCGACACGTAGATCCTACACCCACTGCCTTTTCCCTTGACGGGACTCTGTCGCCTCGCACGTCTCTAGACGGTCGCTCGTTCGGGGCACAGCCAGAAACCTCCCGAAGCTCTGCAGAAGAGAGCAGGCCGTCGCCACGATCAACGTCACTACGTATCGCCAGCTCTAGCTCGACCGTATCAATCTCGAGTGATGACGGTCCGCGGACCGAGCTGTGTGCTGTTCCGGGACGAGCGCGTGCGTTGACAGAGAGCTTTGGCGTACCGATGGGCTTGAGTCGCAGCAACACGTTTGCAATCGACCGTCCCGATGCCCCGCGATCGCCTACGCTTGCGTCAAGCTTGGGCCACGCTGACATGTCTCCACCACCAATCGAGGAGATGTTCGGTATGCCGCCAAAGTACTATCCATCCCCCTCACGACCGGCTCACGGTCCAGCATCTCATTACTCCCTCCCTGTTTCTGCGTGCGAGTCACGCAGTTCACCCGCCTCGTCGCGCTCAGGCAGCCCCGTATGGCCAGACACGCACAAGGGTGATGTCTCGCTGGATCGCCAATCTTTCCTTTCAACCGTCTCATCCGATTTTTCGGCGTCTCAGCACAACTCGGTTCACGAAGCTATCGTCTCGAGGGCGTACACGCACAATCTGCGCAGGCTTGCTGAAGACACGGAGGACGAAGCGTCGAGCGCTGCGGATGCGCTTGACGATGCCGCTTGGGATTTTCCTCTGCACGAGGAGGAGCAGGGTAGCGATGATCACCTGCAGCACCTCGTCACGCCCGTGACGCCCGACTCGAGTGCTCAATGGCCAATGACAAAGGCAGACGGGCCCGTAGCTTGATGACATATAATGCTAGGGGTGAACGTGAAACTACTATTGAGAAACATCACAGTTCTGTCTCTAACTGTACTGCCTCCCCGTAGCTTGACGGAAGGGAGGAACGAAATAGCACAGCTCGGAGCAAGAGCTTTTGTGACAAGTCATCACCTGCTCCTGGATAACAACCGAACACTTTACGGCAACGGCAATCCGGTTTCACGAAGTGATTCTACAGGGACCGACTATAAAACCGGGTCGGGAAAAAAAAAGCAAAAAACATTACTGATCAGAGTGGGATTCGAACCCACGCCTGTTACGACTAGCGGATCAAATGACCTTAAGCTAGCGCCTTAGACCGCTCGGCCATCTGACCATACGAAATTTGAGTACCCAGGTCTGTCATGTTCCGATGTCATTTCCGGCGACTTTCCTCACAAAATGATTGATGCAGCAAAATGATCGATGCAGCGTCGCTCTTCTGTACGGTGCAGTAAGTACGCAATGGCGCACATCCACCCTGCCCCTCAATCTCATTATCCAGCTGCCATAGACCTGTCATGTCCTTACTAAGACACTAGTGCCACGGCCACGATCGTCACGTGCCGCTGCTCTCGACGCGTCTCTAAAGTCAACCTAGCCACTTAGCACATTGCAACGATGGACGCTGAAAGCTCACGGATCGCAGTGTTGAGAGCACAGATAGCTCAGCTAGAGGCAGAGGAGGAGGGCCTGGTGTCGAAGAGGGAGGCAACCCGTCTAGCCGAGGCGAAAGAGCAGGCCAAGATACTTGTTGGAGCCAGTCCAGCCAAGAAGACTGCGGTCAAGTGTGAGTGGCCGCTATGACGATCGTGCATGTATGAACCTTTCCCAGCGATCACGAAAGAAGCAGTGACTGCCAAGGCATCTGCAAAGCCGAGCCAACCGCCTCTCTTCACTCCCCAAGAGCTCCGACCTCGGCCATCTGCTCTCGCAACGTCACTCTCGGCATCGAAAGCTGCGACCCCTCGCCAGCGCCCCGTAGCACCTGTGGACCGTTCGACCAGCTTCACCGAGCGTGTGGTCAAACGCGAAGTAAAGGTCGAGGCAGAAGATGGCCAAGAGGCCAACTGGGAACACAGCGAACGCGATCACGATTCGCTTACTATCAAGCACAAGCTCGAGCTCGGGCCCAAACAATTCGGTCTCGACACTGAAGGGCTCAACGAGTGGCTTGCCGTCGAACCGAACTCAGGTATCCGCCTTGCGTAAGTCGACTACGCATGGCTAGCCCAAGCTCACTCGTGCAGTAAGCGCCAGCTATCCCACTCGCTGCTACAAGCCCACCTTGAGGCGCGATACTTTCTCACTCCTTCACTGCTATACTCTGTCATTCGGCTCAGTCGGGACGGCAAGACGTACGACGTGCCCCTTGACGGCGATTTCGTCACAATCGCTGTCGTCGCCGAGCGCTCAGACATTCGTGTAACATCGGGTGAAGATGGCAAACCGCAAGGCGGAAACGATGAGGACGAGGATGACGATGGCGCTGTGTCTGAACAGGAGGACAAAGCCAAGCACGACACGCACGGCGATAAGCGTAAGCCCAAGAAGCGGCGCAAGTTCATCAGCTTGACATTGTGCTCGCTGCCGCCACGAAACAAGGGATCATCCTCATCGGGTGACGCCCTGCTCAAGCTACTCATGTTTGAGGCGGAGAGCGTCAGAACACTCAAGGAGGGCAAAAGGTACACAGGCGGTTCCGGCGGTGCATTCGAAAAGTGGGGGAATGTGACTGTAGGCTCGGTCGTGGCCATCCTCAACCCCAAGATCCTGCGCCCGATGAAGGTGTGTTTGCAGGTTGGTCATCGACGATGCTGATCCAATAACAGAGCGGAGTCAATCCGCACCCACTGAATCTACCATTGGCTCTTGTGCCAAACTCAGCAGACGCCGTGACATTGATCGGCCAGGCGAGGGATCTCGGCGTGTGCAAAGCCATTCGCAAGGATGGCAATCGGTGCAAGGCTTGGGTGGACAGGTAAGTGATACAAGCTCCCTGTAGAAGCTAACCCTCGCAGCCGCGTGGGGCCTGTTTGTGACTTTCATCTGCAGAACGCAGTCAAGGAGGGCCGCAACGGACGCGCCGAGTTCTCCTCCAAGTACTTGGCTGTCTCTCTTGTCGATGCCTGCTGATCATGTGCAGTACCAACACGTTTGCGCTTGGCGTCGGATCCCGTCAGAGTATGCGCGGCCGACAGCCTGCGTCCACCAGAGGTGGAGCCAGATTCGGTAGCGGCGGCACCGGCAAAGGCGAGTTTGACCCGAGCCGCAAGTTTGGCTTGCTGCCGCGCAACAATATGCGTTCAGCCCCATCCAATCTTGACAATGGCGGCGGAGGCGCAACCTATGTTGTCGGTGGTAACGTCATCTCGGATGGCAAGTCGGGTCGCTTCGAGCCCGAGCCCATCGCAGAGCAGTTCGGGCGGGGCAAAGCTGCCCGAGAGAAGCGGAAACGGGAGGAGAAAGAGGCCGAGATGGATCTCCAGCGGCTTCTGGAGAAAGAGGGCAAGAATGGCAGCATGGGAGCCAAGTACCTCAAGGCGGCTCGGACGGCAGCGGGCAAAGGACCGCCAACGCAGGACACCGAGGAGGACACGGACGTGAAACGGCCGTTCTCCGTCGAGGCCGTGCGCCGGATCGGCTTCAACCCGACGGTCAGAGGCTCGGCTGCGAATATCGGCGAGTCGGCCGAGGCTGCCAAGAAGCGCGTACGTGCAGAGACTACGCCCACTGACTAGACTAACAGCACTGCAGATCGAGTCGATCATGGCGCTGCAGCAACACAAACCTCTCAAACTTGGTCGCATGCCTGGCGTCAAAGTACGCTCGGGAGTTGTAGCTCCAGTCCCGCAAGCTACCGCAAAAGCTCCTCGCCCGTCACAGCGTACCGACTTGAAAACTGGCGCCGCCCCTGCTGCATTCCTTGCTAGCATGAACCCATCTTCCGACTTGATCGACCTAGACTCGGACGAAGATTCGTAATGTTCGTCGCATGGCATCTACATCTGTACTATACACATTGTTGTACATGCAACCTAGAATGCAAGTTCATCATAGTTTGATCTTCTCCATGAACCCAAAAAGTCCCTGCATGTCGACGTAGCGCCGGCCGCACTTGTCGAGGTACCGGTTGGCGAGTGTGCTGAGTATCCCAAAGGTGTCTCGGTTGTAGCTGACGACCGTGCTTAGCTCCTCTGTTGGTCGACGTATCAGTACGAGACTCGCAGGCGCCAATGTTTGCAAAGCTCACCATACCGCGCAAGGCCCTTGGAGGACGCCAGCACCTTGTCGACGTCAAACAGCGAGAGGTAGAACAACAGCTGGTTGTACAGCATCGAGTCAGAATACTGTCCGAGTCAGCACCAATGTACAGCGTGGTGGGCAACGTACCTCGAGCTTCACCGTCCCCTTGCAACCCGGCTTTTCAAGACCCATACACCTACGACCATAGACTGACATCATCCGCGTTCGACTGCCACAGCCATCGCCATCGCACACTGTCCAACCAAGATAGTAGCGGGAGATGTGCTCGCGGATGCCGTTGTCAAGCTGCACAGCCATTGATGCTGTGGAGAAGGCAGACTCGCAGCCTGGGCAGTGGACACCCGACGTTCGGATCATGTTGGCCTGTAAAGTATCAGCTTGGCTCCCGCATGCGCTGCGAACCGCTCACAGTGTCTTCCAGCAGACCTTCGAACTGGAATGTTGCTTCGCAGGCGGGACACCTCAAAGTGAAAGGGTCGGCATCCTTGAACCGCTCTTTGTCCGATATTTGCGACTCGAACGTGAAGAACTCGCGCTCGACGATGTCACCAGCGGTTTGCACCCGATAACGCGCCGGGTCAAGACCTATACACGTCAGCATGCTCAGCTCGCCCACTATCTTGGCATACCTAGACATTCGGCGAGCCGTGAGCGGTCGGTGCCCTCGATAGAGTCGCAAAGTCTGAGAATGGGCTGCAAGATCTGGTTATCCAAGTAAAACTCGTAATCTGTCCTTGTCAGCGTGGACATCATAGAGACAAGGAGACCGACCTATGCGCAAGTCTGACCCTTGCCGTCGGATCTCGTCGGGGTGGAATGCCTTGTCCGCTGCAGCAGACTTGGATGTCTTGCCGTCTGCACCGAGACAGATGATGTACGGGATGACGTCGTGGGCCCTCGCGCTGATTCCCTTTTGCTTCATGCGCAATGCGACTTGGACATGCGGTTGCGACTTGGCATCCGGGTATGCTGAGGGGTCCTTGCCAAGACGCTGCATGGCTTGGTTAGTCCGTCACCAGATGCTTTGCTAGCCACGCACCTTGAAGATGATGAAGTCGTCCATCGGCACCTTGCCTTCTCGCACTGCCTCCCCAAGACCAGTCAAGAAGTCGTGTATCTGCGTGACGACATTTTCCGTCGCCTCGCCGGAGAGAATCTGGTTGAGGACCGCACTGCTAGCGTGAGTACTGCTTCCTTCGACCTCGGGCCGACTCACGATGAAGCGTCCTTTGAGATCTTGGAGAACTCTCTGCGCTTCATGTCCAAACCCTTGACCTCGGTCTTTCGGCCTCCTTGGTCGTCGATCTTGACAGCGGCGTACTTCTTCTTGTTGAGCAGCAGCACGCGCTCAAACATGGCATCGAGATCGATTTCAAGCAGCTTGTAGCGATCGTTGACAAGCTTTTTAAACTCGTTGGCAATCTTGACGGCTTCAGGATAGGTAGTAACGTTGGAGTTGACAAACACGGAGTCGGTGTCGCCATACACGACCTGGCGACGTCAACAACAACCCTTCACCACGCTGCAAAGCACTCACGTCCAGCTGCAGACTCTCCGCGAGCTCTCTGGTAGCAGTCAAAATCTCTCGACCTTTGAACGTGGTCAAAGCGGCGAGTGGCCGCGCGAAGAACCGCGAGCCTTGGAAACCAAGACAACCGTACATCGAGTTGGCCGTGAGCTTGAGAGCTTGCTGCTTGATATCCCACTGAAGACGTTGAGAACGCGCGCGATTGCAATACCACATGGACTCGCCTGCTGCAGTTTGGCCGTGCCTGCTGATTTGTCCTTCATCAAGCCCTTGACTTGACGTCGGCGCCCAACGAGGGTTGCAATGATTCGCGGAAGGACACCCTGCGCAACGTCGGATTGCGGCACATCAGGAATCTTTTCTTCAAGGGCCTGTTTCTCATAAGTCTCGATCAGACGATGCGAGAACGACTCACATCCTCGTCGTCCTCGCGGTCCACGGTCGTAAAGTCGATGTTGTACTCCTGGATGATGCTCGGATATAGCGAGTTGAAGTCCATGACCATGATATATGTGTCCCAGAGTCCACGCTTGGGTTCAAAGACGAGACCACCGGCGTACTTGGGTCTTTTGCCCTTGACCGGCGCAGCATCATCGCCATCTTCTACGTCCTCGATGACAGGCTTCTTCTTCTTGTCAAAGTAGCCCTCGCGATCTGGGCAAACGTATTTGAGGCGATGGAACTCGTGCAACAGGATGAACTCGTTGCGGATCGCACGACCACCGCTGAGCGTCTGGCTCCTGTTATTCGTGTGATCAGCGGTAAACCGGCTGATGAAGCAGCACTCACCAGGCATTACCAGCCAAATTCGTCAGCTGTCTTGTCAAAGCCAGCATCTGCACGCGCGACGCAATCGCCATCTGAAAGTAAGCGTCGACTTCAGAGTGGCGGATAAAGTGAAGCAGGCGATCGGGGCCGGCCGCGAAAGCATCAAAGTAGCCCGCCGTGTCCTCGGGGTCAATGTCCTCGCGCTGGACCTGCAACAGCGTTTGACACATCTCCGAGAGTGACCAGGTAGTCGATTGAATCATGCCCTGAGGACATGTTAGCACTCTTGACAACACTCCCGCAAGGACCGACTTTGGCGGCGTCACTGGACAGATCGGCAATCAAGCGACCGGTGAGCAGTTTGGCATTCGAGTTGGCCTTGGCGATCTGGAACTTTTTGCGCCGGAACCGGCCGATGCGGGACCAGTGATCCGCCTTGAGCTCCTTCATCCGCCACAGCAGAGCTTCAAGGGTGCTGCCGAGAAAGTTGTGGCCGACAATCACATCCGGGTCATGGCGTTGAATGTTGGCTACGACGTCGTCAGCTTGTCGATGAGAGCTGATCAAAGGACGCACCCAACAGAGTGTTGAGCAGCACGCGCTCAGCCTTGACAGGCGTGATTGGCGATCTCTCCGACTTTGCGCGCGTCTCAAAGCCCGGTGGGAACTTTTCGATCGGTCTGACCAGCGTCAAGACGGAGCTCGGCAGCTTCTCGGTTGGTGCCGGGTCATCAATGTTGCCTAAGTATCGTCAGCTGTCCGTGACTTCATCGTCAATACTAACAGCCTTCCCAAACACGAGCTGTGGCACACAAGATCTCCGTCTTGTTCTCGCGGTGGTTGACGATTGTACGCGCAGACAAGCTCATGACTGTCAGAGGCGGCACGTCCTTTGGCGCAGTGGCATCAGACTCGGCGAACGGGTTGACGTTCTTCGGATCCGATACGGTGTATTCGGCTTTGCACCACGATGCCTGTGATCCCTTAGCGGTGCTCCCTGTTGATCCGCCTCAACGTACAGCCTTCTCGCTCGCGACGGCACCCTTGATCTCGAGCCAGCACGGCCCCATGACCTTGCGTTTGAGCACAAACAGTTCGAACGGCGTCGCCGTCGCGCCAAACACATGGCTGAACGTCTGACCCGTCGTCTTGCCGTCGAATTCGGGTTCTGCGCACGGTCAGTCCGTTGGCTTTGGCGACGATGGGGAAATGGACTTGCCGCTGAATGGGTATTTGACCTTGAGCCACTCGTGCTCGCCCCGAGGCACTGTCTTGTCTTCAAACGCATACTTGCGCTGGACGAACTTGGCTTTCCACTCTTCGATCCCGGCCTTGCGCCGACACGAGTCGAACTCTTGGAAGACGTCGGTCTTTGTGACTTCGTCGTCGGTCTCGCGGCCTCCAGCTGTGCGACGTCAGCGGCGTCATTAAACACAAATCAGCGTACTCACCAAAGCGCATCTTGCGAGGCAGCACAAACAGGTTTCGCTCGATTCCCTTGATGGTGACGCAGCAGCTCACGTAGCGATCAGTCGTCCGATCCTTGACCTTGCCGACCAGGTGGAGATCACTGTTGACCTCGAGATAGTCGAACCAAAACATGCGCAACGAGCCATCACCTTCCAGGGGCTCGACGGTCGAGTTGCCAGCCTTGACGGTATCGACAGACGCATCGGTCGTGACGATACTGTCTTGGACTGATTGCCAAGAGAGCGCTGTTGGCTTTGCGCGCTGCGTTGGAGTTGTGAGGACCAGTTTAGGCTTTTCGAGCTCGGGTGCGGGTTCGGGTTCGCGCTTGGGTTGAAGCGTGATGTGCTTTGTGGACGTTGCGTTGATAGCTCGTCGGCGGGCTGCGGCAGCTGCAAGCGTCGCTGTGCCATTGGCTTTTCGAGCTGGGCCAGTCTTGGGAGCTAGCGTTGTCAAAGGGTCGCGTTTGATCGGCTTGATCGCCATATCATCCTCTTCCTCTTCCTCCTCGGTTGTCACTGCCGCCCCATCCTCATCTCCCGGCAAGTCATCCACGTCCATCCCAAAGTCGAGATCATCGACCTCGACAGGCTCCTCCTTGACGAGACGTTGCTTCTTGCCCATCCATTCCGGCTCGTCATCACTCTCCATGCCAAACCGCTTGGATGAAGCGCCACCGAAAAAGCTGGCATCACTGCTCGGATCCGCACCGTCCGAAGATGGGTTCAATGGGTAATCTGGCGACGACTTGCGTTTGCGCGAATCAAGTGGAGACGACGTGGCGGTCACGGATGACAAGAGGCCGGCCATGAAGTCTTGTTCGTTGAGTGCAGAGACCTGCGGCCGGTAGGTTGTTTGTGGTCGGCGATAGTCTGCCATTGTGGGCTTTGGCAGCTCAGGCTTGGGTTTGGCCTTTGCTTTTGATTTTTTCTTATTCGCTACTTGGTGTCAGCTGGTATCGCGGCTCGAGTGCATCAGACCCACCTCGCCGATCATCGTCACTGTTCTCTTCGTCCTCGTCATCATCACTGCCACGCCGTCTTCGCCGCTCGTCCTCCCAGTCATCCTGACCATTATCGACGTATCCGCTTCCGTCGTCATCCACGATAAAGTCGTCCTGATCAAGCCGCGACCCGACGATTGCCTTGTACTGGTCGTCCGAGACCGAGTCGTAGATGTCACTGTCTTCAGGCTGTGCTTGTCAGCGCACGATCTCGAACCTACGCAGCCAGTCACGGACCTTCCATTGGTCGAGCCGGCTCCCTCGAGCTCTGGCCGCTCTGAGAGCTGCAAGCCTGTCTGTCTTTGCACCCTTGGCCGACATGACGTCGTCCTAGTCAGTCTTTTCTGGTCCGACGTGGATACTTTGACTTTGGCGTTGCTCTCATTAGCTTGGCGTTCGACGCGTCGTGGTTGATACGCGTCGCGTGCTGCCAGTACACGTGTCGCTTACGTGTATGGTACAGGCTCGGCCTCGACTGCTAGAGCCTTCCTTGATCGCACCGAGCATGAGCAATCCTCTAGATCAGCCAGAGGTCGAGACGCCACCGCTGCTGGCTATAGAGCAGCCCTCGTTCGTCCCCGTCCAAGACGAAAGGCTCGAACACGGTGTCACGGCACTCGATGTCGGCACAGGCGAGGCTGTAAAGCTCGATGCGCTGGGCCCCATGATCGTCAACTCGGACGGGGTGCGTTGCGTTGGTAGTCTACAAAGACTCCGGGCTGATGCGCGCAGACACTGTCGCGGATCTCAAACTGGCAAGAGCTGACCCAGATCGAACAAGAGCGCACGGTCCGGCTGCTCGTCAAGAAACGCAACTTGGTCCGCTTGGGCAAGCTGAAAGCAGCCGAGGATGCACAGGCGCAAGCGGCTTCAAATCAGACCAAGTAGATGGCCTGGGTCGGATCACGATCAATGATGAAGGGATGTATCATAGATGCCACTGGAGGTGGCAAGCATCGTCATAACTGCTTGTTGCCAGCCATGGCGACGTCCAAGGCTCGTGGTTCAGCGTGACCGTTGCCCCTCGTCAAATCTTGATGCTTGCAATCTCCTCGCCGACCCGGATCACAGTCTCCAGCCCCCGACCCGAGTGCTCCTTCAGATCCGCATCAAACTCGATCCCTGACCGCGCCGTTGACGGGAACACGACGATAGTGGTGGAACCACCGTACTGAGACGATCAGTGAGAGCAGAAGCAAGCCGTGGGGCGGACCTGGAACCAGCCGAGTTCTTCGCCCTTGGCGACGCGATCACCGGCTTGTTTGGACCAGCCGATGGAGCCGACGAGCATGGCTGGGATGGACTTTGTCAGGGACGCGGATCGGTACGGAGGAGTGATGGACTGACCACCGATAGCTACGAATGCGACGGGAACAGCTTCTCGTCCGGGGCCGAGGTTGGCGTTGATGAGCATCACAGAGCGTTTGTTGAGCGTGAACACATTCAGGTCTGTCGGGTTGACAATGAGTGATTGCGCCCTCACGGATTGGCCTTTGCGTACCCTCGTTGATAGCTTGTGGGTTCACGGCTGCCATCTTCATCAGCCTCGCCATGCTTGGCGACATCGTATGATCACTTACTATACAGCTCGCCTACGTGAATGTCAGCTCACGACCTCGGCGTGCGTCGCAAACATACCAGGGACATCCTTGATGGCTACCACTTCGCCCTCGACCGGCGAGTGGAACCGATGATAGTCTTGCGGTGCCAAGCGTGCGATCGCGACCATGGCCTGCTTGTCCTGCGAGAGCGCCTCGAAGCGCGGATCATGGCCTAGCAGTTCAGGAATGGTGAATTGCTTGCCCTTGACCCTGCAACGAGGCGTCAGCGTTGTCGTTCAACGGCATTGGCGAGGGCCAGAATGGACGCTCCAACTGACCAGATCCGCTTAGCAGACTCTACATCCTGAAACACTGTCAAACGGCAATCCGCTGGCGAGACAACGATCGACGGATCGGTCGGGCGCGTGATAGGTCGAGCCGAGGGCACCAGACGCCGTGAGAAGAACGAGTTGAACGTCTGCACCGTCATCAGCCTCCCTGCCTGATAGCCGATAGTGCGACTCTTACCGGGTACTGCGTCAGGTCGTTGATGAGCAACTCGTCTGTCGGCAAGTCGTACGTGTTGATGAACGCTTGGATGTGTTCGAGGACGCCCTCGCCCGTCTTGTCGTACAGTTTGCCTTCTGCGCGGGAATTCAGCTCTGACAATCAAGTGGACCACTTACGTTTGATGCTCTGCTTGCGCAGCAGGTCTTCGACGGAAGAGGAGGAAACCAACGACGCCTGAGTGACGCTCAGCATGAGCTCTTATCACAGATATCGACTCACGCCAGAGACAAAAAGGAGATGCATGCCAACACGAACATCTGCAAGTGTCAATGTCAGACGACGAGTTGAAGCCAAAGCTTACAAATCGGCATGCTCTCGAAGAGCTTCTTGCCCGTTTGGCGGTCAATCACATAGTTGCCTGATGCCATCAGTACAAGCCTCACACTGGCACAATTCCACACACCCATGTGCTCATAGTTGAAGAGCTTGCAAGGCCGCCGTGAGACAGCGAGCTAAGAAGGCCTCGCGACTCACCGTGTCCAGCGTCTCCTCACTTGGCCAGAGCTTCGAGATCCACCCCTTGGCTGCAGGGCCATGCGAATGGACTGCATCCTTTCGCTTTTCGGATGCTGATGACCGTGAGCGCGCTGTTGCTGACGAGCACTACACGGCAGCTCACGAGCAGCTTGGTCTTTCGCGCCAGACTCTATAGTGCTCTCGGCGACCAGCGCATTCAGAGATGCTTCCAGAGGCTGCGCAACAGTCTCATCGTGGCGTGTTGGATGGTCTGCAGCGGCTCTCGACATGGTCGTTGGACTGCTCCAGCTCTGCTGCCCACCTCCTACAACATACCCCAGAATAGCTTTACGTCATGGTCATGCCGATCCTCGTCTTCATGTGAGTGTATCCGACCGAGATGACGCCAGAGGTTGATGCTTCCATATGCTTTTGCAGATACAATATGATTGCGAGTCTTGCCTCACCGCCTTTCCTTCACAAAGACCTCGAGGACAACATAGCTTGCCACGATGAAGATGGCAAACACGATGGCGAGCAAGGCCGTGTCTGGCCACCAGAACGCTTGCGCGTGGAACCCGAACGACGACAGGACTAGGCGAGTGATGAGCTACAACCCAACACGATGATAGCACTCACTCGTTGCACTGGGTACCTGGATATCGAGGCCAAACTGAAGGGCGTCAGTATTGGCGCGTCCGCGTGTGCATCCTACCTTATGTTCGATGAGCTGCAAGTATCGCAGCTCGTTGACGAGTAGCGCCTCATAGCCCGCGTGGAAGAACGAAAGCGTTTGCATCCATTTGAGACCGTCCGGTACGCGGTCGTAGTTCATCAGCAGGCCGGCGAACAACAAGCTGCGGGGCGTCAGCCAAGGCGTGGTCAAAGGCAAAGACTCACTTATAGAGCATCACCAAGCTACCCAACAGGTTTGCGACACTGGTGTCCGCGACGGCGATCGACAAGAAGAGCACAATACTCGAAGCCGACAGGTTGAACAGGACCAGCGTCATGATAAACTTCCAAAAGGCCGATACCTCTGCGTTGAGCCCCGCCAAGCCGTATACAATCGAGCCGAGAATGAAGGGCGGGATGACGCGCAACGGCAAGATGTCGAACAGGACCTGGTCCCGTCAGCCCTGTACCGCGACATCATGAAATGGCTCACCTTGGACAGAAAGTAGGCGATTGGCGAGTAGTAGCCATTCGCGCTGCGAATGATCAGTCAGCACCGTACACTACTGTCAATGCAACGCACCGTTCCCGCATGAAAAGCACACGCTCGTTCGCAAATACACCCAGAGAACTCAAGGTCGAGAATCCGAACAGCGACAGGATGAAGAGGAACAAGCCAAGCCGGTTCCTGCAGCGGGTATCAGATGTGATCTAGTCGACTTTGCAGGTACTGACTGGAAGCCTGGGATGTCATTTGTTACGCGGTAGAAGAAGAAGCCACACAAGACTGTGCTCGCATCAGTCAATTGAACGGAACCGCTTGCATCCACTCACACGCCACGATGATCGCGACAGCATAATGGGTGGCCATCAACAGGGGGTTGCTGTTCAACATCAGCTGTGAAAAAGCGGCATGTGTCGGCAAGTTACCCACCGGTACAGGTTCTTGAATGCGCGACCACTCAATAAGCGGAATTGGGTCCAGATTGAGGCCTTCTTGTAGCCGCGCAACAACGTCGTCTCGGAAGACCAGTCTTGAAGCTGATCAATTCCATCTGGCGACTGACCCGACTCGATCCGGTTGATTTCTGCTTCGACAATCTTGGCTTCATCGCTCGCACGAGACGCAAGGACGAGGTGTGCTAGCTCCTCGGAGATCCGAGGTGTTTGTACACCATTGTCCTCCGTTGACGACGTTGATGAGGATGAGAAAGCACCCAGGACCCGCTTGGCCTTGTCTTTGATGAACTGGTTGGCAGCGTACAGCTCGCTAATGACGGGTATGGGAGACTCTGCGCGAGGGTCTTGTTCACGAGGTGCACGGGCTGCACTACGGCTTTCACGTTGTCTGAAGCCGGCCTCGGGATCCGGAGACGAAGCACCATTGCTGACAGGTTCGACAGGGGGCGAGTCCCCATTGGCTTTGGGGCGGCTATCACCCGATGCCTGCACCGTCAAGTCGACTATGAGGATGAGCACGCGCTGGAACTCTGGTCGAGTACTCACTGAGGTAGTCTGCGATATTGTAACCGGGCGGGCAGGGGTGGCCTAGTTTCTCAAAGTGACCTTGGGCATGCGAGGCGGTTCCACAGTATACCAAGTGGCCTTTGGCGAGCAGCAACAATCGGTCGAACAAGTTGACAATGTTGCTCTGCGGCTGGTGGATCGTGAAGACAACTGTGCGGTTGTACGTCTTGGCGAGCGTCTTGAGCGAGTCGATCACGTTGAAAGCATTGTACGAGTCCAAGCCAGATGTTGGCTCATCCAAGAATAGCACCGACGGGCCGGTCACAAGCTCGCATGCGATGGAGACGCGGCGCTTTTCGCCGCCGGAAATGGATCGCTTGCCTATACAATGATCAGCATCGCTGCCGATTCTGTTCACCAAGCTCACCAGCTTCGCCAATCCGTGAATCCTTGATGCCCAAAATGCCCAGCTCGTGCATCGTCTCCAGAGTTCTGAATTTCTTCGCCTCTAGACTCATCTCGCGCGGTAGACGCAGCAGTGC
This sequence comes from Holtermannia corniformis, assembly GCA_001599935.1. Lineage (NCBI taxonomy): Eukaryota > Fungi > Basidiomycota > Tremellomycetes > Holtermanniales > Holtermannia > Holtermannia corniformis. The sequence continues at coordinate 1,405,662 of BCIJ01000001.1, read as the reverse complement.
CGAGTACAACACCGTCTCGTACACTGTCAGGGTGCTCAACAGCGTGTCTTCCTGATCGACAAATCCGACGACACGACGGAAGAGCGCCTCGTCATCGATCGTACGACCATTGACGTACATGACGCCCGACACGGCGCCGCTCTTGCCCTTGTGCGCAAGAATGTCGAGTAACGTCGATTTGCCAGCCCCCGAAGCGCCCATGATGGCCATCAGCTCCCCAGGGTGGACAGCGCCAGTAATGTGGGACAAGATCATCTTGTTGTTGACCGCGTACGAGAGGTTGTTGAAGTGCAGGGTGGCAGGAACGTGGTCGGTCATGAGCTTTGACGCTTCGTCTTCCGGCAACTTGACGCCATCAAAGCCTTCCGGGTGCTTGTGGGTCCGACCAAGGTACCAAAGCACTTCAGTAGGTCAGCCTACATCCTCGTCGAGCAATGAACTCACATAGACACGCAGCGAAGAAGATTACTGCGGCCGTAGCAGCACTCAGCGCAACGGCAACAGTGTTATCGGGGCGTTGTGGTTGCTGCCTGGGTTAGTGAGGTCGCCTGCAGGTTCTGAATCACTGACAACATATCCTGGCACCTGGGTGTAGTGCAAACACTCTCCGCTCTCGCAGTCCAGCGTAATGCTGTTGTCGCCAAAGATGTCGTTGATGAGTTGATTCATGGCCGGTTCCTGGAAAGAACACCCTTTGCCTGTTGCGCAAGCAAATGTCGCCGGACCCTTGACTTCCTCGGTCAAGAAGTCGTCGATGTCTGTTTGATTAGCTGATGCTCCTTGTGGCCTCAGGTTGACTTACTGACGCTGCCGTTCTCGCCGCACAAAAAGCGACCTGGTACACAAGCACACTCGATCGTCTCGCATCGGTAGTCGGTCGAATTGGAGTCTGCCACCTATAAGCGACGCGCATACACAGCAGACAATACTGACTGAAAGAATCCTTGGATTGCCAGGAGCACTGATCAAGCTTGCAGTAGAAGCTCTCAATACGGTCGACCCAGAACTGGAAAGAGCATGTTCCGGTCGCATCGCCATCAGCGATTGCCGCCGCCGCTGATGTCAAGTCCGTAAACGGCGCAAACAGTGGGTGATTGTAGCCTGCACGAGACAAATTCGACGAAGGTCCGTTGGCAGTACATGAGAACGTGACCTGGGGCGGTTTGTTGTCGGGGATCGTGTCCTTGATCTTTCGGTCTGAGTGATTATCAGCGATGACCCTAGGAATGTGATCCGACTTACTGGTGACATCGCACATCTGGTAGTTCTGCTCAATGGCCAGACCGCCCTTGTAGCAGGTCATGTTGCCGACGTCCACTTCACCACCCTCGTCCGGCGAGCCCCAGCGAGGCTTGAAGGCCGCACAGACTTTGTCATTCTGGCAGACTGTAACTAGATCAGCCCAGCGCATCAACCGCCAACCACTCACCATTGCAGTTGATGCCACCCCAACCATCCTTGCACTCGCACAGCTCTCCATCAGCTCTTGGGAAACGTTCATCGCCGTCCGTCAAAGCACCGCAGACTGCATATCGTCAGCTCGATGCATCACGTCCAACCGCCACTTACGCGGCGTAAGGCAGTCTTGACCACCCCACCCATCCGGACACCGACATTGGCCATCATAGGGATTACACTCGCCAAACTAGACGCATCAGCTTGTGCGTGCTCGTAAAGGGATGCACCTACCTGGCCGCAGTTGAACGCCGGTAACAGGCAGTTGAAGCACGGCGGGCACTTGTCGTCGCCATCGCTTGCTAGTTTAGATCAGCCTCGCTATTCCCTGTATCTTCCATCATCGTTTACGTTTTCCCAGTCCCATATTGATCTACGTAGCGATCAGCCATTGTTCCAGCGGTCCGTAAACCCCAGACACACCATGCTGTTGGCTGGGTATCCTCGATCGGTCGACAATCCGCTATTGAAAGTGTCCGGTACTGGCTTTGCTACCGCAACAGATGCAAGCAGGATCGCAAGCGACCCCACGACGAGCGACTTCATCTTGCAGCCGAGGATGATCGCCCTCGATGCGGTCAACCGAGGATGATCGCCCTCGATGCGGTCAACAAGCTGGTGGCGACACCCGCACGCTTGGCGGGATCCGCAAATACAAACAAGTCGAGGTGTATGATGTCGCATCAGGCTACAAGGCAGTCGTCTATGTCGCTACAGCCTCGGACGTCCTCTGCAGCTGGTGCACACCTTACTTGCTCTTCTTCTCTGCCTCATCGTTCTCGACCCAGTCGCCGTGCGAGTCCTTGTGACGAACGGTAAAGCACGCAATGCCAGTGTGCTCGGTGCTGCAGGCAATTAGCTATGCGTGGGCGTAGGCGTCTCTTCGGACTTACATTTGCCAAATTACTTCGCGAGCGAAGCGGATGTAGTTGCCTATCGCAAGCAAGAAGCTCATGAGAATGAAGACGTTTGCCGTCAACGGTTGCGATTGCATGAGGGGTTCCCTAGGCCGCATCAGCGGATTGCTCCTCAAATCCAAGGCAACATACCAGCCGAACAAAGCCCGCGCGTTGGCGTCAATCGCACCAAACGCAGAAAAGACCATCATCCCGTTCCAGTAGGGAAAGTCTGACTTTGTGACATGGGCAAGGATCAGCTGCCCGACCTGGTAGGCGAAGCTCATGCCCCAGTAGCCCAGGAAGGGGAGCAGGCGTGCATCGTGCACGATCGAAACACCCCCAAAGGTCTCAGCATGAAGCCAGGCAACGAGGATGAGCGAGTGGGTGAAGAACGGCAACAGGCCTAGAAGCGGGGGTAGGATCGCCTGCTTGTTCTTGCGTCTAGTCAAAATGACGTTCCAGTAGCTGCGTGTGTCAGTCTGCGCATGCGCATGTGCCCAGTAACTCACGCATTGACAATGTTGCCGATCGTGCCGAGCCCGCCGAACACCATGAATCCAACATTGAGCGGAAGCTGGGTCAGTTCGGCGTTGCCCTTGAGTCCAAGCACCCCGTCAATAGCGTGGAACAAGTCGTAGATGTGCGATGATGGGATGAGGTCGACAATTTTGGTCGACCAGAACGCGGATCCAGATGGGTGGATGGCGTTCACAAGGTAGATGGCGACGATGAGGAGAATGCCTTCGACTGGTCCCGAGAACGCCGACAAGTAGAGCGTTCCTGTTGGACGTCAGACTTTGCAGTAGATAGCGCGAGAGCCTGACCAGTGTTGTATTCCTCCCAACTGCGCAAGAGTCGTCAGTCTCACTTATGGAGAAGGCATGACAGCACGCACGTCGTGAGGTAAAAGTTGGCCAGGGTTGCGGCCTGACTAGCGACTGTCCACCAGGATCTGTTCAAGCCCAGCGCGTGGGCGCACAGGACGACCTCGAGCTGTTCCACAATCAGCAGCAGATCACTAAGTCCGGATCGAGCCGTACAGTGGTGTTGATCGCATCTATTGCAAAGTCAGGACAGATTCCTTTGCGCCGCCACGTAGCGACTTACCGCAGCCGTGGTCGAACATTTCGCCCAGCGGTCCTGCCATGCCCGTTCTTCGCGCCTGCTTGCCGTCGATCGCATCCATCGATTGGTAGGCAAAGAGTCCGAAAGCCCAGCTAGCACGACTCAGTTATGAACCTGGCATGCTGCTGACCACCTACGAATAGTACACCCATGTTGGCAACTCTCTCCCCGTGTAGAGCGGGTCAAACGCCAGCAGCGTGGCGACGTTGGTGAAGACGAAGCACAAACCGAGGAAGGTGATCTGTCACAATAATTAGCAGCCATGCCACACCTACATACCTCACTAACCGTGTTCGGGGCCAGTGTCTTTGGAAACAGCTGAACGAGCCACGTCCAGTAAGGTCCGAGGATATACCGCGAGACGACCGATTTGTCGGTGCCCGAGTACTTGTACTCGTCGAGCGCTGCCAGCTGCTGCCTTGTGATCCTCATAGTGAACCGACGGTTGCGACGGGACGGAGAGTTGGGATGACGGCGGGAAAAGACAGCGTCACTCGGGTGTGTTTTCTGGGGCGGATGTCCGAGACTTGTCCGCGGATATCCGGACTGGCCATATGGATCCCGTCTGTCAGAGGCTGTGGACAGCGTATCGGACGCCTTCGATGGATATCATTTCAGGTTTCTGACAGCTCTGACATGTATAGGATGACCCGAGACGCTCTCCACTATGTACACTCATGCCCAGTTGTCACTCGCCTCACGTTGCCACTCTCGGCTTCGGGGTTGACCGACGAGGCTTGTGCTCGCGTTTCCGATTCGCGCTAGGGGTGAGTTGGAAACCTCCCTCGATGCAGCGCACTCACTCGCACACGCCCTTGCTCAAGACGCAGCAAGAGTCAATGGAGGGGGTCGCAGGGCCAGAGTCATCAAGGACAAAGTCGCGTCGCCTTGTCACGCTCGTGTTTGCGGTGGCCGTGGCTCTTGCCAGGTGGGTTACACAGAGTTGAAGGCACTTGCTGATCCTTTGGCATCCAGCGGATCCAACTATGTGCGTAGATTTGACGTCTAGGAATGATGCCTGACGTCTGCAGGTGTACTCTGGCTACGCCCCGCAGCTTGCAACTCGGTTAGGGCTGAGCTCTACCCAAGTCAACCTCGTGGGCGCTGCTGGCAATCTTGGCGTATACAGCAGTGGACCGCTGTCAGTTTTGCGTGGTCACAACTGACTGCAGCTGACGTGCATAGATGGGGCAAGATTGTCGACTCGAAGGGCCCGAGAATGTGAGCAAGACGCATGCTACCGGCACTTGTTGACACTACAGACCGCTCTCTATTGCTTCTGCGATGTTGTTCTTCGGATACTTTGGCATCGAGTCATTCTTCGTCGGACGGCTGGGCAGGACGGATGATGCTGGCCATCTGAAGACCAGTGGCCTCGTCGCACTCGCCTGCTTTCAGTTCATGACGGGATTGGGTGGGTCGGCAGGTCTGACGGGGGCTATGAACGCGGTCGCCAAGAGTTTTACCGACACCACTGTCAGTAAAGTGCTCACAAGTTGACTTGTGTTAACGTCCAGCAGCGAGCGACGGCAACCGCGATCGTCCTGGCAGGCTTCGGCCTATCGGCTTTCCTCTTCTCGTTTCTGTCACATGCACTGTTTGCAGGTGATACGGCGTCCTTCCTCTCGCTACTCGCAATCGGTTGTGCGGTTCCTATGGTTCTCGGCGCGATTCTCGTCCAGCCGATCCGACCGGCAGCTTGGCAACCAGAAGAACGGGAGCGTGGTCGCAGTCAATCAGGCTACGACCGTCTCGCAACCGACGACAGCGTTCTAGAGGTGCGCCTCACGTCACCCGAAATCCTCGCCTCGACTCAAGGCATCCTGCACCCGCACGACGAGGACGCCGCACTCTCACGCACCACTTCGCTCGAGCTCGTACGCTCCAGGTCACCAGTGCACCACCGCGTACACTACGACGATGGCGATGCGACCCCACCACCGCCTCGGAGACCTCAGCATATTCGTTCGCACTCTCTCTCACCCGATGTGATCGACATCTACGGTCGCAGCCTTGTGCACCATGTCGATTTCTGGATCCTTTGCGGTATCCTGACGTGTCTGAGCGGCGTCGGCCTCATGTACATCAACAATGTCGGCACGCTCGCGCTCGCACTCACGCGCCAAGGGCATATCGACTACGACCTGAAAGAGGTTGCAAAGTGGCAGGCGACTCAGGTAGCCGTCGTTAGCATCTGGAACTGCTTGGGCCGGATCATCATGGGTGGTCTGAGTGACTTTGCCAAAGCTCGCTTCGGTATTCGCCGTGTGAGTCGCGTACGTCGCACTGCTGGCACTTAACTGAAGCACTCAGGTCTGGTTCATGCTGCTCGTGAGCACGCTTTTCATCATCTCGCAGATCGCCGCCATCGGGCAGACGTCCGTCCAAGGTCTATGGAAAGTCAGCACGCTGCTCGGGCTCTCCTACGGCGGAATGTTTGGTCTTATGCCTATGCTTGCGCTGGAGTGGTTCGGACTCTGTAGGTTGTCAAAAGGAGTGCGCTCAATGACTGACATCCGCAGCACACTTTGCGCAGAACTGGGGCTATGCGTCCCTCTCGCCAGTCCTAGGCGGGAACTTGCTCAACCTCGTGTTTGGTCGCGTCTATGACTCGCACACGGTGAGTCCACCAACGTATATGGTGTGTGGTGCTGACAGAGAGTTAGCTCGGCAAGGTGGGATCGCCTGCAGACCAAGCGATCAACCGGATGCGCAGGCTTGTCGCTCGCGGCGGCGCGGTCATTCTCGACCCCAACGACCACTCTCATGACTGTATGTATGGCGGATCGTGTACGGCTCTGAACTCATGACCGCACAGGTATCATCGGGTCCTCGTGCTACGCAACCGCCTTCGAGTTCTCGACCGTCATGTGCTTCGTTGCGCTCGGCTTGAGCGTCTTTGTTGCTGTTCGGCGTGAGCGCCAGAGTCGGCGGCGACGACGATCGCAAGTGTCAACCTTGTCCCGTTCGCGCGCTGACGTCTGTACAGAGCCGAGCTCAATTGGCAAGACGATGCAGACGAGGACTGGGGAGCCGGGCGGTGACGAACAGAAGCCAGGTCGCCGTTGTATCATACAGCCATCACAGATACATCATTACATGCGTATTCATACAACGTTCCAAGATATGCTAGTGTGACCTCTCAAGACCTTGTCGCAACTCGACCATTGTTCTCTTGTCGCCACTTTTCAAGAGCGACGCCGCTTGCGCTTCGCTTGATTGCGCTTGAGCGCATGGCTGATAGCGAGCTTTGCCGAGATACGGGTGCTGATTGGCGTCCCTCCAGTGGGATACACGGGGGCTCGGCGAATGGGGTATAGGGTTGTTGTACTGTGCGTACGGGCGGCGGACGTGCGTAGGGGTGGGCAGTGGGGAGATGAGGAGTTTGGGTATGCACGGGAGCCGCATACGTCGGTTGTGGCCACCCGCTGAGTGCAACCATGTAGGGTGCCGGCGCTACCCTTGGTGGGCTGTGTGAGCGCTTTCGCGAGTAGGCGGGAAGGGGAGGAGGAGGCATCTCTTCCGAGCGCCGCGGTGAGCGCTGAGCTTGCACCAGCTTGAACTGCGACTTGTTTGTTTCGCGCGGTGGAAAGGTAGGCGAGGAAGGGGTAGAAGTGGGAGCGGGCACAGGCGGTTGAATCTTGGAAGCCTCTGCGCCCATGCTAAGTTGAGTAGGCGTCGAACCAAGATGCAAGCTGGGATGAACTTTTGACGAGTGAATAGAGATTGCGACCGGACGGCCCGGAAAACTTGTACCGAAAGACATCAGGGTCAATGGAGCCGACCGGGAAAGGGTTAGGCGATGGTGAACTGTGGGGTTGAGATGCTACCCGAAAGCCGTAGGGTGTCTGCAGACACGCCGCTCGTGCGTGTCTAGTGAGCAAGCAAGAAGTGTAGCCACAAGCGGCAGTGCGAAAGGCGGCCAAGCCGAGGGCGGGTCGTGCTCCTGCAACATGTTGGCTCGTGCTCGAAATACGCTCGGCCCCAGCATTTCTTTGGGGCGGGGACTTGACAGCCGGTGTTTCACAAGGATTCATGTGCTTTTTGCGTCATATACGTCTGACCCTGTAGGGTTTCGCTGATCAACTGTATGAATGGCCGCTACTGCATGCAGGCTTGACAATAATACTATAACTCAGCTCAACTCTGTTCATCGCCGGCCAGATGTATGTAGGATGAAAGAAAGCCTGGCTATCTGATAGCAGCACGATACGGCCGCCCGGTTCGCAATGATCCGGGTAGAGTCGGCCGAAGCCGGTCGGATCAGACCGGAACGGGCAGTGGCGATCGCAAGACTATGCGTTGCAGCAACGTCATCTTGCTACATAGCCGCCGTGCAGGAGAGCACATTGTGCTGTTCGCTATCAAGAAGTCTCTGTATGGGTATGAGGCACGCTCAGCTGCAGACACCTGATCAGAGGTGCCCCTTGAGCGTCAAGTCGCCACCGGCAGCTTTGTAAACGGCAAAGCACTGATGCCTTTGACAAGTGTATAGCCGCCGGCGCAGAACACGCTGGCTTCAGCCAGCGGCATCCTTTGCTCTGAGGCTCGCTTTGACGAAAGCTGGTACCCGTGTTTCACGAGAGCTAAAGCAGCCTATTGTCCGGCTGTCAAGCTCGCGTCGCGCTGGCAAAGGCCCCTTGGGCTGATCAAACGCGGTCAGAAGCCTTTTGTAAGCAGCGGCGCCGATCGAGCTGTCAGCGCAAAGGACACCTGTCAGCGCCGCATCCGCAACGGACATGTGTGTGAAAGGTTTGCCTTTCGCGACATGGACCTGACAGCTGAAGGGTGGAGGAGATGTATATAGCGTATGCCGGGATGGGGTAGAAGGAGCATCGTACTCGAGCAGAGCAATCTCGAAGCACACCAAGCACAAGTCAAATCCATACATAAACACAAACAGACACAATGTCTGCCTCTTCCTCTCGCTGCACGTCCCCAACCCCGTCCTCGTCTTCCGCAGCCACGTCCTCGTCTCGTACCTCCCACATCCGCATCCCTACCTTTTACACCCCACCACCCATCGATCTCGCTTGCATGCGCTACCTGCAGCAAGAGGGACGGCAAGAACACACATTCGGCTCGGTTCAAGCGCGCGGAACGGCGCTGAGCCGGGAAGAGCGCGTGCTCGTCCGTGCAGCGAGGCTGAGAGAAGCCGAGGCGGCGGTCGAGAAGAAGCCGCGCAGTCTGAAGAACTGGTTCTGAGAGGAGGGATGCAGACGGCACGACAAGTTGTATGATCCTGTTGTTGTATACTTGTTCATGAAACATGTAAAGGTTCATCACAGTCGTCAACAGTGCACATTAGGCCACAAGCGCCTTGACAAACGCCCAAGCGCCGACCAGAGCCCAAATAGGCTTGAACTGATACGACTCTGTCCACCACGCTCCGGCCAGTGCCACGGGGACGAGCAACGCGGCTAGGCGAACCGTCGAACCGTGGCGGACTTTGAAGTTGAGCAGGTTGTGTTTGACCCTGCCGTGTCAGCCAAGGCCCGTCACAGACAAGTAGCGTACCAAATGACGCGGTTAAAGCGCTTGCGCAGACCGCCATACGCATGCGGCCGTATGATACATCCATAAGTCGATTCGAAAACCTTGATCTGGTTGCGCGCGACTAGGTGGAAGGCCCTGCGCCAATGAGCGGCTGACCTGGTTGAGTCGAGGCTTGGCACGTACGATGGGGCAGGCTTCTTTGCAGTCGGCTGCTGGTACACGGACGACACGGCCAGTTCTGACTGTCGTCAGCTCGCGAGGCAAAAGCACCGATACACTTACCAATTTCCTGTTTGCTTGGCTTGCTGGGCGCAGCGACCAAGTCGAACCTGAGGTGGCATCGTAGGCAAGATTCAGCCACACGGGCTCGAGTCACTTACCAGGACCCGCCGACATTCCAATGATAGATGACGCTACGGTAGAAACCAAGGATTGACATGGCTGATCGCGTCAGCTATGATCGCACATAAAACTGAGACTGACCGACGGCTGAGTCGACTGGGTCGCCTTCACCACCAAGCTCACCTACATTCAGATCATCAGTGCCAACGCTGGCTAGAGTGGAATGAATACTTACTTGTCGTGATCAGCTGCACCAGACGCTGATTCGGCTTGCGTCGCCGGAGGTCACGCCGGAAGTGATACAGTGCCAGCTTGGCCGTGTGAATGTACGGAATGATGGCAGCATCCACGACAGGCTTGGTGCTTCCCGTTTCAGACAAGTCTGCGTGACATGAGCCAAGAATGGGGAGGTACTCAACACACCCTTGGCTGGGATCGCGAAGCCCGCGATGACGATGTCGATCGCACCATGCTGCGTCTTGATCTGCTGGAATGCAGCGACATAGCTTTCGTAGCTTGTAGGATCCAATGCGGTTGAGGAGAGCCTAGAGGACCGTGAGCTTTAAGCTGCAGTTACGGCGTAGTGGGGCACGGACCCTTCTGCGATGCCAGTTGTGGCGTGCAATACTTTGGCTCTACCTCGGATCAATCACAATCCTCGGCCTTACATGTCAGCTCACCCTCCGATCTTAGCCTTCTCGACAGCCTCGAGCGCAAGCTGCGAATCACCTGCATGGCATCAGTGCCATCTGGAAGGACCCTTGGCATACCAAGGACGAGCACGACCAAGCCCTCGAGCTCGACAGTGCTCAAAGCAGTATCAAACGTCGGTACATCTTGTGCGTGCCCTACCGCAGGGTCAAAGATTGTGCTCATGGTCGCTGCAGCTCTTGGATGAGTGGGAGTTGCGCACATGCACGCAGGCACCGTGAGACACGCTACGTTCACGGACTGCCGAGCACTGTCCGTGGAGGGGTGACTTTTCCGAGTTGCGAGCGATTGAGCTGTATCAGTTGCAGTGATGTCGGCACCTAGAACATGCTTTGGGAGGCTGGTAAGGACAGGCTGCCAGGCGACTGTGAGGGATATCATGCAAGTCGGCTTCAGCGAGCTGACTACGTTCCAGCATCACTCATGTCGAGCAAAGCCTCGATCCCCTTTTGCGTCCCTGCACACCTCGGGACCGCGACGAGTGCAGACTCCGGCCCAAAGCTCGGCCTCGACATCTTCATCGCAGAGTGCTGGACTTGATCGAGCTCGGCAAGCTATGGCCGAGTCGCGGCAGAAGCTCTACAAGGAGCGTAATGACCGCAACAAGAGCATCGTCATCTACGCCGCGGGGACCGTGGGTGATTTCTGGTTTGATGGGACATAGGCTCTGACACCGCATAGATGATTCTGGCGCTCGGCTTCACATACGCTGCGGTGCCACTCTACCGAGCATTCTGCTCTGCAACTGGATTCGGTGGAGCACCAATGACCGACTCGTCCCGATTCACACCCGATCGGCTGTATCCCTCGCCCGAGAGCGCGCAACGAAAACGCATCACTGTACACTTTGAGGCGACAGCGGCCGATACCCTGCCGTGGTCATTCGAGCCTCAAACACGGAGCGTGCGGGTGTTGCCGGGCGAGACCGCGTTGGCGTTCTACACTGCCAAGAACACGGGCAGCAAAGACTTGGTTGGGATTGCGACCTATAACATGACTCCGCAAAAGGTGAGGACAGCAACGTACCGCAAGGAACTGGGCTGAGCGACAGGTCGCGCCGTACTTTGCCAAAGTCGAGTGTTTCTGCTTTGAAGAGCAAAAGATCCGTGCGGGCGAGGAGGTGGACCTACCCGTCTTCTTCTTCATCGATCGGGACATCTGCGATGACCCGCAGATGGATGATCTAGACGACGTCGTGCTGAGCTACACGTTCTTCAAGTAGGTCGAGTCGCCGTCTCTGTCTCTACGGCAGCAGACTGACGGTCGCAGGGCCCGGCGCAACGAGCGAGGCGACTTGGAACCAGACGCGAACGACGACGTGGTGCAAAAATCGCAAGGGTTTGAGAACTACGAGTTGGCCAAGAAGAGCCATAAACTGGTCGCGCCGCCGCCGGCTTAGTCATTGTATCGCATTGCATGGATCGCCTCACCTCTTTCAATGACCGAAATGGATGAGACTTTCACAATCCAACATTCACTACATTACAACGCCTGTACCACCCGATTCAAGAGATCTCGTCAGCAAGCATTCCTCCTACCAACCAGTCTCCTTCACAATCTTGGCGGCCTCAAGTATGTACCGCCCTGGCTCTGGTCAGCTCGATCCGGCCGAGACCCTCGAGCGGCGGACCCTCTTTGTAGCGCTGATCGCCCGACGGAGCCCTGATATACTTCCAGCCGAGATTGGCTTGACATGACGCGCACAGCAGATCGGCGACGGTATGCGTTCCAGTCCTGCGATGCTAGCTCAGGCGAGCTCAATCGTCACTGCAATCCGCTCACAAGAGCTTGCGTTCTTCCTGTTTACCCAGGCACGTGTTGAACGTCGAGTTCATCAGGCTAGACGTGTCAGTACCCACCGTACCGACGAGTGACATACTAAGCCCGTCCCGAGCGCCCATTGAAAGCCTTGGAGACGAGCTCATCGCCGATGGCGAGAGTCTCGGAACACCGCGCACAAGCATAAGTACAGCCTGTAAAGTCACGCGGGAGATAGTGCAGGTCTACGCTGGCGGCTGGGCGTTTGGCGAGCATTGAGGCGGCCTGGGCACCGAAATAGGGGGCTGGGAAGCTAAAGGGTGGTAGCGGAAGCAGAGTTCACGGCGGTGGCAAACGCACGAACGAGTGCTGCGCCTCGCGTGCAGTCCTCAGAGGCGGATGGGTGCATGACCAGCTACCTTGGGCTGATCATCAGCCTGTGGTCGACCTGCATACACACTCGCTACAGGACCGTCATTGTGCCCATGCTGAGCTGAAACGGCAGCGACGCGTCTGTGGTGGTTGACTTTGTTACGTAACCGCCACCTAAACTGCACCCCTTTGACGAGCACCAGCACCAGCACCAGAGCACCAGTCTTGACCGCACCATCCTTTCTCACTCTCAAACAACACCAACACGGCCAGTCCACTGCTGGAACCCGGCCTCCACCACCCCCACGCTCTTTTCATCCACTCAAAACACCCTCGGCCGCCGTCGAGCACGGGTAGAAAAGAGCCATCGCGCTCAGGGGCGGGTTGAAACGGTGAGTTGCAAGCTTGGACTGCGCATCTGCGCATGCGCCATCGGCGAGTCCAACGGTGACGCTGGGCTTCCTTCGACGATCGGGAGGACGATGCTGATCCTACGCTCGGTCAATGAAGCGACCCCACCCTCCCCGCCCTCCGCCATCCACACCAAAGTAAACACTTCCGACTGAACGTTTTCCGTCCAGAAGCGGCGGGCACCGCACCATGCCCTCTGGCAGCAAGTATGCCCTAGTCGTCTGCCTCCTGCTCGCCGTCTTTGCCGTGCTCGCAGACGCTCATGGCACTCGCACGAGAGAGTTTGGCAGAAAGCATGCACGCAGCAGGCAGCGTACGGTTGGACAACGTCAATTTTTGGACCTCGGGTTGACCAGTGAGTGTCTGCGAGGGATTAGCTGTTTCATCTCTGGTGTGGATCATCTTCAAGGCTCTGTTGATGACCATGCGAGAAGAAAGCCGTCTCATCTCGAAACCCAAATCCCGCACGGACCGCACTGACCCCTTGTTTGTAGGTCAGATCGCCGACCTCGACCTCGATCTCGCGGCCGCTGCGCCTTCGTCCCTTGTCGCGTCGGCATCAGCCGCAGAGGCAGCTGCAAGCTCGAGCTCGGCGGCCGCAGCAGCCGCGAGCGCCTCCGAAGCTGCTGTGGTCAGTTCTTCAGCCGCTGCTGCAGCTGTTGCTAGCTCGTCGGAAGCCGCCGCCGCTGCTGCCAGTACATCTGCTGCAGCCGTAGCCAGTTCCTCGGCAGCAAGTGTCGCTGCGAGTTCGTCTCAAGCCGCCGCTGTAGCTGCGAGTGCCAGTGCGTCCGAAGTAGTCGCTGCCAGCTCTTCAGCTGCTGCTGCTGCGTCCTCTTCGGAAGCCGCAGCTGCGTCAAGCTCCGTCGCAGCGGCCGAGAGCTCTTCCGCAGCATCCTCGATCCCCGCCGGCACAAGCACGGCCGAATCTGCTTCGTCAACTTCTACGATCGAGGTCTCGTCAGCAGCACCGACGTCGGCTGCTCCCGAAGCGGTTGCTACCACAGCCACGTCGTCCGCCAACTCACCCGTCGCTTCATCAGCAGCACAAGACCCAGTCACGTCAAGCACTGAAACAGCAGCAACGTCACAAGGCGCGTCCGATATAGCAAGTTCGGAACCCGCTAGCTCAGCTAGCACCGGATTGCTCGGCGAAGAGTCCCTGCTGTCATCGATCCTTGTGATACAGCCTTCGACGTCCGCCTCTGTGGAATCGGCGACCGTCACTGCCAGCCCGAGCTCCAGCGCGGCAGCCCCACTGATTTCGATCGGATTGGGTATCGGGGCTTCAAGCTCGGATAGCATCAGCGCTAGCGAGACCGCAACCACGACCGCCGAAGCGACGTCAAGCGCGGCAACAGTCGAGCCGTCAGCTGTGCCAAGCGCTATCGCCTCGGAATCGAGCGCCGAACCAATCATTAGCATCAGCGCAGGCGTGACTATCAGTGCTAGTGAGACGTCCAGTGCCGTTCAACCCTCGGCCACCGAACCGTCCGCTACAGAAGCACCCAGCGCGACCGAGTCAGCCAGTGCGGCAGAGTCGGCCAGCGAGGTGCAAACGTCCAGTGTCGAAGCCAGCGTTGGCATCAGCATCGGTCTCGGCGAGTCGTCGTCTTCTGCCCTGGAGGCAAGCGCTACTGTCACCGAGGCACCCAACAGCACGGTTACGGAGGTGCCAACCTCGATTAGCACAGAGGCGCCCTCGCAAGCTTTAACGGATATCACAACGGATGCAACATCCAGTGCGGCGTCCAGCGACAGCGGCTATAACAGCGTCAGCGCCAGCGAGAACGTCAGCGTGACGTCGGTGGGCTCAAGCGAGTCATCTTCAGAAGCCAGTGAGTTTTCAAGTTCATTCCTCAATTCCATTTGGCAAGCTTGGGTCTCGGTGCGGGCATGGACGGCTTGGATTTGGGGACGTTACGGATCGCGCGCAATTGGGATATTCGCCTGGGAACACGCCGTGCAAATGCGAGACGACGATGGAGCATACAAACGACGTTTGCAGCGACGCCGACCTATATTGGACTCGTTGACCCTCAAGATCATGGATTGGACACCGCTGCCTGTGACTCGAGACGTGTCGCCGGACGAGTATGAAGCGAGATTGATCCGAAGACGACTGGACGCAGTAACGCGCACTCCTGTCAAGAGGATTGTCCCGCGTGCAACGGAAACTGAAGGACCGCCTGTCTCGACGCATCCAGAAACGACTGAAGTGACAACGACCGAGGAAGAGACTTCGACGCCGCCGCCTGAAGAGACGCATACGCCTCCGCCTGAGGATAAGACAACAACGCCACCGCCTGTCGTGACGACTACACCACCGAGCGTGACACCACCAAGCGTGACACCACCGACTGTGACACCGACTGACACACCTACGGTCACATCAACTCAAACGCCACCGACTGTGACTCCACCAAGTGTAACTCCGCCAAGCGTTACGCCGACAGGGACTCCACCAACTGCGACGCCTACAGATATCAAACCGACAACGACACCGACTGTCACGCCGACCATGACGCCACCAGAGACTGCTACGAATACTCCGATCGTACCTCCAACAGTGACGCCGACAGGAACACCGCCGAAGACTAATACGGACATTGCAACGAATACTACGACACCGCTCAACACTGCAACAAATACAAACACGCCTCCAACAAGCACCGACACTGGAGCCTTGAACACATTTACGCCTCCTGCGACGAACACGTCGACCTTGACACCGCCGCCGATTGTAACGAGTACAGATCCGCCATCAACCGAGACGATCCCACCGGCTGTGAACACCACGACAGAGACTCCTCCGGTTATCACGAACACGAAAACACCTGTAGTTACGAATACGTTGCCGCCTGATACAGCCACTACGCCACCTGTGTCAACAGCGACACCGCCACCTACCACGACTGCTACAGGTCCGCCAGTGACTACAGAAACTGTGAACCCGCCGGCGACTACCACGACTACGACACCACCACCACCGCCGCCGCCGCCGCCACCGCCAGTGACAGAAACACCAACATCCACGATTAAAGGCACCGAGACTCACACCGAGACCACCCTACACGAGCCCCCTAGCACCACCGTCGAACCAAGCTTGCCACCGCCAAGTTCAGCTACTGACACAACTACTCCAGCTTTCTCGACTTCGTCGGTTACAATCACAAGTGCACCCTCTTCGACCCAGACTTCTGTAGAGTCGACGCAAGAGCCGTCAACTGAGTCCTCATCAGCGGAATCATCGGCAGCGTCCATCACTGCATCTGTGACCTCGTCGGCCGCGACAAGGCCGATTGTTTCTAGCACACAGTCTGTGACAGCGTCCGTGACCTCCGGCGTCAACGCGTCTGTGACAGCAAGTGAGACTTTGCCAAGCTCGTTCAGCTCGGCGAGCGAATCGTCGTGGTCCGCGTCATCAAGCACCTGGTCCGAGACGTACTCCGAGTCATCATCGCTGTCGTCGTCGTCCACCAACCGCGGCTACACTCCATCGCAGACTTACCTCATCGTAGCGACAACAGCGACCACGGAGGCAGCTTCTTCTACCGCTGCGCCCTCTTCCCAGGCATCCGAGGTATCGACATCGACGCAGTCGCTGCCCGCCACAGCAACCATCCCAAACAGTGTTCCCACCCTCATTGTCCCGGCTGATTCGGTCAAGACCAACGCCAAGGCTGGCACTGGGTCGGATGACGATCCGATCAAGAATAAGACGCTCATCAGCTTCTTGCTCAACGGTGATGGCTATCCTTGGCTCTTTGTTGTAAGCCGGCGATGATATCGAGTAACGCGCTAACAACTCTCAGGTGAATAGCTCGGATGCGACCAGCCAGCTGCTCAACACATTCCCCACGCTTGTGGCCACCGCACTGGCGATCGATGGTGAGTTGTGTCCTTTTGCTGAACGTGACTAACCACTACAGTCAACGACGTTGACACGTACGGTCTCCAAGCATACCAGCCGGCTTCGTGGAAGCGGGCCGAGACTCAGCTGCTCACCACTTGGCTTGGCTATATTCCCAGTGCTCAATTTGAGAACCTCAATGTGAGTGATCTCAGTCTGCGCCGACTGTGCTGATCAACGAAGTCGTACCTCAAAACACCGGGCTCTCCTCTCTTCAATCAAACAGGCATCCAGGGCCAGTTGGCTTCGCAAATCGTGAGTAAACATTGGATATTGGGCATGGCTGATCGTCAAGAACACTGCGTTCCCGCTTGCGGCTGCCAATTCTGGTTCGACTTCGGCCAACGAATCGGCGACCTCGAGTAACGGCAAATCTGACCGTACGCGAGACGCCATCATCGGCGTTTGCGTCGGAGTCGGCGGCGTCATCTGGATCGCTCTGATCTTCTGGATCTACCGCCGGGTCAAGCGAAGCAACGAAAAGACGGTCCATCGCCGACTGTCTGAGCACATGTCCATGTTCTCTCAGGCAGGCGACTATCGCGACAACCGTCTCTCGCGAACGAGCAGCATCGCTGCGTCAGAGATTGACGATCGACCGTCTTCCTTCTACGCTTCGCCGACAGACAACGACCGGTCGATGCGCGAGCGCCAGCGCTTGTCGGCTGAGCCTTCGGTGTTTGGCACATCCTGGTTCCAGCAACCAAACGGCGTCAAGTCGCGTGCGTCAACGCGCTTCCCAGCTCCCCCTACGCCCGGCTCGGACAACCCGTTCGAGTCGATTGTTACCCGGTCCTATTATGACACTCAACCGCCCGTTTCGCCCAGTCTCGCCGCCATCCGGCGCGCCCAGGCAACCAGCCCGAAGCGCCTCTCCCCTGTTGCCGTCAGCAAGCAGCAAATCTCGGGGCCCACGCTGCAGGCCAATTCGCTCGAATTTACAGAGCATCGCGAGGATTAGCACGTCTATCTTGGGATTATCATCAGTTTTCGATGGACACTGGTTGTCTTTGCCCCATGGGTCTCCACTCCTTGAACTCAGGACACTGGCAGATGCGGTCCCGGCGACTTGCATGCAATGGCTCGCCTTTAGCGTATCGATGTTATACTTGTTTCGTCTTTATTTGTATGATACAAGGTCACTCCTTACCCGGCATGGCGGCTTGTATCGCACATGTTCTGATGGTCTTACCCTTACATTCAGCCGTGAAGCTCTGCAGCGCAGACGACAGCTACAGAAACCGCCTCAGACCAGTCATTGTCCGTCCATGAACGTCTCTGCCCTTTGGCTGGAGAATTGCTGCGAGTCGGCGACCTGACAGGACTCACAGGATGAGCTGCTTGAGCGAAAGTCGAAGAGCGTTATGCATGGAACTTGTCCGCTGCACTACTATTCGGATTGGCGGAAGTGTCCCATCCAGGTTCGGTGCCTGAACATAGCCGCTATAGTAAACGACGACGGCGTACTCTTCAGATAGGCCACCGTCCGAAGCTGCCTTATCACTGTGAAAAGTACTCGCAAAAGATGTATAAACATGCGGATCACCAACCTGGGGCTCGACAGTCGAAGAGTTGCACGAATCACGATGGAGTCGCAGACACGAGACAAGCAATGGGAGCGCAAGGTCGTACGCAAGATCGACATGCGGATCATGCCCTTGATTTTGATCAGTGAGTCGGGTGCATTGCATAGTCAGGACGACGTTGACGACGTACAGGCTACCTTCTGAACTACCTGTGAGTAGCCACTCTTCCCGCCTTCTTTTTCGTTCTTGGAGCTGACATGTTCCAGTGATCGCACCAACCTTGGTAACGCGTGAGTTACTGGCAGTACCAATCCTTTCAACGACCCTCGTTGACGTATAGATAGCCGTACGCTCAACAATGACAAACCGGGAGAATCACTCGTCGAGACACTCGACCTTCAAGGCGATCGCTACCTATTCGTGGTTGCTATTTTCTTCGTTCCATACGTTCTCTTCGAATTCCCCTCAAATCTGCTACTGCTACACTTTGGCGCTGCGAAGTGGATCAGTCGCATCATGGTGAGCAGGCTATCACCCTTTTGAGTCCTCGCTGACACTCGAGCAGGTCAGCTGGGGGATTGTCACTATCTGCACCGCCGCTGTCTCGAATTACGCCGGTCTTATTGTGTGCAGGATCTTCTTGGGAATTATGGAGGCGGGCGTGAGTGGATTATGTTGCTAGTGGACTCCGCTGATAGAGCGCGCTTTCAAGTTCTTCCCTGGTGCGCTTGGATGGCAGTGGCCTTGAACAAGCACTGATCGCCCTCAGGTGTGGTGATGTACTTGTGTCTCTGGTACCCCACCAATGAGCGCGCAACGCGCATGGCAATCTTCTCAGCCTCCATTGCGGTCGCAGGGTACGTCAAGTGACTGACCAGCCTCTATAGCGATCTGCTGACCCCAGCGCAGCGCGTTCGGCGGGCTTATTGCAGCCGGTGTGGGTTTTCTATCAGGCAAAGGTGGCCTCTATGGATGGCAGTGGGTCCTCGTTATCGAGGGCATCCCTGCTGTGGTGATGGGGATAATCGTCTACTTTGCCCTCCCAGACTACCCGGAGACCGCCAAGTTCCTCACGGAAGAGGAGCGCGCGTTTGTGGTGAAGCGCATGGGTCCGTACTCTCCCTCGGGCGCCCAGAGCCACTTCAACCGCAAGGACCTTGTCGAGACCCTCAAGTCCCCCATGTTCTACATCTTCGGCGTCTGCTACCTGTGCTTCACCATGTCGTTGAATGCCTACGGGTTCTTCGGCCCTGTCCTGGTAGCCGCCATGGGGTTCAAGGGCTGTAAGTATCCTCGATTCGGGCCACTGTCTCGAATCTGACACCTGATGATAGACAAGGGTCAACTCTTGACCGTCCCGCCTAACGTGAGTCGCTTGCATGTCGAGGTGGATCAGCTGACAATGAACAGGTCTTTGCTTTCTTTGTCATCATCGGGGTTGCCTGGAATTCAGACCGCGTCAAGGAGAGGCCCAAGCACATCCTAGCTGGCCTCACGCTCGTTGCCATTGGCTACCTCCTTCTTGCAACCGTCAAGGGTGTCGCGGGCCGCTATGTTGGACTGTGCTTCGTGAGCTGTACCAACGCTGCCGTCATTCCGTTCATTGCGTACCGAACGTCAGTATGAGCTTCCTCAGGTAGCCGCGCGCTGACGAGAGCCCAGCGCTACTGTAACGGGCGCCACAAGCACAGCCATCGCAACTGGAGGTATGATTGCCATTGCCAACAGTGCCGGCGCCATTGCTCCCTACCTCTTCCAATCCAAGTACGCGTAAGTACCGCCTCTGTTTCTGAGACGTTTTTGCTGACTTGGCAGGCCGCACTACTACCCCGGTCTCTGGACTCTGTTCGCCTCGCTTGGCCTCACATTCCTCATCGTCTGCTACCTCTGGTGGAAGCTCGGAGCATCGAGCGAGTACCGTGGTACCAATGGCGAAGTTGAATACTACGACCAGCCGCAGGTGCCACAATTGGCGGAGCATGACGGCGAGAGCGCAAAGGATGTGCCAGTCGAGAGCCGCGTGAACGTACAAGAGAAGTGAAGCTGGGCTGCGTGTAATTAGATGGTTGTGCATAGACTTGAGCATTGCGTAGAGGACGATTGCGTGGGCTACCTAGTAGCGTTACAGTCCACGAGCACGAACCAAGCACTGCGTGGAGCGATTCACATGCATCACAGTGCTACAGACGTGATGCAGCATTATATAGGCGCCAAGCGTAGGCCCAATACCGTCGACCAGTGACCTCATACACTCGTCGAGACCTTGCCGAGGCCAAGGCCTGTCGCGTCCGCGACCGTGTCACCGTCTGCGAGCCTGCCATACGACTTGCGCCAGCTGCGCTTGCCACCCGTCGGTCCTGGGTCAACCCCGCGAAGAGCTAGCAGACGGTGTGTACCAGTACGCCAGGCATCAACCCAGCCTTGACGCTGACGGCGCTTGACAAGGATGATGGTGAGAGTCAGGGCGATGGCGAAACCAACAACGTGCACATAGGTGAAGGCGATACCGGCCAAGTAGAGCCGGCAAGAGTTTTCAGATGTCCAGGTGTAGCGACCACGAGGGAGGGGAACACAGTCGCTAAAGCCGATGGCGGAGGACCAGCCGCAGATGACTGGCGGTTAGCTGGAGTGATGCCCAATCGGCTATGACTTACCCAAATGGTTGATCAGTTGCGCAGCAAAGTACGCTACGTCCAAGCCGGATTGCAAGAATGCCGACTCATGGTCGAGGCATGAGAGAACGACGCTATCTGGTCAGTCGACTTTTTTACGTTGGGTACAAACTCACTTGGGGATGCAGTATACGGCCGCGAGAACCAGGCCGAGGATCGTCCATACCCAGATAAAGTCGTCGTCGCGTCCACTGCCATGCAACAGGAACACGAATTGCACTACATAGAGCGCGACATGCAGGATCAAGAGCGAGATGCGGATAGCTCGCGTAGTGTAGGCTGGTTGATGAGTGGTTGACATGGTGATGACCATCTCATTTGCACCTCCGGTCCCTATATAGCTTTGCATCAGCACCGCATGGTCTCACAAAGGAGGTTGGCTGACGCCAAGCATAACGACTAGTATCACTTCCGGCAACGCTCAACGGCACTGCATCGGGGCCGCTAAGCACATGCTTGACGCTAATGAAGATTGGCGCAGCCGGCTCCACACTGCACGTGACGAAATGTGGCACGCCAAGAACATGCGACGAACGGTCTCCGCCGTTCGTGGCGTCACACTAGTACAACACTTTACATCGCCGTACAGTCCATTGGCCCTAGAACATACATGATCACAAGGGGAACGCGCCAGTAGCCTGTGGGAATTCGTCCCAAAAACTGCGCAAGTCGAGATCCATGTCATTACTGCCCGACGGCATCGGCATGTCGGTCGAGAACAGCGAGTCGAAGATAGACAGCCCTTGCGTGTCGTGCATGGCACCGTTGACTGGCGTGGCGGCTGTGGTAGAGTGCAGCCAGGCGTCAAAGTTGGCGTTGGCCGTCTGCCTGGCAGCCTCGGAGAAGTAGCTTGCATGAGTACCATCGACGTGCGCAGGAGTGGCGACGGTTGTTGGAAGGCCGACGGGTACGCGGGCTGGTGACGGAAAACGACTCGGAACAGCCTGTCCCGTCAGCGCGGTCAGTATGGTAGGCTGAGGACATACACTTGTGTCTGACATCCTCGCAAGCTTGCGCGCAAGTACCGAAATCATTTGCCCGTATCGTGTCGCTGGGTGATCCTTGTCCGGGCTGGTGGTTGACAGACAAATGGCTGCTTTCTCGACAAGCTGCGCGCTCCTGCTGGCATTAGCCCAAATCGCCGCTGTGACCGTTCACGGACTGCTGCATATCCGACTTTGTGAGCGCACCCGAGTAGATCGCCTGTATTATCAGCACAGCCGACATTAGCTTACGACTCACTTTGAGAAGGAACACCGCTGCATACTGCCACCAGAGCACCACTCGTGCAGGCAGGTAGCGCAGCGCACCAAGCGGATGTAAGCGCTCCACACAGATCTTGAGGATCTCTCGTGCAGCATTGATTGACTCGAAGATGTACGGCGCATCAGCCGTCGATGCCGCAGCTGCGCTCGTCAGCAGCCGCTGCAAAAAGCAAGCGCCTACCTCGTGGAAAGAGCGGAACAGGTGGCCGGTGCCCTTCGATCGGTTGGGTTTCCCTGTCCTTTTCTGCCTTCTCGTGCGTGCGCTGTACGTGGGCCTGAAACGCAAACGCAGCGATATACAGGCGCAGGTACGCATGCATTGTCGATACGAGGTCTTCGAGGACAGGATTGGACCATCTGCTCGTCAGCACGGCTCTGAGATGTATACACCCACTTCTTGCCGGACCAGACTTGCTTGAACGATTCCAGGGCGCGGAAAAAGTCGTCGAGAAACTTGAAGTATTCGCCGTGCTGGATGAGCGAGCGTGTGCGCGCCTCTGATGGGTAAAGCGTGTCGTGGCCAGTGGTCATGATTTGCGTTAGTTCCGTGACTGCTCTGATTAGCCTTGAGGTGCGGAACCCACCGCTACTCACAAGCCTGGGTCAGGCAGGCCGAGTCATCCGACCAGCTCTTCGCGCCGATAGCAACCAGAGTCGGGAAATTGATCGGGGCCGCATCCGGCCCAGTTTGCGGCTGAAAGCAGAGTGACGGGCCCCGACTCCAAAACGCTCGACCGACGCGTAGACTGACTTGGCGATCGGTCAGATAACACAACGTCCACGTCAGGCGTGAGCGTTGCGTCTCGTGCGATTCGTCATCGTCTACACGCGAGAGCTGCGCTGTCAGCAGGTGCGATCTCGCCATACACCTCTCACGTACTTGGTCCAGGTTGAGCGAGTACGCCAAACGGATAGCAGAACCGCTGATCATCCACGCTTGCCGATTCTCTGCAGCTTGCAGCCCTTGGTTTTCCCGCACTGCTCGATAGCGCGGAATCCTCGGCGCATCCTCCCGTGGTGGATCACGAGGAGGGTTCTCGGCAAGCAACAAAAGAGCTTCAACTGCGCCGGATGTCGGCACTGCACCAGAGCAATTCAATTCGCCAATGTAGTCCTGCGCGCGTCAGCCGCGAAATCACTATTTTAACCTACCTTCATGTACGCCCACGACCGACTGTGGATCTCGCGTGCACCAGGGCTTGGCTCGTGTCGACTCGTAACGATGATGAATGCGCACAATAGTGTCTCCTCGTTCGCCGCAAAGACGGCAATATCGTCGGCTGTGCGCGGCACACGGTGTTGCGGTAAGAGCGGAAACACTGGGTGATGCCACTCGAAAAAGACGTGACACAGTCTGACGACTTCGGGTCCGTCGAGAATCCCCATCTGGATCAAGATAAAGTCGTCCAGTCTCGGTGGGACCTCCTCTTCGGTCGTAGCCTCACTCGAGGTCACTTCTTCTTCAATCATGTCATCCGCAGACGGCTCGCTGCCTGGCAATGGCGGCTCGCCCGGCTTCAAGGGAGATCGGTCCGAATCCAATCGTGGTCTCTTGGCACGATCGTCGCGGTCCTCATCACCTTCCATGGCTGCCTGCGCTAGGATCGAGAGCGCATCACTCTCATTGTGCATATCGGCCACCACGAGAGCGCGCTGGCTTGTCCGCAGAGGTGGGGAGGAGCGCGAATGGCGCCTTTTGTGTTTTCGCTTGATTGGCTCGCCATCGGGACCTTCTTGTGTGCTCGAGTCGAATGAAGCAGGAGTGTCGGTGTACGGTGAAGTCTGTTGATCACTCGTATTCTGCGGTCGGATTGGGCCCGCTTCCCGAGGCGGAGGTACCTGGTATACAGTTGTCAAGTGAGTTTGCACTTGAGGCGGCGCGCTATGGGGCGGTGCTGCAAACGCAGGATCGCTCGGTGTTCGCTGCCACTGGGCAGGCGGCGGGACGGAAGGTCGCGTGACTGTCGTGTCTACCGATTGGTATGGTCGCGGCAAAGGGGCAACAGTTTGACCCCACTGCGGCCAGTCTGGACGCGACACACTGCTCGAAGGAGGTAGAACGGCACCACGCGACGAAGTAGACTCGACGCGAGAAGAGCTCGGGATCGGCCCGTCCAAAGCGCTTGCTCCCATTCGGCTCATTGTTCCGAGGTCCAACCCTCTCAGTTCTTCCGGGATCCACATGGTGCCTTCTGTCGCTGCAATCTTTGGACCGCCACGTTTGCTCGGCGCAAAAGAACAGACTCGACGCTCCCGTTTGCACCGCTGCTTGCGTCAGCGCCGGGGATTTGGTGACTTTGACAACGTACTTCACATGGCGGCGCACTTGGTGCGTTGACGTCGGACCCTAGTGTACATCTCGACTTTTTTGCGCGGCAGCTGATACAGGAACGATACGCGCGTTGAGGTTTGCGTTTGTCGGCGGAATCCTCCATGTTGATCGAAAGGACTCCGGTTTGGTATACAGAGACCTCTCCGGATGAGAATTGTTGTACTGTACAATGACGTCGGAAGTCTCGAGAGTCCTGGAGTAGTGACCGTAGGCAATTAATGGCACAGTGCTCTGCCAGATGCTAAGAGCAGGACTTCACGATGAAGGAGTGTTCGGCGACCACGACGAAAGGATGATCCGCGGCGACGACCCCAAAGCGTGTGCCACCTGTCCCGAGCCGTGCCTTGACTCCGTTGAGCCGATTGCAGCTCCTGTCACGCAAGCTGTGCGCAAGGATCACCACGAAACCTGTTGATGGTCCGGGACTTGCCGGTGCGCTCTCCGCGACCATTCGGTTCGTTACCCGTAGTAGCTTTGATCGCGGGGGATATTGCGGGTGTGCAGGACTGGACCAGAGTCTGCCGTAGGGCCTTGTGAAGGGGCGTAGTGTTAAAGGAGATATCACGATATAGAGTGAGCGAAGGATGGCGTCGTATGAGACTTTGCGCCAACCCTCGCTGGACGGCCCGTTGCCGCTCAACAGTCATGCGGCGCTTGTCTCGCCTTGCGCAGCGAGTGAGTCGTCCAGCAGGCTTCTTTCCGGCTCTACACCGCGCCTCGACCGTATCCTTCATCTCCACAGACCGTGAGACCCACATCCAAGCCATGACCATCGCAACGATACGCCACGATCCCGCCGCGAATCGGAGCGTGAAAGGACAGTAGTGTGCGCTAGGATGCAAATGGGTGCTTATCTAGACGTCTGAAGTAGCTCAGCCACGCAGATCTCTCGTGCCGATACGCCAAGTCCTTTGTGTGACGCGTTGGGTTCGACGCGCAGACACGCAAACGCCTTCGCTCGTTTGCACCGTTCCAGCGCAGAACTCCATCTTACACCCGAGCTGCTTCCAGCGATCGAGCTTCTGATCCCCCCTTTGCGCGGTATAAAAGTGGCTGGTTGGACAACAGTGTCTCATCCGATCAATGACCACTAAGCCAACGGCAAAGTTCCTTGCAGCCCTTCGGTCCCACCTCGTGAGCTGTGAGACGTGTGCGTCGGCCCAGAGTGTTTACTCGAGCGGAGGGGTCACTAAAGTCTATTGGGACACGGCCAGTTGCACCATAGCGACCATAACGCACGTGAAAGCCTGCAACGACTGCGCGCTCTACCTGTTCGAAAACGCAATGCAGTGGCCTTGTCAGTTCGCCGTCAATACTGCGGTAGGAGGTAAATGATCAATGCAGCGCGTATTCTACCTAGACTGCCTAGACTCTGGCCCAGTCAAGATGTGCGCGGGTAGTAGGAGTACCACTGTCGTTAACCGACCCGACCCCGCCATCTATAGTAAAACACTGACATCCGATACACGTCTACAAAATCACCTTATCAACCCAGCCAGACTGTTCACTACCCAGCCCATACAATGCGCTACACGCCGCCTCTGAGCGCCGCCAGCTCGCGCCTTACATTCTCGAGCTCGAGGTGAGCTGTGGCGGCACGCTCGTCGGCCTCGTGCCAGTTCATCTCGAGGCGCTTGGACCGGTTCACTTCTTCCTGGAGGCGCGCTTGCGAGTGCTCAATCTCGGTCTGTGAAACATCAGTATGTGTAGGCTATGATAGAAGGCTAGATGACTGACCCTGAGATTCGCGACCTCGTGCGAGAGTGCGTTGCGCTCCGTCTCGGCATTGGATTTGAAGTCGAGCAGTTCTTGCATGAACTCGGCGGCACGACGGAGAAGCGTTCCCTTGCCTTGCTGTGAACACGTCAGTCCTCGCCGCGGCAACGCCATCGCGACCCACCTTGTCGTTCCCAGTCGGCACGAGCGCGGCAATGTCGTTGATACCCGAATTGATGTTCTCTCTGCGCCGGCGCTCTACCTCTTTCTGCGAGGTGTCAATGCGAGGCCGTCGAGGGTCGAGTCGACTTACGTGCGACTCCTTCTTGTTCTTGATCACGGTCTGGTCGTCGTCCTCACCGTCCTCGCCGGCGCGCTTGCGCTTACGCTGCGCAGCAGGAGGCGGAGGAGGCCCTTGGCCCTGTCCAAGCGCCGGGTCGAGTGCGCCGTTCATCTCGCCACTCTGTCCCTGATCCGCTTGCGCAGCCTCGAGCAGCTCGCCGAACGCGCGCTCGCCCCCGCGCCCAGTCTGATCATCCGGGTTGAAGCCGTCGCCATACGCCCGATCGCGACTTGACCCCGGGTCCTCGGCTGCAAAACTCAACAAGTCCATCGCGGCTCCGGTCCGTTCGCCACCACGCTGCTCGTCCATCAACGCCGTAAACGAATCGGGTGCACCAAGTATATGGCCCGCAAAGTCTGCGAGACGATTCGCTGACGCGTTCGAGGGCGAGCCGGACGGATGCAGCGCCGGATCGAGGTTGGCGAGTGCGTGTTCGTCTGATAGCGCGCGGTTTGGGCCAGGCGAAAGCCGCGCCGAAGACGATGGCAGTGCGTTTGAAAGCGACATCTGCACGGTCAGTTCAGGTCACGTCTCCAACACAGTACGACGAGCGACGGGTGATGCAGGCTCAGTTGACACAAACTCATTGTCTGTAAACATCTTCACCGCCCCCGGGATCGTGGATCACCGCGGCGGTTCAATGTATGCCTTTTGATCGTCATTGCCTTGCATCCACCTTTGGCCGGAAACCGCTCAAGTCACAGCGCAACACTCACCGAACCTGATCTGCCACGAGGGGGCGAAACGTGACCTGAGCGAGAGTTGTTGTTGCTGCCAGCGTTTCAGCCGAGCGATCATCGCGATGACACCGACACTCACCTGGTAAGTTCTTGGCGTCTTTTGCGCTTCCCAGAGGATCCTAGACTAATATCTGAGCTGTATCTGGGCGCTATAGATGTAAAGTGACGGTTGTGCAGCCTGGGGTCATGTGATGAAGCTTCAGAGGTCACGACAGCGAGTCACGCGGTGCCAGAGCAGACAATCCTGGAAGTCGGGTGACGTGGCAGTGACTTTGGGTGACAGACTCAGTAATGGGGTTTGGTGACCGACTTCACTGCACACTTCGACTTTCCTCTCACCACCAGCACAATGAGCAGTCCAGGCGAGGAGCAAGTCAACGAGCCAACGACAGGGTCACCCTCAGAGTTCCTCAAGAATATTGTTGGCAAGAAAGTCGTCGTCCGGATCGCGAGCGGCATCGACTACCATGGTCCGTGCTTCCTTGCCATTGCCTTAGCTCGGGGCTGACGTTTGCAGGCGACTTGACCTGCCTGGATGGCTACATGAACGTTGCACTCGAAAACACTGAGGAGATTGTCAATGGCAAGCCGGTGGCTCGGTATGGTGATGCGTTCTTGCGAGGGAACAATGGTATGTGCAGTGTGTTCGTGAAGAGCACAGGCTGAAAGTGCATACAGTGCTGTACATCTCGGCGCTCTAGCATGTTTGGATACCACGCTACACAGGCAACAGCAATGTATGTAATATAACCTCAGCAGGGTCACGACTGCGTCTGGGCATACAGGTCATGAGGGGCGTACAGGGAGTACAGGCTCCCTCGACATTCGTGAGAGCGAGAAGATTACAACCACCTGTGGCGAAGCTTGCGAATCGTCACTGGGCGATCATCATAGCCAAGTGGACAACACAGGCAAGCCCGCTCGCGGGACAGCTTAGAATGTCGTCCAGCTGGGTCGCTTTGCCGGTCAAAGTGGCTCAAGCTCGCACTCCGCGAGATCGCCAAGTCTAACACGGCTCTTCGCTCTGAGTTTCAGATGGCTGAAACGAACCCTTCGTGGCGTCGAGTGCGACCCTCTGCTGTCGCGCATCAAACCATGCACCAGTACTTGCTAGTAATGTACGGTCCGTCCTCTTCCAGGTCCTTGTTTTTCTCGACTGCAAGACGGCGAGTCGTGAGACAGAACGTGGGAACATTGCAAAAAGATCAGTGACTATCAGGCCTGATGGACTTCTAAGAGACATGGCGGCCTGGTCGAATTCTGCGCGTCTGATCTTAGAAACTACCAGCAAAGACGCGCGTGCCTCTGAGCTTATCCTTTGGTTGGTGGATAGTGGCAGCAGTCTGGCATGGCTATTCACACCATAACTCCCCGGGGGTAATCCTCCAGATGCTCGTCCCTAAGCTCTCGAGGAATGTCTCTGTTTCCGTCTCGGACAGATACCTGTCGGTGGAGAGCGAGGATGCAAGACCTGTCGATATCGGGCAATAGATCTGSGTACCCGATCCGTCCTACTCCTGTTTTCGGTGCCCTTAGGAATGCCCTCTCGTCCTTCCCGTTACTGGTGATCGGCTCGTCGACCGTGCATTAGGCGCTGTCCTGAGTGCAAATGATTGTGGTTGTCGAGTCCTTGTCGCTCGTGACTTCGTGCAAGTGCAAGTGCAAGCCCGCACTTTGGTCGTGCGAGGAGTACTATCCAGGAAGGCTCATGTTGCGTAAGTCCTGGTCTCGGCTTGTAGGGCCATGGAGTGCTTCAAGTGAATCTACTTTAGCCACAGACTTGACGCCCTAGACCCTAGGTCTCTCGCACACGCAATTACGTTTCTTCGACTTGCGGTCTGGATACTTCTTGAAGCCCGAGACCGCAATCTGCCATATTGTCACGCTATCAAAGGGATGTATACGATGTTGCATTGGGTTCTGCTACATTCAAAAGCTGTCCACAGTCGTGCCCACCTTACTCGACGCCTTTGCGCTTCTCGAGTGCCGCCACGAACAACTTATCGTCTTGGACAGTTGTGACGGGCAAGTGCTCTGATGAGCTCACGCGATAGTACTTTCCTTCACATTCGACTTCGGTATACAGAGTAGAGTCCTGGGCATCGGGGTTCAGGGAAGTTCGGTGGTGGATCGAATGCGTGTGCGAATCTGCTGTACCCTTGTGAGTGGAGGTGTACCCGACACTGGACATGATACCAGAAAAGCGCAGCTTTCGCGCGTTTATATGCGATAGCGTTGCTGCGCTGCCTTCGATGGCTTGGCGAGAAGCGCAATGACGCAAGATGACTTCTGGACGTTGCCGTCACAGTGTGCAATACCCGGGCAGACAACGATGGAGCGCTGCCCGGGCTACGAAGCTACACACTAGGATATAGAGGCCGTAACGCGATGCCAAGGTAAGCGATACGATGCAGAAGCCTATAGATACAATACCAGCTCATCCGCCTACCCGATAAGCCCCCTGAAGCCTTCGCCAACCCAACCTCGAGCTCTGTCCCGGATTCCCTCAACGTCGATACCGGCATCTCGCGCGTCAGCGTCTGCTATGCGCGGCTGTGGTGCGTGCGGCCGGAGACTAGGATCTTGATCGACGGCCGTGTGTGCGATGGACGCGAGACGGATGTGTTGCAGTGTGTTGTGGAGGTTGGGCAGTAGCGTCTCTAAGGGTTGCTGGATGACCAGGGACGACGTGGCAGAGCGCGCCGTGGGGAGATAGAATGCGACAAAAGGAAAGAGGAGCAGAGCGGCCGAGCGTAAGATGTGGACATTGGTTGAGAGCTATCGTTCGTCAGTCTCCGAGGATGTAAATCGAGTGTGACCTACATGCACAGCATCACCATCCACCACGCTCACATCCCAGAATGTCAGGGCGGCAATCTCGACCAAGAACGCAGCGATCAAAGCCATTCCCATGCCTACTCGTTTGGCAGCGACAGCTTCTGCGCGAAGGCCCGAAATAGCCGTCCATCCCAGCACGCCCAGAAACCCAGCCTCGAAGGTGTACCAGCGCAATATGCTTGGCAAAGTGACGAGCAGGTAGTCCTCTGCCGACCTACACCAGGAGCATGCGATCACGCTGTCGTGGCCGTAGCGGACGTAGAGAAGACGCGAAGCGAGCGTTGACAGCTTGATTGCTGCTTGTTGAGATACATGGCGGCGTATGATCTCGATGGGTGCAGCGACCTTGACGGAAACGGCACTGAAAACGTTAAAGGGCGGTCTAACAATGTGATAGAGGAGAACGAGTGTATGCAGTGCGATCAAGAGCTTGGCGGTGATTGACAGGGAGGCAAGGGGAGGAGACGGTTGACGGCGTTGCTTGATCGCGGCCGAGATGGTTGGGAGCAGTGTCGGCCCGAGGAACACCAGACCAAGCACCAACGGTGTCTCGTAGGACCCCAAGAGGGGCATGGTCGTCGCGGTAAAGCACAATCGGTGAGAACGTCTTAGTATGTCTGTTTACCAGTTGTCCGCGTCCAAGCTCGGATGTCCGACAAGACGATTTCAATGGAGCGTCGACAGTACTCTCGCTCGACAAAGCAGTGATCGAAGACAATGGCGGACGACGCAGGATGGTCTTTGACCGAATCAGACCCACATGTGTTCTCAGAGCTCCTCCGTCAACTCGGCGTAAAGGGACTTCAAGTGGTCCGTCCAAAGTCTCCGCTCCTTCCATCTCTAATTCGGCTGCAGGATGATCTCTACTCCTTGGACGAGTACACGCTAGCCGAGCTGCAGCCTATCCATGCGCTCATCTTCCTCTTCAAATACGTTGGTGCTGCCGATGAGCAGCAGACGACGGGTCAGGAGAGCGAGGATGTGTACTTTGCCAACCAAGTGAGGCCGGGCCACCTAAGCAGTGGTGCGGGCTGATAACAAGATAGATAATCAACAACAGCTGCGGGACGCTCGCTGCACTCAACGCAGTCATGAACATTCCGCAGGTACAATCCGAGTATGCTGGAGAGTCGATCGAGCTCGGCGTAAGTACTCTACTGGCAGAACACTATAAAGGAAGAGCTTACACTTGCAGCCCGAGCTCACAAACCTCAAAGATTTCGGAGCAGGCATGAGCTCAGTGGAGTGCGTCGCTTCATTAACGTCTCCGCTTCACTGACATGCTCAGCCTCGGCCACCTGATCGCCCAACACCCCCTGCTTCGCGAGACCCACAACTCCTTCTCCAAATCTTCCCCATTCTCACTCGACCCCTCTCTCGCAGACCAACGGGAGAAGGAGGACGCGTATCACTTCGTGACGTACATTCCGGTCCACGGCGCACTGTACGAGCTCGATGGCCTGCGCAAGACGCCCGTCAAGCACGGCGCAGTTGGCGAGGGTGATGGATGGGTTGCCAGAGCGCGTGAGGTTATCGAGTCGAGAATTGGCACGTACCCTCCGGGTTCGGTGAGCCTACCCATGATCCGCATGAGCGCAGCTGAGCGTCGTAGGTCATGTTCAACCTGCTTTGCATCCGTTCAGACCCAATCCCACGGCTGCAGCGGCAAGTCGAGTCTGATCCTTCTGGCGACATCGCTGCTCAGCTTGCGCATGAGCGTGAAAAACGTCGCAAAGGTGATATGGAGAATGCTCTTCGGCGGCACAACCTGCTCCCAGCCGTATTTGCCGTGCTGAAGGGACTTGGCCAGGCTGGCTCGCTGCGTAAGTGGGCGCAGACAGACACTATCCGGCGACTGAAATTTTGTGCAGCACCACTGATCGAGGCGGCGCGGACCAAGGAGAGAGAACGGGCAGCCAAGCACATGCAGGAAGACGACTGATTGGTAGACACTGCACGTAGTTCATGATCATCTCATCTACTGTGACGATCAAGAAGTACGCGACTCCTTTCAATACCTGCCATAAAGGTACTGCTGAGTGCATCAGCAGCAAGCCAGTCGCCATCAACAACCATCCTCCCACCCCGCGCATGTCCACCGCTACATTGTCCAACCCCGCCGCTCTCCGAAGTTATCTGAAGCAAGTCGTGCGTGCGGCTGAGAATGCCGGCGCAACTGTCCGCAGTGCATCGACTGGCACGTCTGTGCATGGCTACCAGCCCCCTCGGTTTTATCACCCGCCGAGTCACCTCCGCCCGACCACTCGAAGCACCGATCGACGGCGACCTTCGCATGCATGGACAGAGGGCAAGCATTGGCCGCCTCCAGAGTCATCTCCAGCGAGTCATCGCCATCCCAAGTCGTCAAGACGGCCACTTTCGACAGGTGGCACAAAGGATTCCACTTTGCCACCCGTTGCGAGCTCACACAGGCGCTCGACCGAAGCGACAGCTAACAGTGGAAAGGAGTGGTCCTCGGCCTCTACCCTACCCTCAGGAGGAGTCAGTAGTCGATCGCCGACCGAAACGAAGCAAGATACCACCCAGTCACCGCGACAAGAACGCGGCGTGGACGGCCGTGTCAGAAGAAAGTCATCCGTGGAGTTCGATCAACCAGTTGCGACATCTACAGATCAACCACGGGCTTCGACGAGCAGTCGCAGTGCCGATGAGACGACAACGTCCCCGACGACAACGTCCCCGACGCCAACGTCCCCGACGCCAACTTCAGAGCCAGCCAAGCTCAAATCAGCAATCAAGCCCAGCAAGTCTATCAGCAGACGCTCTGAGCCGGATAGCAAGACGATCATGCAGTCTGTGACGCGCTGGGGAGACGAAGGACAAGAGCGAGCTCAGCAAAAGCCGCTCGGGGAGCGACGGAAGGAGCTGATGGAAGCCTACTTCCGCGGGATCGCCATGGCAGCAAGCGCGGCGTCACTCACTTCCACTCCACCAGATCCAAGCTCAGCATACGGCTACGCTGTCACTTCTGGCAAGACGTATCTATCGAAGAAATATGGCTCCGATGTGTGGACTCACTACAGCCAATTGCAATCTGTGCTTGATGACATGCCACACTACGGTACATCGTTACAAGCTGCGCGACAGAAAACGGCCACGGAACCCAACTCAACTTTTTCCAAGTACTGTAGGTCGTTGGGATGGTCTGATGATGTGTGCAACACACTGCTCGATGTGGCACGCAAAACGAACCGAAACACTGGCCTGCTACGTCGATCGATGCAATGATCAGATGCATGCGTATGTTCTTATCACCGTTCAGCACTTGAAGGGCGGCTCACCATCTCCGCGTCGCTCGTCTCGGCCCCGGCACTCGTACGACCGCTAACAACGTCGTAGTCATCCCCGAGGGTGCTGGGCGCGGTCGGAGCGCGCGGCGCCATGCGAGCCCGTAACACATTTGGTCGTTGTTCATCTTCCGATTCTGGTGGCGTCGGGTTCTGACCTGCGCTGTCCCCGAAGCTCGACCCGAATGAATGATGAACCCCTGTAGCTTTGGCTCCGAGCTGCCAGCGATCCGGGCCAATGTCGCCAAAGCCGAATGTGTGATTGATGGCGGGCACTGCTGTACGTTCATCATCAGAGCTTAGGACAGGGCTGGCGGTAACCGAAAGACGCGGTGAAGGTAGAGTCGAAGATGCGTTGACGAAAGGGGTGTCATCCGACGAGTTGGGCGTACCCGGAGCCGCGTCGGCAGAATCGGGTGGCGAGGACGGCACAGACACGACGCGAGACAAAGTGGAAGGTCCAGCGATAGTACGGTCAGGTGAAACAGCGCGAGAACTAGCGCGCGAGTTGGCTCGAGACTTTTCCGCGACCTGAGTGGTCAGCAGATGTCAAACCTTGGTGCAAACTAACCTCGGTCTTGACGCGCGACACACCGCCGATCGGCTTACTAGTCCGCCTGCGGTAGAACAGCAGATAGGCCGCACGGCTTTGTACGTCTTCCGCCGAAGCCTTGGACACGCGCGAATCATCAAAGTTGTACCATTGACCGTCTTCACGGTTTTTGCAGAATGCCGTGTAGTGGCCGCCGCCCATGCCTCCAAAGTGGTTGTCGACGGCGTCTGCACTGTCAGGAGTTGCTTCCCTTGCAAGGTGAACTTACAAAGGTCATAGATCATCGGCTCCCCAGCCGCGTCCAACCCGTACTGCATGACGTCTTCACCCGCGGCCGCCAGCTCGTCAGCTACCTTGCGCTCCCCGATACGACTGCCGAGATCGAGCCCATCGACAGGGAACTCTACTAGGTTGTCGAGCTTTGACCATCAGCCATTGAATGAGTGAGATAGAGTCTGCTTACCTTATCGCTCAAGCGGCGAGAGCTGCCGAAGCGCTTGATGCAGATGACAAGAATGTCTGGGACCTTGTACAGTTCGATACGCTTACTAGCCGCCTGATGTTTCTCGCACTGCGCGGCGTCAGCCTGAGCACGGAACCGATGACGACGCACATTCGGGCAATACCACAAATCATCCTGTCCCAGCACTTCCTCCTTCGAGTACTCGTCCAAGCAGTCTTCGATCGTGATTACGCGCTTCTCCTTGCTTTTGCCCTGTTCGGCCTTCAATGCCGGATCGACAGCCTTGGCTGTCGGAACATCGTATTGGGCCATGAAGTGACTGTACATCGTCTGGGGCCATTCGCAGATGATTGCTTCGCCTGGTTTGACGAGTAACGCAGGGCTCGTTGGCGGCTCCTCGGCTTCCTCAGTATCAGAGCCGTAACCCACAAGCGAATTGATGCCAGACGAAATCTGGTTGAGCAGGTGCTCTTTGGGCTTGCGTCGCGCGCTGAGCGGCTCACGACTGCTGATTGCGTCCTCCGGCTTCTGTAGACTCGGGCGCGCGTCGCGCTTGCTACGGAAGTTGAAGCTGGTCTTGACAGGAGCGACCGTGATCTTGAAAAGGTCGGGTCTCGGCGCAAGCGTGCCCGGCGAAAGTGACGAGATCGACGTTGCCGGTGATAGCACTACATCGCTCACAGCCGACTTGATCGAAGCCGACGATGGTACGATTTCGACTCGAGTTTCACCATTGTCAACGTGGATCTCCGTCACTGGCTCGTCCGACTCTGCCATCGCTTCATTCTCCATCTCCTGTAGCTTGTCGATGGGGGCGTACATTGCATCCCGAAGCTCGGGATTGATGTAGCGCTCGTAGGCCTTTGTGAGTGCGTTGCGGATCGCATGAGGATCGCTTGCCTCGGCCCGCGACAAGGTGATGAAGAACGGCTCGAGCGAGAGCTCATCCCTTGTGAAGCGCTTGTCGCCAACGATGGTACCGACCGTGACGGTGATCGAGTCGTCTAACGGCTGCGCTGCCGTGACGCTGTTGTTTTGTACGACGGGAACCGCCAACTCGTGATAGATGGCCACATCGCTATCTTTGATTTCCTGAATCGAGTCGCCGTCGATCCACCATTGGTAAACGCCGTGCTTCCACAAATCAAAGCCAACAAGCTACCATCGTTAGCACACCCAGGAACGCCCGATACGACGCACGTTGCTTGCTTTCACGCCCGCGATCTGCCCAATCTTTTCCTTGACCTGAGCAAGCGACGCTGTTTGATTCATGAGGAGATCAATCTTCTTATATCAGCGACCGCAGCTTTCCGACTGCGATACTAACCTCAAACTTGCCCTGAAGAGGATCGAGTGGGAACACTGTGACCTTGAGTCTACGCGTCTGCTTGATCGGCAACGGCACTGTCAAGTACATGAACTGATGTGATCAGCCCTGTGCTCGGCTGATCTCTGCAACCTACCGGGTCCATCGTGATGCTCTCCTTTTGGCATTCGGGGCACACGAGCGTCGACTGCAATTGACCTTGGAACAAGTCGACAATGACCGAGTCATTGCGACGCTTGTAACCGTCCCAGCACTCCTTGCTCAGCGCCGCCAGCTCCTTGCTGCCGCCACCAGCCTCCCAATCGGGTTTCTCAACGTACGGCTTCTGCTGGATCCGGTTCAGATCCTCGTGCAAGCCGTCAAGGAGGAACGCCAACAACTCTTGCGTGTCGTGCTGGCCGTACCCGGCAAAGGTGGGAGCAAAGCGGGAGACGACGGATTTAAACTCTCGCGGGGAGAATGAGGAAGATGATGAAAAGTAGGACGAGGACAAGCTTGACGAGTATGGGTTCCAGAGAGCTTCCATGACGCGGCCGAACGCATCGGCGACTTGGCCATGCATCCCAAGTGGGTTGTCGCGGTTAAGCTCCTCGCGATACACGCCGGCTGAGTTGGTTAGCTAGGCGCTGGGGTTGTGACGCCTGCCTACATTGAAAGTAAGACGAGAGCTCGTAGGTGTTGCTGAGACACTGAATAGCACTGTTGAGGAAGCAAGTGTTGCCAAGGTTTTCTGAGCAGCGTCAATACCAGCCTGAAGACGGACGAAAACTAACGCAAGCCCACCAATCCTCGCTTGTCCTTCTGGCCCGACCGCTGCGCTTGGCTTCGCGTCTCCATACCGTCGCGCTTTGCCAGTGGCAATGTAGGGCCTTCAGGTACTCCAGGAGTATGACCGGCGAATTTCGGCTTGCTGGCAAACAGCGGTCTGGGCGCTGCGTCCGTACCAGCCACGGCGGGGTCGACAGCACGGCCTGCTTCGTCGACTCGCACCCCAAAGTCGCCATTGACCGCAAGCTCGAAAGCGAGGTGGTCGCCCGAGTTGAGCCCCGACTCCATAATGCTGAGCGTCTGCGTCAAACTGTGCAATTTCGCATTGAGGCTCGGAAGGCGCTCTGCTGGGATCGCGAGGGTGACGGGCGTTTGCGCCGGCAGCTCTGAGATTGACTGCGTTGGCAGTAATGTCGAGGCAATGTCGAGTTCCCACAAGCGAATCTTTGTGTCGCTAGCAGCTGCTGGGAGCAGGATATACTGAGCGATAAGCAGCAACTGCGAGATGGCTGTCGTCGTTGGTAGACTGAGATACACTGGCGTCGGTTCGGATGCCGTAGGCTCCGGGGTGGCGACAGAAGTCAAGGTGGAAGGCTGGACGAGATAAGTTGTGAACACGGCCGGAACGACCTCGATAGTGCCAGAAGCATTAACGGTGCGCGGCAGACCGTGAACAAGTGTGGCTGGGCCATACCTACAAAGCACACCATCAGGACCGCACGGGCCGCTTGCAACCTTCGACACACCATTCAACCAATTTGTCCCAGCCGGCTTTGGAAACGAAGCCAAAGTCCTCGCCTTCCTGCAGACCGTCCCGAACATGGTGAACGGATCTGATCTCGACGCGGCCTTGATCTGCCAGATCCTCGGCTTCGGGTGTTGCGTCGATGGCTGGGATCCAGACGTGCACGCTTTCGACGACGCGGTCTTCATCGATGATGTGCGAGAGGTCGATCGATTGCAGAGCTGCCGGCGTCAACGACTCGTCCTTCGAGGAGCCCAGGGCGAGCGCCTTGAAGTTGTTAATGTAGCTTTGTGGGAGAATGTAGAATTCTGCACCGGTGACTGGGGTTTCCTCGATGGCAGCTATGACCGTCAGCACTCTGGTACTCATGAACCTCGGGTAGCCAAGACACACTTTCCAGTACGCGCCATCGCTCGGCCAAGCGATCCCCATCCGCCTCCTGATCCAGTTTGACAGCGCCCAAACTTTCGCCCACCCCAACTGCTGTCCCCTGATCAACGTCCATAGCTGCTCCTATTGATTCCAGTGGTGGGCTAGAGTGGGCCGTGGGATCCTCTGACGCGGCGCGTTTCGGTGACGAGCACGATGATGACTCGTCAGCGTCGAGCAGGCTTGCAGGGTCTCGCGGCCGTTTGAGAGGATTCGGCGACAGGGTCATGCTCTCGTCTGACGTGTGCTTGAGCGATTAGCTTGCAGTAATGCTGCGCTCAGAGCCGGGGCATGCTCTGGCCGTGACCAAATGGCCAAGACGTCCAAGACGTGCAAGAGGACATCCCTTTTGCTAACCGGGGGGAGCACGCAACGACAGCAACGTCCATGGTCACTATACAATGCATGCTCGTACACTCTGCTCGTCCACATCGCGCTCTCTACGCCTTCTGCCGCTCGCGTACGTATTCCACAAAGTCATCAATCGTCGATGGCCACGCGCCTGCGTCACAACAGATCAGCGTCACGTTGTGAGCCATGGTGCGTTCCAGCACCCACCATCCTCGTCAAACTCTTTAAAGCCGGCATCAATGCTCCGCACAAACTCGATGAACAGACTCCAGGTATCGCGGCTGATCGCGCGAGCCTTTTGCCGGTGGAACGCGATCCAGAGTTCGAGATGCTCGGGCGTGAATTCCGGGTCGGCCGTCGTGCCAGAGTCTGCATCGATCACACGCGAAAGAGCAGATGGGCGCGCTGCGAGTGCCGGAGGAATGAACAGATTCCAGTAGTCGATTGCTGTTCGTCGTCAGCAAAGTCTCAGTCTCGCAGCCGTTGGACGTACCCGTGTCAAGTGGTAGTGTCCGCGCGCCTGGCGCCTTTGACAGATCGAAAGTGTGCATGTAGACCTGTTTGAAGTAGGCCGGGTCCGTCTTGAGCTGCTTGCGGATCGCAGGCAGGTGGCCCTTCATCTTTGATACCGAGTCAATCCTGCGTTTGGTCAGCTACGCCCAATTTCCCGCCTGGCAGTGGTCTTGTCTGCAAGACCAGCCAAAAGGCAGAAAGTCAACTGACTTGCCGGGCATGGCCGTCCACCCATCTATCCAAGGCTGCTTCTCCCACTCGCCAATCGCTTTCGACCCCAGATCCGTCGCAAGGCAGAACAGCACCGAGTCCTACTCACTTCAGCCGCATTCGCTGGCTAGAACCAGGACACTCACAGAAGAAGGGTCAATCTCGAGTTGCTCGCACAACTGCATCGTGCCATCAATCGTGATCAATTGCGGGTTCTTCGAGTCGCGGTCTGCGGCTCATGGTCAGTCGTCTTCCTAACTTGGCTTCAAGGGACCAACACACCCTTGTACTTTTCCCAGATCTCGCCGAGCTTCTTGGACTTGTCCTTG
This sequence comes from Holtermannia corniformis, assembly GCA_001599935.1. NCBI lineage: Eukaryota > Fungi > Basidiomycota > Tremellomycetes > Holtermanniales > Holtermannia > Holtermannia corniformis. The sequence continues at coordinate 1,366,755 of BCIJ01000001.1, read as the reverse complement.
TCGACTGCCGCGGCAGATGCATGTGATTGGGCGGAAGCGTCACTGTAGAAGAGCTCGACGGCCTGACAAAAGGTAAGCCGTAAGTCACGAATGACTGGAAGAACGCAGAATGGTGCACTGGAAGGAAGGTTGCTTTCGCATCTCAGCGCGAACAGCCGAGTGGCTGCAGAGCGTTGGTGGCGAGCAGCACTCATTGAAGACCTGATTTCTGCAAGCCGCAAGAGCTATCGAATGCACTTGTTCTGTCTAGTGGGGATCAACTGGCGCCACCAGCACGCGGGCTAGAGTGTGCGCCGAAGTGCTACAAAACAGCATCGCTCACTCTGTCAAGCATGACAGAAAGAAAGACCACCATAGCAACTGAAGGTGCACGTTTTCCAGCGAGTACGATTGACATACGACTCAGTGAGCTCGAGACTGGTAGTTGCCGCGGCGTGCTAGGCACTATAGTAAGCCAAAAGCATTCTGCGGCGACCTATCAACATGGCACGCAACTCAGGTGCGTACCATGAGCCATCAGGGAAGTACCTTTCAGTTAGGTATGGACTGCCCGAATCGCGACAACGGCCATGTTCTTCGTCTACATTGACTCCACGTACGCATCGAACCGCTTACAGCTCGGTCGACTTCCGATTTCGAAGACTGGACGTATCGAGCTTAAGTGGGCGGCACGTAACTAGGAGATACTTGAGACAGCAACATGGGCCGACAGCTTAGGACGCCGCGGATGAGGGTTGATCTTAGCGTTCGCCGCTATGGTGGACCATCTCGCAGCGCCTTGCTAGCTCTCGACGATACATCATGGACCACGTGCCTTCGACCATGGCATGCCATGCACAGATGGCAGTCACTTCAGACAGTTACGCGGAGCTAGTATGCGAACAGCACTTGTCTCACGAATGTTGGTCATCAAAATCATCCATCGGCCATTCTCGAGCCCCGAGCTCCGCTACGCCGACCCAAGCCACAATCTCGCAACGGGCGCGTTGGGCGCGAACAAGCAAAGCCCATCGCGGAAAAGCCGAACGGCTTCGAGTACGGCGCGGACTTTGCATGTCCGAGACACGGGTGCGCCTAGCGTAATGGGCGGGATGGGAATCGCCAGAGCGCGCTACGAGCTAGTGAAGCGGGTGACCTCGCCCAGCCGTCGCATGGTAAACGCCGGCTCATTTGCCCTTGAGATGACTCTCGCCAGCATGACAACGACAACGCCTACATGAAAGACTCGGAGCTGTCTTCAGCTTTGTGGCTCGCGTTGCAGCGGTCGGCCCAGAACAGCACCAGACCGGCGCCGCACGCAAGACCAAGAGCTGATGCAGCTGCTAGAACCCATGCATGTGCGTGAGGAACTCGCCAGATAATCTGACCGCAGCCGACAATGATCAGAAGATTGGGGCGTACGCACGGTACACTGGCCAGGACGCACGAGCAATAGCTGACGGCGTTGTTCGGTCAGGATGACCTGCATGCGGCCACGACGAAACCATCCCCTTGGCTATCTGGTTGTAAAACCGTTTCGGCCAGTAGTTGACTGATCTGTCAACGCCAACTGACACGCATCGCGCAACTGATGAGTGAGCATAACGAGTTTGCCGCCACGCACCGCGCAGACTTTGCTTTGAACCGAGTCTCCGAGCAAAGGGAAGCCGCAGCAACGATTCAGGCGGTGAAGCGCCTCACTTTGGTCTGCGTTCGCAAAAGCACAGCAGCAGGCATGCGAGCAAGGAACTTACAGCTGATTAAGCTGTCGCCCGTACTCGACACACCTGCCTCGCCCCTTGTCTTTCCAGACTCATACCGTGGTCGCCAGAGCACGCATATTGCAAGTATCAGCGCCGCCACTGACCTGCTCTGTTCTCCAGCCAGCCTTCCTGAGCAATCGTGTCGCGTCGGTCTGCCTGTACACGGATCGGCATGAGTCTTCGAACAGCACCGAGCGCCGTACCGTACGCGACCGACTCACGTTGCGCCTGTGATCTCTCTGAGCTCTGCCGTCGCCTTTTCGCGCGCTGACATTGTGATACTGAACCTGGTCGTGAGGTCTTCAAACCAAGATGTCATTCGCGAACGCGAGCCTAGTTGTGGCAGTGTTAACTGCGCTCAATGAGAGTAATAGTCGCGCGGCTTTCTATTCTTTTCACATTCTTTACTTTAATCCAGCCGCGTGCACGGTCCACCCTGAACCCAGCCAGCAGCTTCCCATCCACGCCCGAGCACCACCCTCCTTCCTCTCCTTGTCCTCCTCACCATGGCCGCCTCGCTCGTGTCCTCCATCCCAGACGAGGTACGCGCGTCCTCATACGTCGGGTTCGATTGTGAGTCCTGTCTACGCGTGCAAACACGAGGCGGTCCGTGCTGACGCTTCTTGATGGCAAGCCATCACCCGCCAGATCGAGCACAAGCTCCTCAAGCGCGGCTTCCAATTCAATGCCATGGTCGTAGGTACGTCTTAGGCTGCGCCTGGTCAGCAAGGATTGTTGCTGACAAGTGCTCCCACGCAGGCCAGACAGGGTTGGGCAAGTCAACCTTGATCAACACCCTGTTCGCGTCACATCTGGTCGATACCAAGGGGCGATTGGAGGCAGATGAGGAACCGAGGCAGACGACAGAAGTCGTGCCGCACTCGCATGGTGTGTTCTTTTTCTCTCCGTCGTGCACACGCCATGGAGCATCCCTGACGTCCGTGCACAGTCATTGTCGAGAACGGCGTCAAGCTCCGGCTCAACATTGTCGACACGCCCGGCTACGGTGACTTGATCAACAATGAAGGCTGCTGGGACCCGATTGTCAAATATGTGCGTGATCGCCCGCATCGACTCCAGTGGCTGTCAACAACCAGTTCCCTGCTGACGCGCAATCTAGATCAAGGATCAGCACTCTGCCTACCTCCGCAAGGAGCTCACGGCGATGCGCGACCGCTACATTGTTGATACTAGAGTACACTGCTGTCTCTTCTTCATCAACCCGACTGGCCACACGCTCAAGCCGGTGAGTTGGGCTGGTTTGCTACTGGTGAAACAGAAGCTGACGCTACTCAGATCGACATCACCGTGCTGAAAAAGCTCGCAGAGGTCGTCAATGTCGTGCCTGTGATCGCAAAAGCCGACAGCCTGACGCTCGAGGAGCGCGACCTGTTCAAACAACGCGTGAGTCTATGTCTGCGCTCAGACTGCTGCTCGCAGCATCGAGCAGCGGTTGCTACCCCTCCTACACCGCTTTGCTGACGCCTACCATGCAGATCCGCGCCGAGATGGCCCACCACCAGATCCGGCTGTACCCGTTCGACTCTGAGGAGCTCGACGACGAAGAGATCCAGCTCAACAACCGGATTCGCGACATGGTTCCCTTTGCCGTCATTGGCTCGGAGCGCAACGTAATCATCGATGGCAAGCCGGTGCGGGGCCGCAAGAACAAGTGGGGGGTCATCAACGTCGAGGATGAACGCCACTGCGAGTTTGTTTACTTGCGCAACTTTTTGACCAGGTAGGTCGTGCCTTGCCCCGCTCTGATGCGACGTGAAACCTCTTCAAAGGTGACATGGGTTGAAGAGGCGGGGCATATAGTGCAACGTCGGGCTGACGGCTGCTAGGACGCACTTGCAAGACTTGATCGAGACGACGGCGCAGATCCATTATGAAGCCTTCCGGTCCAAGCAGGTACGTCTGACCGCCTCTCTTGACCCGATCGCACACCCAACACTTGGTGGTAAAGATTCAGGTCTCAGTGAGGCTGACGAACGACTAGCTGCTCGCACTCAAGGAATCTTCCGCAAAGCAACAAGCCGCCAACGGCGCCTAAGAGATGTTCCGTTTTGGATAGAATAACGCCCGCTGTCGGTCCCCGTAATGCCCTTATGTCGTTTCCTCGTGTGGATTCCGGAAAATGATGCTCGATGCATGCAGTCATGGTCATGGTCATGCTAGTGGCGTGCTAGGTTCCGCAACCTGCGGCATGTGAAACACCGCAGAGGGACCTACCAAGACGTCTACTGTAGTACGTCTTGCTCAGTCGCTTCTCGAGGCCATCCAAACTGCAGTGAGCGGCCCTGCGCGGCACCATGGAGCAAGAAGACTATGACCTGTCCAAGCTACAATGGTGAGAACTGTACCTCGAGTCAAGCCACATTCGCCCAACTGACGCTGTTCAGGATCCTTCCAGAGTTCTGCCATGTCAGTCACTTGCCAAACCTCATCCTCCAGTCACTGATGCGGATCAAAGGCATTTGGAGGGCTGACAAACCCGGCCATGGCGTGCGTTTCTCACTCGATACGCAGGAAGAGCTCACGCACACAGGCTCGACTACTTTCGACAATCCCCATTCTGGGATCCACAATGCAACAATGGGCTGCTCAGGACGCAGTTCTGGGTCGATGAAGCATTCAGCTATGAGCATGAACAAGAGTCCGTCTGCGTGCTTGGACGACGTAGACAAAGGTTGATGGGGATCCACATAGGCGATTGCTCGACATGCCTGGGACGGAATTCGCAGTCGTCCACGCCGATCCGCCGAGCCTGTTCGTGATCCATAAGCGCGAGCGCGAAGAGGGCTCCAAGACGCGCGTGCTGGCGAGCTATGTGATCTTGGACATGATGATCTATCAGAGTCCGTCGCTGTATGACTTTGCGAGTGCCAAGCTGGTATGTCGCCAGTGTAAAAACGGGATGGTAGGACTGATGCGTGCAGCTGAACGCGGTACATCTGATCGCCGATAGCCTCGATACGTTTCAATCGAGGTACCCGTCGGCTAACCCGCGCTCGACCCAACTCTGGCAATCTCTTCCGCCTGCACCGCCTCCGACGTTTGAAAAGGCTCAGCAAGCGGCCGACCAGCCGACGAGCAGCGTCAAGCCCGCGGCGAGCGATAGCAAGATCAAGCCGAAGGAGCAACCGAAACATAACCCACTACTCTACCAGGCCCTCTTCACCGCCGACAACCTCATGCCCGACTTGTCCGCTCTGGCTGGGCCGTCAGCTCAACCCAGGACGAGCACACCGCAACGTCCTCCGAGCCCTCAGTCCGATGCGAAACCGCGTCGGAAGACCAAGCGGACGGTCGTGTGGAGCGCGGCAAACCACGCAGCGGGTGGACCGGGCGCAGCAGGCAACGTTCCCGCATTGTCATTGGGAACGGGCCAGTCGCCACTCCCGATGGGAACAAGCCCGTGGACAGAAGGCGATGGGACAGTGGAAGGGCGCATGAGTATAAAACGAAAAGCTGGATGGATAGGGGAATGAAAGGACCTTGCCCGTCGTGTAGCCTTCGTGATGCATTGTACGAGATGGAAGACGTTGATTGACGTCTGGAGGTGATGTTCTCATTTGACCTTCGTGCAAAGCCTGTGCTCCTTTGCCTTTGCCTCGTTGTCTATGCTATAAAGAGTGCGCGACACAGAATTCGCCACCACCACAATCGCCTTTCACTTCGCGACTATGGACAAGATTTCCTTGACTAATAGACTTTCCCATTCTCCCCAGACGCTGCGCTTTGAGATATATAGAAAAGGGGCCATAGTGACCTACGTCTACACACCCAAGTCCCCGACTGAAGCGGAGACATCTTATCAAGTGACGGAAGATGGCAAGAGCTGCCCCGACGTCTCGGCTGAAGACGTGCGAACGCTCTGTGCACGGGCAGAGAACCCCCTTGAAGCGATCTCAGTCACAGAGATGTGAGCGGACTTGGTGCTCTTACCTCCTGTGTAGTTCGACAGATGGCTAGTGAGACGCTGTCTGAGCTAAGTAGACGTTACGCATCGGTTTGCTACAGTCGGCTGACCTGGTTCCACCGGGTTCCAGGCGACTTGCGAGGTTGCGTGATCGTGAAGCGCAAGAAGCCAGGCTGTAAACGTGGTCGACGGGTTCACGCGCACTACTTGAGAAAGCACAGAGCTCGTCACAGCATCAGCAGCGGAGCAGGCGTGATTGGCTTGTGTTGCGAGCGTGTGGAGACTGATGAAGAAGGCAGAAGTCCATCTTGAACGCAATCAGAAGTCAAAATGTGGAAGCTCCGTCAGAACAGTTATACACGGTGGTAGATGATGGATCCTAACCAACAGTTGTCCCCCGGGTCCAACTGACCTTGAGCTTGCGATGAGTCTATGATTCCTTTTTCTCCTCCTTCGCTTGATCCCACATCAGTCACACGTCGTCATTCTTTTGTTCGTCACGTTACACATTCGTGCTGGTGGCCGGCTCGTTTAAATGCACGGTCCGCGCGAATTGCAGATACAAGGGAGCCTCCGTTCTGAGAGGTGCACCTACCCGTCGGGCGACATTGACCCTCGCTCCCTCTCTATCGGACAGATCGGCGCTTAAGACCGTCAAAGGAGACAAGCTCTGTTCTCTGGCCCGCTCCTTTACCAACTGCCAAACCACGGTGATAGCACTGATCGTGTACGAGTGGGCGTCAGCCACCCCTCATCGACAGTCATTACGCGCTGCTGATTCTCAATGGAGCTATGGGCGGCGCGGCTACTGTCGTTGATGACAAAGGAAGCTACCCAAAGTGACAGTGTAATCACTGCCTGCAGTCTTCAGACCGTGCAGAGATAAAGCAGCTTGCGATCTGCTCGAATGCCAGCAACGATAACCATGTCTGAGAAACAAGACGCCAACTCTACCTACACATCCACGACGTGGGACGGGAGTGATCGTGTAGTCACCACTTATACGCCCAAGGACCCAGGAAATACCAATACTACGTACACCGTCACCGAAACTGTCGGAGGACGTCAGCGTGCCGAATTCCCAGCGTCATTCGACTACGTGACAGAGAAGTACAATAGCGAGAGCTTGAACCCGGTCTCGTAGTTCCGCTGAGACGCCTGTGCTCTCACCGTCCGTAATCAATGATGATTATGTCTAGTCGCTTGCTGTTCAAAGCTTGGCCTTTGATTCGTGTACTTCCCAAGCACTCCAGGGTTACACTTGATTGAGCGAAAGCTCGTGCAGCACGCTTTACTGCGGTAATACCATTCCGAAGCCTGCTCAGTCGTGCTGTATCAGGGCTCGCCAACTTGCAGGCTAGGTCACAAGCTATATGAGCACGACCCCGTACGAAGGGGACATCCTTCAGCCAATGAACAAAACTTCAGTGATCCGGAACGTCGATGTACCGAGTATCCGTCGTCCCATGTACCGGCCCCAAAGTGGGGACGCACTCACTCAGCGGGTGCCGTGTTGTATCTGAAGCATGCGCCGTGCCCGATGCGTTTTGCGACTCGTCGGTGTCAGGATTAGATCGAGATGCGGTAGCATCGCCGATGCGGCGCCTCGCTCGAGACTGTATCACACTCCGATCGCAATAGCAAATATCTGCCTTCGCAACTGGTCAACTTGTTCAGATTGCATCATACTGCATCCCGCGCTCACCCTGAAATTATCTGATCGTCGCCATCGCGAGGCGATTTGTATTGCGATGGCTGCTATCGGGACTGTTCACCCTTGTTGCGAGTCTTCTCGTCGACGGGACGATATGCAACGTCACCCAATATGATAAAGTTGCTGACTTCGGTGGCCTTCGCTGCGCGATGCGGCACAGAGGAGTGTAAAGAGGCAAAGCGCAATTCTGGGACCCGTCCATCCGAAACGACACCGAGTCGACTTTGTGCAGCCTATAAAGCCGCGCTAGTACAGACCGTGGTGCTCATCATGTCTGAACAACTAGACACCACAAGCACCTGGCGCCACAAGGACGGCAACAAGCTCACAACATACACGCCCACGAATCCAGGCGCTGTCAACACCACCTATACCGCCCACGAATATATCAACGACCGCCTCGACTCTACATACGAGTGTTCATCTGATATCGTCGACAATCTCCGCAAAGAGGCCAAGTTGACCAAAGACTAGACTCTACGAACAGCCTTTACAACGTTCTCACCCAGACGAGGTGTTAGTGTCCTTTGCATCGGATGCACGCTTTGTCGATTGTCCAGGTTCGAAGTACACTTCAAGCCCAAGCGCTGCTGTGCTCCTAATGTGTGCAATGGGATGCCTTCACGAGTACCGATATAAGTACAGACCGACATGAACCTAACATGGCATGACCGAGCAAAAAGCCCGCACTACACACGCTCATCACTCCTGCAACGGCTCCTGATCCGCACCAATCGTGATGTCAGTCGTTGGAAATGTTGTGCTGATCATCTCGACATCAGCGTACGAGACCTCAGTTGGAGGGTTATCATTAGCCGACGATGTCATCCAGTATCCTTTCTTGCAGTTGTCGGGATCCAAAGGCTTGAAAGTGACACGCAGATCTCTTGACCAGTAGTGCAAGACGAAGTCGGTATGTGGAGGTTCAGACAGATAGTTGCTCATGACTGACGGGCGCCCCAGATTCTCCACCACACTTATACGACTGGGGGTCCGGCGCCGTGTTGTCCGCGTAGGTCCAGTCCTTTGTAACTGGTAAGCATCGGCAGCTCGGCACAGCGTGCAAGGAGGATGGATGCCGAGGTTGTACGCTAGGCAAGCTCGGCATTGCGTGACGCCAGTGTAACGAGATTGCATTCTGATACAACAAATGACTGCGAGAATCAGCGCCTGTCGGCAGTGAGCAAGACTAAACCCACAAGAAGGTCACATGGTACGCCTCTACTTGGCTTTCGCATTTGCTTTGCCCTTTCCACTACATCATGTCAGCTGGACGGCCGGTGTACAACAAGCCTACTCACGCCTCGAGCTTGTCCCCGCCAGCGTTCCGCATGATTGTCAGCTTGCCCGCCGATGCGGCCTGGACCATTTGCCGCTCGATCGAGTTGTTGATCTTGCTAGACAGGTTCTACTCCTGTTCAGCTCACAGCGAGCAGGTTTGCAGTACGACAAACGGACCTTTTGAACTTTGTGCTCCCGTTGCTTTTGAGCTTGCTTTGGGGCGATGGAGCGGGCACCCTTCTTGACGACGCCACCCTTTTTGCGACCACCGGATCCCTCCTTTGCCTTTAGCTTGCCATTGCCTTGCGCCATCTTGATCACTGGCGATGTACAAGACACTCTACGAAAGCCCGAGTGGCAACTGAAATCTTGCGGGGCGCCTAAATACACACACACGAATTTGCTTCCGTGCATTACGGTGCGAGATGCATGCAGAGTCAAAAGTACAGTGCAAGTGCGATTACAACCCCGAAGCGCGACCGAGCGTGACCCCGTGCTTGGTTCGTTCCTTCTCGTATACGCCGCCGACGTCGCCCGCGCCCGGTCCCAAGAGGGCAATCATCGTCTCGACGAACCACTCTTGCTTTTTGATAAAGTGTACGACGACGGTCCCGCCGCGCTCTTTAGGGTCGTGGCGGAAGCGCTCGAGGCGAGATGGTCGTCGGGTGTAGACTCGGCCCACGCGGTCTCGGATCACGTCGTCGGTCGTCAGTGCGGTGGGTGATGTGGGATCGATGGGCTTTTGATCGGCGTGCTGGGGAAGAGAGGCGAGGTGGGCCGCGGCCATGGCGGTCAGCTCGGCTCGTCGGAGCCGACTGAGCTCGCTGCCCTCGACCAGGGCTTCCACCTCTTCACCGGGCGTCAAGTCGTCGTGTGGTGGGCGATAGGTGACGCCAAAGTTGGATACGGACGAGTACGTGTCAGCCCACGTCGGGCCGCCACGAAGCGAAAGCTCGTGCGGTGGCAGTGCAGTCTGGTTCTCCTGTCGAACGACATCAACGGCCGAGGGGAACAAGAAGCCGTGCGAGTAGCTGCGAGCGTTAGCGGGCGCGACTCTGCTGCGAATCAACTCACACAGTGCCAGCCTTGGGATGATCATAGATCCAGCACTTTTCCGCCACCCATACAATCTTCTCGCGCTCCGGGTGCATCCGCATCCAGCGCGCAACAAGCTTGTCCTCCTTGCCACGGATAAGCGTCCGCAACGCCGGCGACTTGTGAATATATTGCACGAGGTCGAACGAGAGCGCATAGCATTCGCCAGCCATGAACATGTTCTTGACGAGGTCTGTTCGCGTCAGCGCAAGCACAAAGCCTGATAGAAAACTCACAGCCCCAGAAAGCCATTCGCCGGGGGGCGACGCGGAGCCGACGCTCGAGCTCGCCTAGCATCAAGAACGAGTCCTCGTCGGCCTTGACGACGTATTGCGGCTGTTTCTCGCCGCGCCACGTCGGGCGATCGACCGGGATCGGCAGTGATCGCTTTTGCTCCTCTTCGCCATCTGCGCCCTGTTCGATCTCGGGCGGTGAACGGGGGTGCAGCGGGTACTCGTAGTCTGGCACCGTTGCGTTCTCGGCCGCCCACGAGAAGAAGGCGTGCGTCTTGCCAGAGTTCATGTTTTCGGGAATGTCAAGCAACAAAATGTCGTTGTAGGCTGCGGATCAAGGGCAATCAGCATGCGTCAGGTGCCATCACACCGAACTCACCCTCCATCTCGAGCTGGACTTGACGCTCGTACTTGCGCCGCGGCTTGCCCATGACGAAGCGGACCCTGACACCCTCGGTCCCTTCAGTCCGACTGCGCCAATGACTGCCATAGCTCTGGCGAATCATCATCCGTCGTTGAAGGCCCGCATCCGTCGTGAAGACACCAACGTAGATGCCGACAGGTTCAAGCGCGCGATCAAGCTCGTCACCGGCCGTTTCAGCACTGAGCGGGGGGTGCGCATACGAGCCATACGGCCAGAGCTCGTGCGACGGGGTCAAAGGCTGCAGGACTAGCGAGTTGACCGACGACGTGAACGAGTTGTAGTCCTCGCTGAGGTCGGTTTGGGGGATGTTGGAGAAAGCAGGCAGGGTGTTGGCAGCTTGGGTGGCTTCAGGGTTGGAGATAGGATGCGAAGAGATGTCGGGATGAAGCGTTGGGTCTTGGAGTGTCCATAATGTCGGATGAGGGGACCTGCAGTAGGATCGCCAGGGTAATGGCGACTTGTCCGGGTTGAGCAGGTGAATCAACGTGAAAGTCAAGCCGAGGGCAAAGCTCGCAAACAGAAGCAGCGTGAGTGCCTGCACAGTCAGCAGTGCCTCATGAATCCCAGTCTACGCACTATACTCCATGGTCGGGTCGGGACCCAAGCCATGACCTGACCAACCCACTCGCCGCCATAGTCTTTCAGACTGTCGCGCTGAAGCTCGCGAATCTCCCGCCGTCGTCGGCCCTTTGACCTCGCACCACTGAGCCGTACTCCGCCGTAGCCGTATCCTGGCCAGACGTTGCCCAAGCCCGTCTTACGCCCGACCCAGGCGACCCATCGTCGAACCTTTCGCTTCCTACGCGCCCACGCCGTCGACAACCTCGGTGACGTCGCGGTCGCTTCCGCGGTCGTAGCAGAAGGCCACCACGCCGACTGGTTGATGATGAATTCGCGCTGAGCGGCCAAAGGAGTTATGTCCTCTTCATCGGATCCTTCATTCTCACCCTCGGTCGAGCTCCACGTAAGCATGTGCGCACGCGAGGACGAGGACGATGTGCGCGGGCTGTTGTCATTGTACAGTGGGTACTCGTGCCGAGGACTGCCAGAGGGTGTGTGGAAGCGGGAAAGCGGTGGACTGCCCAATGGAGTGTTTGGGGCCGAGCTAAGTGGAAGGAGGTTGTGAGGATCATGTGGGAGCGGCGTCAGGGTGCCAGATGTTGAGCCTGTCCGTGAGAATGGGAACCCGGTAGATGTTGAAGTGGACGCTGATGGCGAGCCAAGCTGGGGATGCGAGTGCGAGTGGCTGAGCGTGAAGGATGGGGCAGGATTGGAAGTGGTGAACGCAGCGGTTGACGACGTTGCACGATACGACGGCTGCCTGCGCCCTGCTGGTCTGATCGGCTCCCCTGACGACGAAGAAGAGGCGGCCATGTCGTCCGTGTTGTCCTCCACGTCGGACCCTCTGGCTTTGTGAGCTCGAGGAGCGGTCAAATGGCCCGTGCGCCTCTTTTCCTGCGGCTTGCTCAGAGGGTGAGTGAGCGAGTGGGGCGGCACTGCTGTTGTGGGCGAGACTGGCGTTGGACTGGTGACGACGGGCGAGAAGACGGCGGTGCTGGTCGCTGTTGTTGGCACGTCTATCGAGGTCCTGGCACCGGTGACGATTCTCAAGCTGCTCGACGCCTGACTCGCCAGTGGGTGCGCGGTGCTGTGCCAGTCGTGCTGGAGCGACGAGCGCCGGCGGTGCTTAACGCCAGAAGGTGACACTGGCTGTGTGGTCGAAAGGGGAGGCGGTGCGTCGTCAACCGTTGCCGACCGGATCCTTGGGCCTAGTCCTGCAGTGTGCGCGTGCTCTGTTACCGCGCTCGCAGCTGTGTAACCCATGACATTGAAGTCAGTGGGTGGTGGTGCCGAGCTCATGGCGAGGCAGACTGACCTCTGGCGGGTGCTGGTGCTGCGCACGGAGCCTTTTCCCCCTGACGGCGGTGATCGCTGCGGGGACGGTGCCCGTGCCCAACGTGTTCAGTGCTCTCGCCGACGCCGTCTCCTGCACTGCCAGCTGCGTCCTGTCCGTGTGCTCGACAATGCTCTGGATCTGCTTGCGACGGATCCCGCCCTGGTCCCATGTCCAGGCTCTCGGTTCGCGCGCTTGAGCAAAGCCTTGGCTCACCAAACTGATTACCATTCAGATCCTAATCCGATTAGGAAACCACACGAGGCGGATTAAGAAAAAAAACAATGGCCGATTTAGAAATTCAGGGCTAAACCAGGCAAACATCAGCGGCGCACTCTCACCGCCGGAGTCAGCCCACCGCTGTTCCGGAGCGCTCCTGTTCCGTCGCTTGCCAGCCAGTGAACAGAGAGCGAATCAGCGTGCTCCTAATGGCTGACATTGTTGGGCTGCACGATGCATGCACAGACGTACGCGTCGACGCCATGCTCAGCTTCAGCACTGACATGAAACATTCCCAAGACGTGCAAACCCGAAACCCTATACATCCCTAGTAGTGCGCGCGCTAACCAACCCTATAACGAGTACCGGAAACTCGTCTGCTCAAAGTCTGTCAGATCCTCAAACGCGTCGCCCGCCGGGCCGAGTCCCAACACTGCCCCGGGCCCAGTGTGCGCCTCGGGACCATCAAGCGACTTTTCATCGGCATGTGAAGACGAGCTGTCGGCGCCGTACAGCCTGTTGCGCCGTGCATTCTCGCGCGCGAGGATCACACGGAGGACGAGGGACGCGACCGAAGTGAAGATCATGCACACAATGATGCTGATCCACGTTGACCGGTAGTGGATCTTGGCCTCGGGCGTGAATACAACTGAGGTGATCAGTCTGACGTGTGTCGAGAGCCCTGAGAGCACTCACGGTAGGCACCGGCAATGCTAGCAAACGCACGTCAGTCGACTGCTTGACGCGGTCTAACAATCTCGACTCACTTGCCAGCTACCGTGGGTGTCAGTCGTAAACTCGCTCGCTCAAGACCTGGACTCACCATTGTATCCGAGGAAGATGGCACCCGTACTCAAACTCTTCTTGGTACCGCCCGCGACGCTGCCCGATCAGCGATTACAAACTCACTAACGCAATGACTCTACTCACTTGGCGGCACTCAAGGCAAGACTGCAAGCTCGTCAGCAAGACCTTTAGCGGGTACCGCAGCCAACTCACACCAAGACGTAGGGCGTACCAAACGTCGGCAGCAAGTAGAACCCGAACAGGGGCAGACCGCGGTGCACCCACGACCCCTTCCAGATGATCAGAGCGCCCATCTGCCACCACTCCATCAGCAAAGCGCCCCTCGAGCCCAGCACCACCACGCACAAAGACGGGAATGCACGATAGAGGGATCAGATACGTCCGACTATCCTTCCACCGGCCGGCGATAGCGCCAAAGATCCACAAGGAGATCTGTGGCTGTGAGCTGGCGCACTGTACAGGGACAAGACGCAACGTACGACCGTGCAGGCGCCACCGGGGATCCCCATCACGATCGACTGGAGCGAAGTGTACCCAAACGACTTGATGATGCGTGCACCGAACGCTGACCAGTCTCACCACCGCGTCCCGCTCCAAACCCCATCCAAGCACTCACCCGTCACACCACCGTTGCAGATATAGATTGCAGCACTATCCCGCAATCAGCCCACTGTGCGTCCCTTTTCAATCAGCACGCACCCCATGAACATGAAAAAGTAGATCTTGGGATCCACAAGCGCCTCCTTGACGTGCGCGAGCTTGAACCGCGTCTGGTCTTTGCCAGTCTTGTTGAACGCCAGGCGCTTCCTCAAGAGCTCTTGCTCGGCCTCGTTGAACCACCGCTTGGCTGTCGTGGGGCTATCGGGCACAATGGCGAATAGGACAAAGGACCAGAGGATAGTCAAGCTGCCAGCGAATAGGTACCTGGTCATGTTAGAATCATGAACGCAAACGATTGCATAGGCTGACATGTATTTCCAGGTTGCGAGTGCACCGTGGGCTTTGCCAAGGCCATAGTTGACAACACCGGAGAACATGCTGAACAGCTGGGTTGTGTCAGGCGTGTGCGGACAGACGCGTCAATATCACTCACGCCAGTTGCACCGTACCAGATGCCAAGGCGGGTCGCCTCTGTGAGCACATCAGCCGGGATGTCGCTTCCGTGCGGATTGAGACTTGCGCTCTTGCTTGGTGTACCACAACGAAGTGATCATGACGAAGCCTGGTGAGACAGAAGACTGCACACGTCAATACGGCAGACACTAGCTCAAACTGGACGCACCTCGACAAGGCCAAGGAAGACGCGCTGAACGACCAAGCCTTGATACGATTTGACAACGACCGTCAAGAGGCAGACGACGCCCCAGACAAATACAAAGGCCGACAGCGTCTTGACGAGCGGCAAGCGCTGAAGCAGGAGAGCAATCGGCATGACGCCGATGATGTATCCCCAGTAGAACGCGGCCGTGGCCGTGCTGTACCGGGTGGTCACGACCGCACCGTTGATCTTCTCCGAAAGACCAAGATCCTCAATGATTGTGAACGCGGCTGCGCTTCCGAGGACCGCTTTGTCATAGTACTGGAGCGTGGTTAGTCCATGGACGCCAATGTTTTCGCAGAACTGACTTGCAAACCGAATGCGACCGTCAAGACGGGCATGACTGAAACGCATGTCAGTCCAGCGCCGTCCGTGCACGCATGACGCACGCATAAAGTCAATCTTCCACAAGAGCCGGCGTTCCCGCTTCTTAAGCGCAATCTCGGCTTTCGAGTGCACCGTGTCCGTCATGGCTGTGCCTGCGTCTGTTGATGTCAGAGCAGTCGTCAGCAAATCAGTGAGACCGCTTTATACATGTTCGCATAGTCCGTGTGCTGCAACACACGCACCAGTGGCGCGACGCGACTGACAAATGGTGCTCGCTGCGTTGATGAACTCTTGGTCCGAACCCCGGATGCTGCTCGGAGCTGGTAAGCGCGTTCCGGCTCACTCTTTAGCTGCGTTCGGTCAAGATGCTTAAATTCTTAGGCGTATTGACGGAGCGATCGGCAGCTCCGACGGCAGCTCCGGCTTCCGTAGCACATGAAGCCGCTCGGGCCGCTCGGGGCTCGCCACCGTCGCACCGGATGTCACATCATTCGTTCATGACAACTGGGATGTCCGGCGCTGATCATAGCATGACTCCGAGGAAGCACTGACACCATGCCGAGGATGACATTACTAACGGTTGACAAATCCGCGGCGCTGACTGTGGATATCATCACGTCGACGGAAAAGTGAGACCCATCAGTCACTCACAGTATGCCTATTCCTATTCCCACCTGGACACCACCGCCCGTGACCAAGGAGCCTCTCGACTATGCGACGCTCACAACCATCGATCTAGCCGTCTTTGACGAGCCCGGTGGCAAGGAGAAGCTCGTCGACCTGATCCAAAGTGCCGTTCGTGACGTTGGGTTCTGGCAAGTCATCAACTCTGGCTTTACCGAGGACGAGGTCGTTCGTCAGTTCTCGATCGGTCAAGGCTTCTACAACCAATCACTCGACGAACGCAACTCGAACCGCTGTGAATTCGAAAAGGGCGGCTACTTTGGCTATCGCGCGGTAGGTCGTTGACAAGAGGAATGGATCCAGTACTGATGAATCCAGGCGTGGGAGCGCAAGATCTTCGGCACCGATGTACTTGACAACATGGAGCTCGTCAACGTGCCAAAGTACACAAATCACTATGAGCACTTGCCGCGTCACCAGATTTTCAAAGAAAACGAGGCCGAGGTCGCCAGCTTCCACCGTCGCTGCTGGTACAACGTTGCTCGAAAGCTCTTCGTGCTGTTCGCACTGGTGCTTGAGCTGCCGGAAAACTACCTTGTGGATCGGCATCACTACGAAAAGCCGTCCGAGGACCACCTGCGATACATGATGTACCATCCGCGGAGTGAGGAGGACGAGCAAAAGTGCCAGAACCTCTGGGGGTGAGTCGCTTGTCTCCGTTCAGTCCGGCAGCTGACCAAATGTAGCTGGGCACACACCGATTACGGCTCTCTGACTTTGCTGTTCTCGCAGACCGTCTCAGGGTGGGTATTTGTCTCTTCTTGTGACCATCGCTGATGAACAATAGGCTGCAAATCAAGACCCCCGAAGGCGAGTACAAGGACATCCAGCCACTCAAGGGCTCGATCGTCGTCAATGCTGCGGACACTCTGAGCTTTATGACAAAGGGTACGTCAACCCTTTCGCACTACCCGATCCTTGCTCACGCAGCTCAGGTTACTTGAAGTCAACGATCCACCGCGTACACCGACCGCCTGCGGACCAAGCACACATCCAGTCAGTAGTCTCAATACGGTAGCTTCCTCTCTGATGTGTTCTAGCCGCGTTGGCGTCATCTACGGTTGCCGTCCCAACGATGATGTCCCAGTTCGTCCTGCACCATCGCCTCTGTTGCGACGGCTAGGCATCCTCACACCCGAAGACGAGACCGATGATGGCACAGCCGTCAACGCCCTCGAGTACCTGCAATCGCGCGTCAAGGCGGTGCATGCGGCTACCACATACGGTCAGTTCTTATACTGAGAATCATGTCAACTCTTACGCCCTCTCAGGTGCGGGCGCTGGTACCAAGTTCAAACACGAGAACCTGGAGATCATCGAGAATCACGACGCGGTGCCAGCTCAGCTTCGACCGATTGTAGCCTAAGCACTTGTATGTATGGACCTGTCGCTATAGCGCTACCCGCCGTCCGTATATACACTGTGTGTTCGACGACACCGATAAAATACATTTATAGCACGTAATCACTCGACAAAGGTGGCGTTCGAAGGCAGATGCGCGGGAAAGGTGATGGACGACATGAACTATGAGTTGCAGCATGAGACGTCAGATCGTGATATAGGCTTACCGCTGCCCAAGCGGCTGGGTCCAAGTGTGCTTGAGGTTCTATGGGCTGGGGTGGTGCCTGCGCTTCGTCTTGGTCATCACCGTTTGGTCCGACCACGCGAATATGAGACGCAAGATCGCCGCCGGCCCCAGGATTACCAATGATGATCGTTCCTTCTGGCAGATCGCGAATCTCCTTTGCACTTTCTGCTGTGACGACGAGGATACCGCCCGCCCGCCTGCTTGGATCGGACAGGTAGGCAAAGCCGACTGCAGAAGTTGGGAGTTTATTCCGGATGCCGACAGCCGGGTTAAGCCCGCGCTGGCTTTCAAATGATGATTGTCCTGGTTGATGCACTACGACGGCTGCTTGTAGTAACGTGCGGACGAGAGAGTATTCCTGCATACTCAGCATTGCGACCGACTAACGGACTGCAGCCTACCTTTGATCGTAAAGGAACTTGTCCGATCCTAGTTGTTTCGTCCCATCGGGCGACAGTATCTCGCAGCAGCTCGAGCGATCGCAAACCCTCCTTGTCTTTCCGCCGCGCCCAAGCATGGTACTGCTTTGTCAGTTTGAGCTATAACAAGTAACCGAATTGACCTGTATCAATAGACAGAGGTCTAGGGCGTAGGGGACCAAGAACGGCCCGTCCAAAACCGTCTCGTGCCAAGCTATCCACTCGATAGCGTCTCGAGTCGCGACGAGGACCTTGTCCCAGCGTGGGACGTCCATGTTGATCGTCAGATGTTGCGGGCACAAAAAGCTGAACCGCATAAAGACGCGGTAGAACAGTATCACAACGGCACAGTGCGCCAGATGCAAGATTCCTTGGAGACTGTCAGCGACAACGCGCACAACTTGGTGACTGACCCGCCTGTTCTGACGAGTCCTTGCCCACAAACTTGAGTTCGTATGGCAGATCATCGCGCCAGGTCTCGAGACGGTCTTGAACGGCTCGCAAGTCCTCGTCCTTGGCTTCAGTCAAGCCGCCATGGCCATAGACTTTAGCAAGGATGTCACTCAAGAGCTGGCTCAAATTGACGATGGCGGCTAGAAACGGTTGAGTGCGGCTCAGTGACCCTGTGACAGTCATGGGTATGCTCGTGTCGGCCATGCACGGCATGCCAAGCTCAGCTGCATGCCTAGCCGAGTCAGTGATTGGTACGCCGTGATCGGAACCCACCATCTGTCAAGTGTGAGAGCGCACGCCCAGATGCGTTGGCTCTGTTCGGACGGATCTTTATGAATGCCTAGATCGACAGCCTGTACTGGTTCAGAAACAAATCGTCCTGCACAGACTTACGGACCATTCTCAAAGCAGCACCTAGCCGTGTTCTGCCAATGTTCTTGGACGAAACATTCGATGTGTTGGGATGCAGGTCGTCGCATAAGCTGAGAAGCAGGAGAGCTTGTACATTTGTCAACGATGCGTCACTGAGCACGTCTCCATCTCGGAGCATGTCGTTGATCCCGCTGCGCAGGACACCGTAGGCTTTGGCTTGCGCCTCTGATGCGTGCATACGCGTGTGGACGGCAGCCAAGCTACACGTTGTGTAGAATAGGAGGGGTGAGGGCGGACTTCGGCTCATAAGTTCTTGCGCGGTGATGATGGGAAAGAAGGGGTAAACCGAGGCAAAATAAGTCCGCACGAGGCCTTGTACGGTGAGATCCCAGTTGCTCGATTGATCGTCCCGGACCACGGACGTAGAGCTCTCGGCGGGGCGGTGATAGCACTTGATGACACCTTCGCCATCTGCCGCGCGCTCCATCACGATACCATTGGCTTCGTTGTATCCGAGCAAGCTATCCAAGGGGATGGTCGGAGTGGAGTGAATGATGTAGTCCAGCGAGGTCCGACCTAGGGTATGAGTGGGATGCAGACAGATCTTCCATCGCACACACCCTCGATCCTCACTGAAGGTGGGCGTACTCGAGAGGCACTGGCGAAGGAAGAGCTCATGTTGATGGGCGGCAAGCTAGCCGCAGCACCCTCGTAGCTCTTGCCACGGTCCATATGCACCTCGCTCCCCTTGCGGAGCCTCTTGGACCGCGTCTCAGTGATAGGCGTATCGAAGGTGCAAGTACGTTGCAAGTTCTTGCAGATTGTGCACAGGGGCGGAATGGTCGCTAGGATGATGTCGCATCTGAGCTCATGTATCAGGTACCAGCAAGAACGAGACACTACCCACTTGATCTTCTTTGCCTTACAACGATCGCAAGCTCTGGGAGTTTTTGGCTTGGAGCCTTCGTGCGACAGAGCTCGCTTGCCTTTACCCTTGTCTTTATCCGCCGCCGTCGGGGTCACTGACAGGTGATTTCTGTCCTCGGTATCGGGTCGCCGCGAGAGCCGAGGTGATACTGAACCGCCTGGGCCGTATTCGTCGCTCGACTGCATGATTGAGCAGAGCAAAAGATGTTGACGATTGACGCGAGGTCGGCCTTCTGCGCTGTCCACGTGGTGTACGGTGGCGCTTTGCTACGCATGAACACCGGTGCGCATGAAAGTGCATCTCGGCGCCTACAAGTTCAACGGTATAGATCGAAAAAGTCGAGAACCTCCTTGTACGAGCGCCCTAGATTGTGACCGCCTGAGAGATCTGAAAAGACAACGAGGCGACTCGGTGTATTCTTCCTGGAGGCTATAAGCGCTGGTCGACTGGCCGCATGTAGAACAGGCTTGCATTGGGCATTCGGGTTCTCAGTGCTAAGCGCTGTGATCGCCAGCGCATCGATTGCCTTGGGTCCTCAGCGACGCAGCAAGAGCCGATTGCCCGGGTCTGCGTGACGGGATGCATGAGCATACAGCTAGTCTTCGATGTCCATTGTCGAGCCCTCGCCGTCACCATCGAGAGTATGTTGGCCCACGGTGAGGTCCCTCCTGTTACGACTGCGCATGGACCACCCTTCTTCTGTATGCACCCAATCGCCCACGGGCGTCGCCGCAGCGGGCTGTAGCACTGCACCAGCTTCGTTGAGGTTGACGGGATCCAGCTCGGTCGGGAGTGGACCAAACGCGGCATTACCCTGTCCAGTCAGTACACGGAGCGACACTGCTTGCAACGCACCTTGGGTACAGCGAATGGATCCAAGCTCGGATCGACGAGAGCCGCAGGCAGACCAGGCAGAGAAGAGGGAGGGTGCACATCGATTTGATCTTCCAGCGCCATCTCCAATAAGACTGTTGCAAGGGCATCCTGCGGTGACAGACTCAGAGCCTGACGCCGTCAGCTGCCTGCTTTGAACCTCAAGGCACCCACCTGATGGTACAATTTGACGGCGCCTCTGACATCGCCTTGATAGTGGCTGATCATGGCCAGACTGGTGAATGCACTGGTGTTAAGAGGGTCCAGACGGACGCAAGCAGTATACGACATTCGCGCATCGACCAAGCGCCTGCAGCGTCAGCCGACATTGCCGTACTCGACGAGACGACTGACTTGTCTTTGCGGTAGGCGTGGCCGAGGTTACAGTGCGTCGAGGCCCACACCGACGTCAATCCCTGCATTTCCTTGGCTTGCTTGATCGCGTCCTCGAATAACGTGATGGCTGTCTTGTACCTGATCACTGTTAGCATGCAAAGCCAGCCGCGGCTGCTGGACGCACTCGGCCTTGTCATAAGCCACGATACCGAGCTCGTTTAGAAGCAACGGATCATCCGGGCACATGGCTTTAGCTGCCAGCAAATATTCCTCCGCAAGATTCGAATGACTAAGCTGTAGGTGCTCCATCCCGATGAAAAGCAACGGCAAGTGGGAGCTGCATTCGCGGGTCAGCTTTCCTGATCTTATCCAGACCACGAGAGCTCACCCTTGGAAGAGCCTAGCCGACGTCGAATAGGCCGTAATGGCCTGTTCGTGCTCGCCCTCGAAAGCAAAAGAATGGGCAAATGCAATCCAAGCAGGCGCAAAGCGAGGATCGATCAAGTTGGCTTTGCTGTTACATCGGTCAGATCATACCTCGCACGGCGCAACGGGACATACCTGAGGTAACGCCGCGCTTCGGCCCACCGCTTGCCTGTCAGATACCACAGACCGACAGCATACCACGTCGTTACCGCTCCCGGTTCCTGCTCGACCAACTCATGTGCCAAGATGAACAGGCTTGAGCGTAGCCGATGTATGTGGTGCATGCAGGCAAGATGCAGAGGCAGGGTCGCGCTGTGGCCCGGAATGCGCGATAGGATCCTGCAAATCCGTGAGCTCACTTGTCAACGAAGAGCAGGATTCGTACTTGGAAGTGACAGCATAGCACTCTTCCCATTTGTACTGGCTGAAAAGCTCTTCCGCCCGACCAACCAAGACATCCGAGTTCTCGCCGAGACCATAGACTGTTTCCAGCTGTCGTCGAGCCACCGCCGAGGCTTGTCGTCGCGACGTCTACAAAACGTTAGTGTGTGTCAGTCGTGCGGCGCGCACTCACGTTGGACAGTTTGCTGGTATAGATGGCCTGCACGAACTGCGCTTCTTCGGGCTCAAGCTGCTCGGCGTACTTGAGAGTCGATATAAACGTCCACTCTGCGCGGTTGATCAGCTGGATTCCGTACACGCCCACGGTGCTGACCTTCATCCGGCGTCATCATCTGGCCGTCGACGAGCTCCCTAAAGGCCTCAAAGTTCTTGACGTCGATGGCCAGCGCTTCCATAAACGACTCTTTGGCCAGGGTGACAGATGACAGACGTAGATGCAGGATCGCCCGTAGATGACACAGCGAAGATTGTAGCTGACCAGGTCAGCTTGGCGACTTGAAGCTCTGTACGCGACTGACTTTGATGCCATTATCCACGTTTCGAGCCTGCGGTCCGTTATTGCCTACGTCGGTCAGCTAGCAGCGCAGCGCAGCGGACGCTTCGACATGCTCTTAAATGGATCCGAGTCCCCGAGCAGATCCAGCGCGTCCTGGTATTTCTCTTGATGAACCTATGCACGTCAGATCTTATTGCAAGACAAGCGAAACGCACCATGCACTGAGCAGCGAGATAGCGACACGCCAAGCTCTCCTCGACCAGCTTGCCAGACGAAGTTGTTTCCCTTCCCTTGCCCTTGTGGTTGACAGGTATGGCCTGAGTCGGTCGACATACAGGTGGTCGTGCATCCGTCAGGATCTTCTCGGCGAGTCGGTAATGTCCCGTCAGAAAGTGTGTTTGTGCAAGCCAGAATGCGTCGTTGGGATCACCTTGGATACAACTGAGCATCATTGTTCAGGATACGAGCAAGAGACCTACCGGTCCAGCTCAGCACCTTGTCGCCCCAGAACGCGGCTGTTTCATACAGATGCTGCATGATGGCATCGTGACGCCATATGCGCATGTTGTCGATTGCGTTCCACGAGCTCTGCTCGGGTTCGGGTTCGGCAGTGTCGTCCTCCATGTCCTCATCGCCGTCGTCGTCTGGCGATGATGGGCGCAGTTGAGACCGTGTGCTCGTTCGCTGAATCTCGGCCGGTGTTTCGCCGTTGGCATGTATACCATTTGAGCCAACTGGTGACCCTCTGGACAGCCGCGATCGTTGTCTGGGAGCTTTGCTCCTGTGACCAGGCAGACTGCCCGAGCCGGAGCCGGATGGTCCTGGTCGCACCCGGGGAGATACCTGGAGCATGCCTCGCATACTCTGCTCTCCTACGTCGCCTCCTCGCACGGCACCGAGCGCAGGCAGGTAGTTGAAGCTCATGCTTGGTGAAAAGTCAACATTGTGTCCATCGCCTGCCGCTCGAGGCGGGGTCGAGGCGAGATGGAGACGGTGTGCCGCTGGGACAGGAGGGAGATGGAAGGCTGGAGGGAGAGCAAGGGAGGGACCCGGGGGTGCATTGGGTGGCGTGGACAGCACGCCGTTGCTATGGCCTGGGCGAGTGCTGCGCATGCTGGGGAGACTCGAGCTGTCTACAGTAATGTCAACATTTGGTGCTATGATGCTGGCACGACCGTCTGTGCTCACCGCGCCCAGCGACAGGACCAGCTTTTGCACACTCTACGAGCTCTCGCAGTCACTCTGCACTGCCCAAGCTCGTCCCGACCTGTTGATCGATAGTCGCAAGCTGAAGATGGCTACCGGACGCGTCCTACACAAAGTCAAAGATGGATGTCAAACCCCCTGCTACGACTCTCCCACCCGACGGCCATCATACTATATTGATCACCGACGACCTTGTGCTTCTCCCACAAGACAGTATTCGATCGCAGACAAGGCAGACAGAGGCCGAAAAGGAGATGGACTCGGTCGCAGAGTCGTCGGCAGCCGCGGCAAAGGCAGAGGCCAAGAAGAAGCAGCTCCCGAGTGAGCATGCAACGGTGGCGGGACTCGCAGTGCTGACAGGGTTGCTTCTTCCCTCTCTGCGCCCTCGGCTATTCTCGCGACTGTACGTTTGTAGGCTGCGATGCCTGTCGGACTCGCAAGCTCCGATGCAAACGCGCCATCCCCCTTGCCGAACCTCCGCAGGGTGTTCAAGCCGTCCCATGTGATGTACGTGTGCTTGCACAGTCCATCGCCGCCATCGGGCCTCGCTCACGCTGTGTGCAGAACTGCGAAAAGTGGAACTTGCGATGCGAGTACCTGTACCAACGGAGACGGCGTGGGCCATATAACAAGGTTGTCAAGTGCGTACCCGATCGTCGGCTGCATCGTCGGAAGCTGATCCAGTGCATGCAACAGACGACTAGCAGATGAACAGGCCGCACGAGCAGGCGATCCAGCACAGCAGGCTCAGGCTCCGATACAAACGGGGCTACAGAGTCATCCGACCCATCCGGGCTCAACTTACCCCGCACACGGAGCTGGAGCTCCAGCAGATCTCCCGGGACTCCAGTACCAGCAACAATCGCAAGCAAACGCGATGCACCTCGATCATATCGCATCCTACTACCCGCCGCCTCCGCCTCTTCATCACACCAACTCGACGACCTCGCTAGAGAGGCAGATCTCGCACGGAAACTCGACGTCGTCAGTCTCGCCGCAGGAGTACAACTTGCAGCATGGCCCAGCGCGAAGCAACGTCCGCAGTGGGCCATACAGTCATCAGGGAGATCTGCATAGTGCTACTAGCTCAGGCTTTGGGCCCGGACCAAGTCAATCGGGCCAGATAGGCTATCCTGTGTGTGCTGCACTCGATCACGGGCGCTAGCTGACGATCGGGACGTAGGCATCCTCCAGTTCGCGCTCGCATCTCAATACGGGTCCATCGCACCACTCTGGCGTTGATCAAACAGGCTACTCCATCTCCCCGCACGTGAGTCTGAGTCGCTATGAACTCCCCAACATCGCTCACCAAGATGCAGTCCACATCAACCGACGGCCCTCACGAGGACAGGCCACGAAATGGTAGTGCCGCAAGCGTCTTTGACCACCGCAAAGATCACGGCTGGACACCGACGCGAGTCGAAGATGTCCTGCCTCGCGATACAGCGTTGCACATCCTCTCGCTCTATTTCGACTATGTACGTCTATCAACTCTGCAGCATGTAGAGCTGACAGACTCAGGTCTGGCCGCTGATACCGTGCCTCCATCGACCGACCTTCATGGCTGATCTCGCCATGGGCTGCGATGAGCGCGATCCAATGTTCTTCGCAGTATTCATGACGGTCTTGGCTGTCACGCTTGTGCACGTGGGTACAGCATTCCGAGCCAGACAGACACCCTACTGACGTAAACAGGTGCCCAAATCCTACGTGCCCGTACCGCCCGAAAGCGTTCGCGAGCTCGCTGCAAGATGTTATGTTGCTTCGCAGGGTATCACCAAGCGCGAAATTACGAAACCGGGCGTGGATCTGGTCATCATCAAGTGGGTGAGCATATCAGTCATAGATTGATGATAACCAAGGTGTAGATACTTTGAGCTGGTTTATCATGTGGTGCGCATCACTCGTGTTAAAGCATTGGTCAGGTGCTGATGGTACACAGTTCCATGGCAATGCGGTGCTAGAATGTAGGTACTGGACCTGCCGAGTCTCAACGTGGCTCACAAGACACAAGGCTCGGCATTTGGCGAGGCAGTCTACCTTGCACTTCACCTCAATCTGCATCGCGAGGATGTACGTTTTCAAGTCTTACCCATAAGCTCGTCTGCTGACTCTCCTGTAGTCGTATGTCGGACTCGGTAGGCTCAATTTTAGACTTCCTGGCTGTGAGACTGACAATGACAGACCCAGTGGATTCGGAGCGTCGTCGGCGTATCTTCTTTCTGATATACAATGCCGACAAGACGAAGTACGAGGCATTTACCAAAGCGGACAAGACAGCTAACCCTCTGAAGTGGCGCTCTTGACGCACGACCCCTTCTGCTGCGGTCAGACGAGTTTGTCGGTCCCGAATCCGTCAACCAACCTGCTGAAGTGTACGTCGTATCCCCAATTCTTGCCAGGCTGGCATTTCTGACCCAAAGACAGGGATGACGCATATATCACCCGTAACGGATTCATCCACAACTCTGCACAAAGCACTCCAGTGCTCAAGGGCTTCAACGTGCTGACGGATATCAAGACGTAAGTGGACTGGCGATATGGCGAATGCGTCTAACTCGAGGTCCTATCACAGCGTGCTCGGTGACATTCTTGTACACGAACGAGATGCCCGACGACGGCCGCCCGAGACGCCGGAAGATGTGTTATCAGCGCTGACCAAAGTGCGACACCTGCAAAACCGGATCGAGAACATTCTCCTCAGTCTGCCACCATCTCTGCAGCTGAACCAATACGGCACTCATTTCCCAGTGTACGCCGCTCGCCTAGAAGATGAGACTAGCTGATAGGGTTTTGCAGGAGCCCGCCGACGGGCTGGGAGGCCAATGCTCGCGATCAGCTCGACCTCTTTTTTTCTGACCCGATCTGGGCCAGGGAGCATGCTCGAGATGCTTTCCTCGTAGTCAAAGGCAACGTTCACGTCACAATGGCGCTCACCAAGCTGCGATTATTGTACGCCCCAAAGTCGCGGACGTACGAACGCTGACTTGCGATAGCTTGCATCGCGAGGATATTTTACGGCACAGTGGCGCCATTGGCACCGCCGCTCGTAACGGTGAGTTGGTTGTGGACTGTAGTATGGCGGCGTTGACCTTGCGACCCCGTGCAGCCGCCGAGCTCGTGGCCAGTGGCACGGCAGATTGGGGCCAGGCTGTCTACCAAGATCTCTTCAATACAGTTCATACGTGCGTCTCTGCATTGTTCGCGTCACACGCACTAACGACGCTGTCGTAGCATTCCCATCCAAGCCGTACGAAGTTTACTGTTCCCCTGCGGAACCCGCTGACACCACCCAGCTGGCCGCCAACGGTCCGTCACTCGTAGCAAAGATCCGTGCCGTGGCCGCCACCCTGCTCGAAGCTCCATCAGGCCTACCCAGCGATCAAGGACTGCAAAACGTCGCGTCATATCTTTGGGGTGCGTTTGCCGCCATCAGTCAGCAATCACTGACAGACTGCGTAGACTTTGTGACTATAATGACCGATATTGAGCAAGTGGGTCTAAACGCGGTCTCTGTACCTTTGCTGATGCATCGCAGCAATTCGCAGAACGTGGCGAAACATGACCTGTCGCATATGCACTTGTACCCCTTTCCGCCTCGGCTCAAGCAAGGTTACAAAGATCCGTTCAGCTGATAACAAATCCAAACCTCGTAACATATCAAGACACAGTCCGTATGGCTCTACTATCAAACTTTTCATGCCCTCTTGGCGAGGCGTTCCCTTCGGGCCTTGCTCGACAGCTCGGCGGCGCGGCGTACTGCACAAGTCAGTTCATACGTCTTTGCGGCGTCTTCGTAAGTCGAGAGGATGTCCGGATGGGGCCCGCCTTCGATCTGTGCGGTTTAGTCGGTTGACCTGTGCACAAATCAAGTACC
The DNA here is from genome assembly GCA_001599935.1 of Holtermannia corniformis. NCBI lineage: Eukaryota > Fungi > Basidiomycota > Tremellomycetes > Holtermanniales > Holtermannia > Holtermannia corniformis. The sequence goes on along the minus strand of BCIJ01000001.1, from coordinate 1,339,716 downwards.
CACAGCGTCGATCAGGTTGGAGACCTCGGAGTAGTACGGGTCATCATCTGCAGAGGTGAGTCTCAACGGTTTTCAACCCTGATGCGTACCCTTCATGGCAGTAGACTCGAACTCATTCGATCCGGGACGGCGAATGTGCACCGACGGGTCGTTCCACGGGTCGCGCAGGCTGACAGTGTCAGTCTTCCTCAAACCTCTCCACAAATGCGAACATGAAGTGATAGCCATCCGTGACGATCTCGATCTCACTAAAGTACTTGGTGTCGTGCAAGGCGGTCAAGTGGGTGAATGTGCCGATGGCGCCACTCTCGAATTTCCTGCAAGGTCAATCAGCTCTCAATACCGCACAATCGTACCCAAGTCACGCACCAGACTGCAGCGATACCTCTTGGAATGCGTTCTTCAACCTTGGGAATGTCCTTGTCCTGGTCAAAAGCGAGTAACGAGAGTTGACCAGGCTTCTCGTAGGCTTCCAATGCCTGAGCCCTAGGCGGAGCATTAGTACTGTCAGTGGTATTATCACTGGACTGACGTGATGCTCTCAATATCGACTTCACCACCAAAATAGCGAGCGAGATCACCTGCAGTATGTGAGCTCGGCGCTTCTTTGGTGACTCTGTACACTCACAGATGTGAGTACCCTGTTCAATGGTCGGACCTGGGTTGGATAAGTACATGACAGGGCGAGCTGCAGGTGGCGTAAACACACCTTGCGATACGGTAATGTTCCACCAAGGCTACCCCATTTCAGTATCTTGGCACGCAGCAACGCGATCTCACTCACCACCTTGACGGCCAGTTCATACGCAGTCACGAGTCGGGCAGTGACCGACATAACAGTCAGTCCCCTCTCCTCAATCTCGCGCTTGATCGTTTGCGTCGCCTTGAGGTAGCGCAACATATATCTACGACACGTCAGCTTTCCGTGGCGATACAACAGTGTGGACTACACGCACGCCACGGAGACCGGACCGGGATGACCTTCGGCGAGTCTTTTGCCCACTTCCTTGACGTCCCCGACAGACTCTTCGTACGGAGAGCCAGTAGTGACTGGCTTCTCGAGAATGACACCCGCTTTGGGGAAGTACTTGTTGATCTGCAACTCGACATCACGGCCCGGTTTGGTTTGGCCACGGAATACTGGAGGGGTCGCAACAAGGAAGGCCCTGTTGATCATGTCAGCGTGCTTCATGGTTGTAGCAGTACGCACCTGGGCTCGACGAGACGGCCCGCCTGTACGGCGTCGGCGACATCCTTGATGGTTTGTAGCTGCTCAGTCTTGTCATATGCATGTTTGAACAGTCCGCCTTCACGCCTGCGTTCCAACAGGATCTTGGAGCCAAGGCGAGTGTCGACATCGACAATGGCCTGCACCTTGAGTCTTGGACCGAGCTTGCGCTCGACACGAAGGGCAAGACCCCATGGGCCTTCAGGATCGCCAAACATTGCCTATGTCGTGTCAAGGGACAGCATGGCACTGATGAGTTTAACCACGTACGGATCCGGCGCCGACGAGCTTGCACTGTTGTCAGGACAACGCAGCGCATGTATGAACGAACGTACCACGACAGCAAAGTCGGGGCCATCATGCGATGGGGGCTCCCTGCGCTCGTCTAAGTATACGGAATCCGTCATATTCTGCCTCCAAGCACGCACTTGAGAATAGCCTGCGGATCGGTGGATGCAGCCATGATTGTAGGATGTTTGGTGCGATTTGATGAATGAGTGTATGGGCGGCCCGGTCTTATGCTGCAGATGGTAGCAGATGGCCACACAGATCAGCGCTGTCAGTCATGGGATCGCTCGCCATCTCACAAGCTTCTCAACTCTGCTTCCTCCCGAGGTCGATGTCGCTGAGAAGCGAACCGCGAGACTCGTCACCGAGCAACCGGGGCAGTGTTAACTCCACACCCGCGTTTTACTACGGACACACTCACGTGACACAAATAGTTAATGACAACGCGTCAGACACACTCGAAGACGCGTCAGACACACTCGGAGACGCGTCTGCACCACCCAACTTGAGGCTTTTCAAGCACATTGACCAGCCACTCATACACGAGCGAGTCCCAAGTTGCAATAAAGAATTTGTAATCAGATTACAAACGTGTTTGTAGTTGGATTGTAAAGTATTTATAATCGGATTACAGACATATCGGTAATCGGATTACTAAAAATTCATAATTGTCAAACACCTTGCACAAAGCAAAAACCAGTGATAATTGGAGACATCCGTGATCTAACGATTGGCACAATAAACGATTTGAAATGGTTCCAAAGTTGATTGGTGGCTCAGTCTCTCTGCTCGAGTATAAGCCTCAAGCTAATCATTGGCTGGATCATTAGACTTTACTGGCTAATCATTGGCGAAAGTTGATCACGTGAGTGTGTCCGTAGTAAAACGCGGGTGTGGAGTTAACACTGCCCAGCAACCGTGGCCCCGCTGAGCCACGTTGGTCATTTGGCGACGCCATCGTGGCACATTGTTGGATCGGACCGAATCTGAAGCTCTTATGGGATGATGAGCATGGGCGAGATCAGCGCTGACTCTTCGGCGGCCTCGTGGCCGCATTCGCAAGATCCATGTGCGAGACTTTGACTGGATCATGAACGACTGTACATCCTCGTTACAATTAATGACGCCGTCGCTTTACCGCCCCTTCCTGCCGCCCTCCTTCGCCTCGTTAATTTGCTTCTTCTTCAGCTCGGCACCCTCGCCTTGACGCTGAACACCGACGCCGTGCTCGTACACCAAGCTGCCACCGAGGTAGGCCGCAACACCGGTACCGCCGAGAACGGCGAGAGCGAACAACGCGGTCCAGCCACTAGCGCCCGCCGCTTCATTGACACCCCACGCAGTGTACAGCCTGTACGCAGCAGCGGCCACGGTGATGTCGTTCAGCGTAGCGTGGAACAGCGTCTTCTTGATCTTGGGGTTCGACAGATCCAACCCGTTCACCTGGACCATGCCGTACAGCTCCGCGAGCCCGGATGAGATTGCCGGCAGCGAGGTGATGAGCCCCGCGGCGAGCGATGCCTTGGTGAGGAACGAGATGCCGCTGAATGTTTGCAGGGGCGAGATCGAGAGCGTCTTGGACAGCGTGGAAGTGATGCCGGGAGCGCGAGCGAGCGCGTAAGACGCCACGTCGAGCCCAAAGGCAGTACCCAGGAAGGTCAGAGGCATGTGCACGGTCGCGGGGTGCACTGGGTGGCTAGAGGCAGCAGTCAGCATCTGTCCGAGTGACTGCGGCACACACTGCTGGTACAAGCACGGACCTGTTTTTGCCAACCTTGCCCATGCCAATGTCTGCAACTTTGTCCGCCATGTTGTTTGTAGTTGTTGCGTATAGTTTGTAGAGCAAATCAAGCTGTGTTCACGCTTTGAGTCTTTCCAAGTGACGGCGATCGGATGCAAGTGGAATCACATCGACCAATTGCACCTCTCCTATCGCAAACAAGCTTGTCAAGGTTTAGGACGTCATCTGTCAGGCGATCACTTGTGGAGGTCAGACAGCAGCCGACGGGTATGAGCTACGGATCGAGCGCAAGGTAGCTGCGCCATGATTGTACATCGTGCTGCCTACAACAAGTGCCAGGTTGACGATTAACAACTAATCATGTTGTGTAAAATCGATAGACGATGACCCCTACAACCCCTTTGCGTCCACTAGCGCAGTCCTCAGGCCCCAGACGGCGCCCAGCCCGAATAGAGTAGCACGGACAGCGTTGAGTCGACCAAAGGAAGCCGCCTTGCGCTTTGTCTCCACCTCGCCTCCTAGATACTCGACACCCTTCTGGCGGTCTCCACCGTCCACGTACGCGCCCTCGATAAAGTACTTGTTGACGATGGGCACCATCACCAAGCCCGTGAAAGGGGCGCCAAGGAAGTGAATGAGACCTGCCTGAGTGTAGCCGGACCGGAGCACATCACCAATGGTACCGGAGGACGACTTGACGCCGATATAAAGGAAGGTGAGGGAGGAGAGAATCAAGGATGGAGGAAAGGTATTCGCTCCCTGTACGAATATCTTGTGCATCGTCTCGAGCGTTGCTACGCCTGACACGGTCGGCAGGGACGCGAGATGGTTGGTAAAGTATGAGATCGAGGCGCAAGCGCCGCTAGTGAAGATCGAGAGAGTGATGGCGAACACCTTGGGGTACAAAAGTGCGTCTGACATGGTGCTGTACTACCGCTTGTCTCAAACGCTGCAGGTACTTATACGCTCATGAGTGCGGGACCGAACTACTCTGCGTAGAGAGCGTTGACATGGAGAGGCGATTGAAGTCCGTCCAAACGAGGCACCACCAGCTCTGCCGGTAACAACGACTGTCCGATGATACAGAATGTAAGTTTCTCGGACGAAGCATCTCTGCGTTTTTTTGCCGGGCAATCCTAGCGATATACACTTGCATCTGATTGTGCTATCATTTCACATAAGTTCGCCTGCTTTCTTGCCATCATGGGCAGCGTCCACGTCGTCAACGGCTATTTGGTTCCAAACTCATGACGTATTGCCGTACGAATGCCGCCGTATGACGCCCTAGTCAAAGCCAAAGATCGATGTGGTACCCGGCCGTTGACCATCTCGTTGCTTCGACGTCATGTGCGCTGCCACGGTGGAGGTAGGCGTTTCCGATGCACAGTATAGAACTGGCGGCAGTCACGCGGCCTCTTCCCAACAATCATGTCGTCCACTCTTGACCAGATCAAGCAAACTGCTTCCGACGCTGTCGAGTCCGTCACGGGCCAGGCTCAGGATGCCGCCGAGTCCAAGACGAACAAGGCTGCCCCTGGCTCGTTCCCCAAGCCTGACGACTACTCGGCCACCTCGCAGCGCGATCAGGGTCGTGCTATCGGTATCGAGGCTGACATGCCAACCAAGCCCCTCGTCACCAAGCAGGAGGGCGAGGGCGAGTTTGTCCAGTACAAGGCTGCTGGCAAGCTTCTCGGCAAGAAGGCCCTTATCACTGGTGGTGGTGAGTATCCTATCCGGGGAATGAATAGCGCTCACGTCTGTAGACTCCGGTATCGGCCGTGCTGTTGCCATTATGTACGCTATGGAAGGTGCCGACGTCGCCATCAACTACCTTCCCGAGGAGCAGGTTGACGCCGAGGCCGTCAAGGCCAGCATCACCAAGCTTGGCCGCCGTACGCTCTTGATCCCCCAGGACATTCGCTCCAAGGAGGGTTGCGAGGACATTGTCAAAAAAGTCGTCGCCGAGTTCGGTCAGATCGACGTCTTGGTCAACAACGCCAGTGTCATGTACGACTGCCCCGACATCACCCAGATCAGCGACGAGCAGTTTCACCGCACCATCGACACCAACTTGAAGGGCACTTTCTTCTTGACCCGCGCTGCGGTGCCGCACATGCCCAAGGGTTCCTCGATTATCATCACTGCTTCGCAGGTTGCGTAAGTCGCGCTTGACCAATGTGTGCCTTTCGGCTGACATGGTTTATTCAGCTATGCCGGACCTCCTTCGCTCCTCGACTACTCGATGACGAAGGGTGCCCAGGTGTCATTCATGCGCTGCTTGAACAACCAGCTCCTCAGCAAGGGTATCCGCTCGAACTGCGTTTGCCCCGGTCCCGTATGGACCCCGCTCCAGGAAGCTGCTATGGACAAGGACACTCTCAGCACCTGGTTGCAGTCACCTGCACCCATCGGTCGTGTTGGTCAACCGTCCGAGCTCGGCCCGGCGTACGTCTTCCTTGCCAGCGCCGACGGCAGCTTTGTGTCCGGTCAAAGCATTCACGTCGTGAGTCTGACAGTGCTGTCCTTTGAGCAATAGCTGAAATATGACCAAAGAATGGAGGTGCGGGCGTGAGTTCGTAATGTAGACAACAGATATGAATTTGTAGCATAGTAAATTCGTCAGTGGCGGCGGCGCCAATCGCGCCCCCCAAGCTGCATGTACAGGATACGTGCATGTACAGGATACGTGCATTATAACGCACAACTCCAACTTTCCCTGCTGCGGCCTATCTCAGAGGTTGGAACAGCCCCAATACCCACTTTCGACAAGGCTCTGAAATAACAGGGCTGGACGGGACATTCCCAGTCAGGCACGACTGCATTCTTGCTAGACGGTTGTTAGACACGAGCTACGCACGTGACCCTCTCGATTTCTATCTTCCCTGACGCCTTGACACTGATCGCACGCCGACAACATGCCAGTGGCTCCCAAACAGTCTCACAAGCAGCCTCGGGCAGGGCCCTCGAAGCGGCCTCAAGTAGGCCACCAGCAGCCACAAAAAGATCCGAATGCGCCCATGGGCGTAAGCAAGCTCAAGGCGGCGATCCGGCAGACGACGCGGTTGCTCGCAAAGGTGTGACTCTTAAGCTGCAGTGTTCGTCGCTAACAGTATACGGCAGGAGAAACTGGATCCTGCACTCCGCGTCACGTCCGAGCGCAAATTGACGAGCCTCAAAGCTGATCTGGCGACGGCCGAGCGACGAGATGTCGAGAAGAAGAACGGGCAGCGGTATCACATGGTGCGTGCGTATCAGTCGACGGCACTGTTGCTGATTCTGTGTAGGTCAAGTTCTTCGGTACGTTTGTAGGGCGAGGTCGAACAATCACTAACGAGGCAGAACGGCAAAAACTCGTACGGATCATCCGAAGACTCCAGCGAAGTCTAGGAGATGATCCCGACGCCGCCGAGACGGATGAGCGCAAGCGACTGTCCCGAGATCTAGAAGACGCGCGGATCATGCTCAACTATGTGCTCAATTACCCGTCAGTGCCCAATCATCCGCAGGATCTTACTGAAGCGCCGATAGCAACACCCAGAAATACATCTCCCTCTTCCCGCCATCGCAAGACGCCGAAACCAAGAGCGCACACGACAAGAAGCTGACTCTTCCACCGTTGCTGCCGTCACCTTACCGTGCGCAACAGCCTGCGCCGAGTAAGGGCACGCCGCTGGATGCGACGGCCAGTCAACGATTGGAGATGTTGAACAAGACACGCAAGTTGATGAATGAGGGCACGCTCAGCAAGACACCTGACGAGGGACTCGGAAGTGGGCGGGAGAAGCGGGCAGATATCGGAACGGCCGAAACGGGTGGCAAAGAGGAGGGCGAGGTTGAAGCCGCGGCACGGGTGGACGATGACTTCTTCGACGTTGAAGAGGGTGAAGTCTCGGACTGATGTATATATTTGCGACGTAGCGGCTACATGGATGTTACAACAACACTAGTCGACCTCCATCGCGTCCAGTGCGACTTCCTGTGCGTGGTGACACTGGTGACAGCGCCGTCGATCGGGTGTGTGTCCGTTCCCGAACCCGTTGACGACGGCGGTGATCGGGTACCAGAGCGGAGACGCTGTCGTCCCGCAGTCTGCACACGCGACAGTTACAGGCTGTGGTGGCTCATCCGGCGTGTGATACAAGAATGGATCCAGACGGTGGGCTTTGCGTAGCAATGCAAACGACGTGACTGCCGGCAGGCACTTGTACGAGCTCGTATAGATCGACAGAGCCGTCTGTAGGGTCAGCCTGGTTCAGTTTATGACTGCGTACTGACCTCGCCCTGCTCTGGGTCCACCTCGTGCATGTCGTAGATGGCTCGGCCCTCGAGGTTGTGGCTTTTGCACCAGCACAGCGCCGACATGGCACCCGTCTCCTCTCTAAACTTGGCAATCACTGCCGGAGCCTCGCGCTTCCCGACCTTGACCTGGGAAGGTGAGCTCCATCACCACGAGCAAAGGTAGACTCACGAGGCTGAATTCGAAGCCGAATCGATAACCCGACAACCAAGCGCACGATGGGTGGAAGAAGGTATCACAATCGGCACAGCTGATGACAGCACCGCCTTCCTGCATGCAGATCGTGCAAGCCTACGTCGTCAGCCAAGTACGCGGCCCGTGCCACACTCACATTCGTCCACCGCTCTTCGGGTATCGAGCTGATGCCCTCGACGAGTTTGAGCCGGACCGGGTCGGTGAATTGCAATTCGGGAATCCATGCAGAGCATAGCACGTGTGCCCATTGGCACCCCTCGGTCGGCTTCATGGCCGTCAGCAGGTCGAAATCGGGCGCTTGCTTCTTCGTCTTCGGTCGGATGATGTTTGGCGGTTCAGGCGGGCAAAGCACGCATTTCGGTGTCTGCGACGTAAGCAATGCGTCGAGGGCCATTGAGGGACAAACCAAGTTGGTCGCCTCGTCCTTTTCATTTGCACAAAGCTCGCAGAGCCAGTCGGGACCCATTTCGCCGGGTGCAATCCCATAGCAGCCTGCACAGTCAGTTCCCCTCCCTTTTCGCTGACAGCACGCACCGGTATGCGCGGCAAAGGAGCAATTCTTACAACGACCCATTTGGGCCTTTGGCTCCATCCTCCGACAGCACGCACACGGTGCAAGCTTGGGCGGTGGAGGTGGAGGCGGTGTAACGGCTCGTGGGAGAAGCTGCCTCCGTTAGCCCATTACCAACGCCCAGCACCGACGCACCTTGCTCTTCTTGCCAGCCGGCCCGTTCAGCGGCGTACCCTCGCGCTTCTCCGGCGGCCGCTTGCTGTCCTCGGCTTTGGTGAACGTGATGACACCGTACTTGCGGTAACCCGTCCTACACCGCTCAGCAGCGTCTCACCGAGACCGATAGACTCACCCGCAATTCTCGCACATGGCATCGCCGGCCAAACTTCGAGGTGCTCGCCACCACACCTTTGAAATCCGGGTCGAGCACGCGGCACACTGCTTGCGCTCGTCGGGGTCATACAGGCTCAACTCGTCATCCGACGCGGCAGACGACGGTGCCCGTGATCGGATCTTGCCCAGGTTCGGCGCACCCAGCGTTCTTGCTGCACGGCCATGAGCAGTGTGGATCTTGTGATGATGCCGCACCGCCTCGTGCTCTTCACGCAGCTGCTCATTCCGCCACATGTAGTAGTAGCGCAGAACGTCGGCTGGTCTGCGCTTCAATAAGCGGGCGGTCTCGTGCTGCTCGAGTCCGCCATGGCGCTCGACCTGCGCCTCGAACGTCGCCTTTTCTTGCGGAGAGAAGGTGACGACGTTGAAGTCGGCCGAGGTCATGCCCGCCAACATCTGAGTTGCTCGATCTACGCCGTGTTGGCATAATAATCGGGCGGAGAGGTTGAGCCGCTCGACGTTGTCTGGTGGCACGGGCAGCAGGAGCTTGCCGAGTGTTCGCATGCCCGCTTCGACTGCGCACTGTGAGCGGTGGAACGAGCCAGCGAACTGACATACGATCAATGGGGTTCCCAGCAGTATTGGTGGGTTTTGCCCAGATGTCTATTGTACGCTCATAAGTCGCCGTCTTGTCTGTTCCGCGCTCGTCTGTAAACGTCAGTCAGACCCCCACCAAACACCGCGAACATACAAGTGAGTTTCGACGGTCCGCCAGTCGGTCCTTCGAGAGCTTCTTGTTCCTGAGCGGCCTGCTGCTCTTCCCACGACGGCACATTGGCTTGGAACTTGACACCTACTCGGGTCGCACTTCGTGGAAAGATCGGATCATCGGGATCTGGCAGGTCAGCATGGACGCGCACGAGATGACCTGTACATACCCAACGTGTCCGCGGCGACAGTATAGAGGCTGTCGGTGTCAGTCTCGCGCATGCTAACTTGAGATACATACCCAAAGTACCGCATACTCCAACCGCGATACGTCACATCGGGCCGCTTCCAGTCGCCAACCGCCTTGTCCTTTGCCTTGCCGCCGTTCTTTTTTGGCTGACCATTCGTCGCAGGTGTGGTACCATAGTGATACTTGTGTCCCTCGACGTCCTTTGCCCGTTGATGCGTACACGGGGAGCAGACCCAGCTGTAGCCTTTGGCAGGCTTGGCGGCCAGCGGCGGCGTCAGGCATGTCATGTGGTAGTAGTTTTTGCACATGCTGGGGGGGAGGGGTGAGTTGGGATCCAAGGTATTAGCAACGACTCACTCGCATCGGACCGCTTCCTGGCTAGCAGCCCAGTTGCGACAGAGCGAGCATGAACGAAAGCTGTCTGTCAAATCGGCGACAATCTCCCGTTCGGCTACGAGGTATTCGTATCGCGACAACAGCACGGCCTTGACATGCAGTGGAACTAGACAGGATCAGCGAGATCCCTGAGAACCAGAGTACACACTGTTGTGCACGTTCTCGGTCCTCAGCACCTCGTACTCTCGCTTGATGTACGGGTCAAAGAACTTTGTAAAGTAAAAGTGGTCCGGCAGCTTCTTCCACGCGAGCAGGTTCTCGATCCGGTCCTTGTGCCGAACATAGCATTTCCCGCGGACGTTGCTGAGTGGGTGGACATCGGTGTGGATGGCGGCCATGAGCAGGCGAAAGTCACTGACGTGCCGGCCAGAGATCTAGAGGTCGTCAGTCTTCGTTCAGAAGGACTTGGGTAGGTGAACGGACGTCGCTTGGGCGGTAGTAGAGCGAGAGTCGCGCCTGTGTCTCGATCGACGGTGGTCGCTTGGATCCCTTTTTGGCTACTGTAGGCGGCGGGAGGAACTCGATGATGCGAGCGACAATGTAGGGCGAGCCTGGCGGGCGCAGTTAGCCGTTGTTCAGTAGCGTACATACAACCTACCATCCCGTTCCGCCCAAGGCAGCGAGACGTAGACGTGGTCTGGCGCGCCCGGTCAGCCTGCCGACCTTGCACACGCCGCGCAGCCGACGACTCACCGTTGATGGTGACAACCTCGCCATTGGCTATGGTCGCAGAGGTCACTTTGGAGCCATGCAACGCCGACATCTTGCCCATCGGGGTGTCGCGAACGGGTGCGTAGACGAGGTCGAGATCGAGCCGGGTCGCGACCGCTGTGACAGTGAGCTAGAGCGCTGTACCGAACGGTCGTGTCGAGCAAAGGGGTTGCCGGTCGTCGTGAAGTCGAGCGGGTCGATGGCGCGGACCCAAGCCTGGTGCGGCGGGAATCACTGTCACCGCGTTCAAAGGTACGTTGCTCGCTCTGCGGGGATGGTAAAGCTGTGTTACTCTGCATACATGTACTCTGAGAGTCTAGCTACACGATGCTGCCCTCAGCGCCGCTTCAGCTCGATCCACGCTCGCTGCAGGACGCTCGCAAGCGGTCGGAGGCTGTCGATTGCGGCTGCTTTTTGGGCGTTTGGCGGGGTTCATTCCGACGGCGTGTTGGCTCTGCGGCGACACCGTCGACGCTCTGATGGGTGCGACGTGCTGTTTAGCAGTGCAGTCAGACAGGGAAGAGGCAGAGATGCCTTTCAGTCGTCCGATGTGAGAGATTGCAGCCATCATGCTGCAGCAGCAACTTTTCGACGTGGTGTTCGCAAGAGATCGATAGGGCGACAATGTTGTGCACACTCGGGCAGTGAGCAAAGTGCTCAATAGGCAGCTGCTGGTGAGGCAGCCTTTGGCTCTGCAGCGACACGATTGTGACATTGTCAGTCGAGGACAGCTGGGCTCGATTGCAGAGACACGTCGATCGTCCTCAGAGCTATATGCCGTGCTTGGCTGCGTGCATCGTACCCGCATGGAGACGCTGATGCACCCATCGCATTGTCCTCCGCTTCATACGCTTTCCTCTCCTCCCTACATGGCAGGCGAATCCGTTGGAGGTGGTAGACCCCTCGTACAATAGGAGATGTCGCACGGGCTCCAATGCCTGGGCGAGTGTGATTTCTTTCCCATCACTATGAACCAACACGTCGCCGTGGTCGTCCAGCACGGTGCTCTGTCCGCCGTCGAGGCCATTGCGCAGCGGCCGCACGCCCACTCGAGAGCTTCCCCGCGCCTGAGGTCGTTGTCAGGTCCACACGCTACCTGGTCCCTACAGACGGAACATGTCGAGCACCCCGGAAATCGTCAGCAAACGACCCTAAATGCTCGAGGCCAGCATGCGCCCTGGCCTGTTTGTGTGCTCGAGCGAGGATAATATTGACAGACCATCGAGAGCACGGTCCGGCCATGGTGCTTGATTGACGGCTTCAAGTGACAGACACGGCCAAAGGGCACCCTGGATTCAGCATCCTCGCCCCCTCGGCGCCGCAAGGAGTGTCCTTGCTCGGTGCTTTCCTGAGTGGGCCGCACGATAGCTCGAGGTACGTCAGTGTGCACAGTGCTCGATAATGGGCTCACACCCCTTTCGCAGTGCACGGCAGCTTGGCCGCCGCAAACGATAGCCCGGGTAGTCAGGACATCCTTGCCGACGTCACCCCGATTCCTACCAAGCACGACGCACCCAACATCTATCGTCCTTGCGGCTCGGGGGCCCAGAGCACCATATAGCTCGACGGCCGCAGTGACTATGAACGCTCATCATTCAGCTCGGCTCGCTCCGCATCCTACCAAATCGTCATCCATGTCTTCGCTCTCGTCCTACCTCCCAGCATCCCCTATGCAGCTTCAGTGCGAAGCTTCGTCCTCCAAGCTCTCCTACTTTCCTCCATTCGTTCCGTCTGAATCCTCGACGCAAGCTCAGCAGCGGTCCCATCGCAAGGGCAAGAGCTTGAGTGCAATCGCCGTCGCAGGCTGGAACCTCGGCTTGGGCTTTACGAGGGGTGGCAGCGCTACGCCAGAGGAGCAAGACGTGCCCGAACGGCCGCACACGCCGATCCAGGCGCTGTCCAGCAGCTTGCATCGATCTCGGCACTCAATTTCGAGCGCTGGGCGTCACGTCTTGCAGCCAATCGCGCACGACAACAACCAGATCAAGCGCTCGCAATCGTTGCGTCAGTCGGATCGCGGCCGTGCCAAGCGTTCTCACAAGGACAGGGAAGAGTGTGGAGTAGAGCGAGACCGCCGACGAGGCATGGAGCTGCTCTTGGGCGTGCTGGGAAGCAAGGCGAATGGCAGTGACGAAAGCCTGGTCGACTCGAAAGAACCAACAGTATGTGTCGAGCAACTCGATGGACGCTACTGATGAGACCAGCTGCCCAAGCGCGTCATTCCAGACTACCGATCACATTCACCCATGCGCACGCAGCGCCCCGCATCCACATCCACCACTCGCGCTCTTTCAAGACCACCGTTCGTTCCAATCCCAACACCCAACCCACCTCTTCGCCGCGCCCAAAGCGCTCGCAAACCAGCCGCACCTCCTCCAACATCCTACCGACCGAAACCCTCCCTCCGGCTATCTCTCACCAACCCGTCATGGGCCCGACCCTCGCCTTCACCGCCAATCACCTCGCTCCAGTCCGACGTGTTCGATTTCACCGTCAAAGTGGACAATCCGATCGCGCTCCTTGAGCGCACTACCAGTGCTACAGAGACGCTGCGTCCAGACTTGGCGACGCCAAAGGCGACACGGCTGAGACCGGCCGCTATCGTCGTATCGGCGCAGGCCAGGGTGCAGGCGCAAGATGGGAGCGAGAGTGAGAGCGAAGATGGGATGCTCAAGACGCCCGACCTTGTCTCGCCCGTTGTGGCGCGCCCATTACGGAGGGCGGTCAAGGACGTGCGGCCGCCGTGGAGGGGCTAAGCCAGCAGAAATTAGAAGCAAACGGACAATCAAGGACTTTACTTGTATCTTGGGCATGTTGCATAAATCATCGCGCAGTCAGAGTCTGACGAACGTAAGATTGTATTGGCAGTTGAGCAATACAGAAAATCAATACTCGGCAATGGTCAATGTCTTGCCTGTGAGCTGTCAGCAGCTACAATGGTGATCAAACTCGACGCACCAACAAGCGGTCGCCTGCGCTTGGCGTGCTCAGACGCCGCGATCGCGCCCGAATCAAAGAAACCGAATCCGCCCACTGCCAGGATCAGCATTGCTCATTGAACCCCCAAGCAACCCACTATCATCGCCGGGCGTCGCAGCGCCGCTCTCAATCGTCGGCTCTTCGTAGTCGCCATCGAGCGGCTTACCCGTGCGCGCGTCACGCAGCACACCCGTGTGGTCTACGAAAGACTCTGGGCGGTCGTTCGCTTGGCGCCAGAGGTGGATCAGCATGCGGTGGACTTCGTGCAAGTAGGACTGCAGCGTGTCGAGGTAGCGACGGGTTTGAAGGTGTTTGCTGGAAATGCAGCTGGGTTGTGTCAATACCGACGGGAGGTTGTGGTTCAGGGCTTACACGGAGATGCCTTCGTCTTTGATAATGTAGCCTGACGGCGTCAGCGATCACGTCTTGCCAGCAGACAGTACCTACCGATTCCGTATCCCTCGGGCGTAACCGGCCCGAATCCAAACAGCTAAGCGCCCCATCAGCCACGCCTCGCAGCCCCGCCAGACGTACCCTGAGCGCCGGGTTGCCACAATTCGAAGTCGACAGCACCGAAGTGCCCAAAAGACCATACCCCGGGTCCGTGAAGATTGCCGGCACCGTCGGTTTCTCTGCCGTCTCGATTGGCGCAGTCGTCTCTGCATCTTGCCCTTGCGTCGGCGAATCTTGCGGCGTGGCCATGATCTCGCGCTGGAGGAGAGAGTACATTGCGTACATGTGGCTGTGGTCGATCAGCTGCCACTCAGCTAATTGTCAGACGCAGAGGACGGACCGATCCTGTCCTAGGCCTTGGCTGCATTCTTTGGTGAGCTCGGTGTGGCGCTTGCAAGCTTTGCGCAGGGCTGAAATCTTGTCGTGGATGGATGCGTTGTCTGAGCAGAACGTCTGCGCCATCGTCAACATTCTGATGGTCAAGCACTGCGCACTCCAACCTTGACAAAGGCAACACTCTCCGGCTGCACTGTTCGGATCGCCTCGGTTCGTCCGTGCACAAAGGCTTTTGTCATTGCCGGCTCGTACGTGCTCTCGAACCGTCCTGCGTGTCCATTCAGCCTGATCCGTCGACATCAGCTGCACTGAACTCACCATACAGCCCGTAATAGGCCGCCTGGAAAGCCATCTGGACAAACGCGTCCGGACTGAACCCATGGCGCTTCATAAACCCACTGCCGAACCCCGCAAACTCGAGCGCCTGACTATCGTTTTGGCAGATCAGGTCGGATAGTCGAGTCTCAGCGTATCGGACGCCAGCGCGCAACTCGGGCGTGAGTTTCCATTCGAGCTTCTTGGGAGACGTGTCGACGTCTTCTTCCTCGCCTTGCGGCGGTTTGGATTTTGAGGAGCGTGCGTGCGGTGAAAGCTTTGCTTTGAAGAGGGAGGGCGTGGACGAGTTGATGCTCTGTGGAGAGTCAGTCGGGCCTGGACGTGCAGGAGTAACGTGCCTTGGCAAAGAGCAGGACGAGCTCGGTGTAGACGTCTGCGGCGTAGCGGAGCACCGTGTGACCGTCCACTCCGGTATGCTCAAAGTTGACTCCCGCCTCGCCGTTCGAGCACACGATGATCTGCAGCTTGTCGTACCTTTCTCATCAGTCAAGCCCTATACGCCTCGTTCCCCGCACTCACCATCGGTTAGTACAAGTCCCAACCTGAACCCCACCTTCCATCTCATACCCGCCACATAAAAAGTTGGCACAGAGCTCCCCGACAGTCTGAATCCCAACATCATCATCCAAGCAAACTACAAACAAGGCCGAGTCGACCACCGACAGGCAGCGCTTGTTGTTCGTGTTGCTTTCGATCAAGGTCGTGCGGAGCGCCGACCAGATCTTGCGGTTTTCGGTCGTGAGGAGGCCGACGGCGTTTTGCGCGACGCTGAGGGGAGGCGTCTTGTCGGCGTCTTTGAGGATCGCTTGCAGATTCTGCATGATCTCGGCAGTTGTGAGGAGTGGGCGGTGAGCAGAGTCGAGGCAGTCGAACCAGTCTGCGCGTCAAAGAGGCAAGTGCAAGACGAAGCGCAAGGAAAAGATCAGCTCTCGGGCACGGCCTCGCTCAGGTCCACGCACAGAATTGCCCACGACGCAAGACAACAATGTGCCGACTATCCTCGTTCACGACCATGCGGCAGCCCCTCTACGGCTGCATCAGTTGCCTGGCAGCCTGTCCACACATTCGAGACCCACGTCGGTCGGAACACGACTTGTGCCAAACAGCCGCCGGTACTGGCTCATATCTAAAGGCGTGCCGCGAACCGCATCGGGCTCCAGCAGGCAGTTGCGGAGGTCATGAATGAACCCTAGTACATGAGCTATAAACGGGTGTTGTGGCCTGGGGAACGTGACTGACCAAGCGAGCCGAGGATCAGACTGCTTGCGCGCGTGAGCTGGGCTGATTGGCCTGGCGTCGCTGCCACGTCGGAGCTGGGCGCGTCAGTTGAACAAGTCGCCTTTGAAAATGTACATACGACAGCACGAAGAATGGGTTCTACGTCAGTCAGCACTTTTCTACCCCTCCAACAGCATCAGAGGACTCACCAAGCTGAGCACGACAGAATCCGAGTGGCTAAGGTATGATTCATCTAGCGTTCGTGAGCTTGGCCACCTTGTGGAGTCCCAATGAGACCCACACCAAAACTCTTCAATGTAGCTATCAACGTCCTGATTGTACTCTTCGAGCTTTCGCTGCCATTTCTCGCCCTCGCCCGACTCGAGGAAGTGCTTGACGACGAGCTGAGTCTGCGTATGCTCTTCCGGGTCCTATCATCTACATCAGCCTCGTCTCGTTTCCAAGTCGTAGACAGACCTGCAAACCCTCCAAAGCACGCAGATAGCGTTTCATACTATCCGCGAGCTTGGGTACGGGCAGTTTCGGCAACGCATGCTGCTTGGCATACGTCTTGCCCGCAAACGGCATCGAGTGCGAGTTGGAGCTCGTCAAGACGGGGGCGTGACAGTGTGCTGCCGTGGCTGATGAGACGGGTGGCATTGTGCTGCGTGTCTGATGAGTAGCAGTCAATATAAGGCCAAGAGTGGACTGGGCGGAGGGTGGCCACTGGCAAGTCAGCTGTCCGGAGTCTCCACTCTTGCTCAACCGGAGTCTCCACCCGTCGGCCGCGGCGTACGGTCCGTTCGCGCCGCGCGTTGTCCAGCCAAATTTCAGCACAGCTCAACTCGGCTTCTAGGCATGCTACAGCGTCGGGGATAAGTGCAACAGATGCGTACAAGCCATGTGAGTAAATCTATTCACTCAAATTGCGATGAAACAGTCTCTTGAACATATGTAGCAGGTCAGCCAGACAAGCCGTGTCCAGCCCAAAGGGGTAATTGTCCAAACCTGAAACATCGCTGCGTTCACACCTCGGTGCAACCATGGACAACGTCCTGTTCGTTGAGGACGGCAAGTACGTCCTCGACGAAGAGTTCGACCCCGCACAGAGACTATCTCCCCTATGGATCGCCGCTCGTCTCGGATAGCTGTTTTTGGCCCTCGTCGGTCAACGGGAGTGCGGCATCGTGTTTCACGATATGTATTCTGATGAACTTGGCAGTCGCGGCGCGGGAATGACAACTCCAAAATGCACATACGGCTGATGCTAGACTTGGTACAGCATTACGCTCAGAAACTACTGCAAGAAAACCAATACGTGTTGATCAGTTTAGGCAAGATTCTCAAACACCCTCACACTCTCGACGGATACCCAGATGATTTGGTCAACGTTGACTTCGTCGCCAAGAAGATCACTATCAATACAAGTCAGTGCACAGTCGTTAGGCTGTGGCCTTGCTTGTGTGACTATCAGATGTCGGAGGCGTGTCGACGTTTCCGCCGGTTTGGGACATGGCATTCGTAGCGGCGCCACCGTGTCGATTATCAATGGACTCAGCAGCCGAACTTTTCGCAGAGGATGTCGCTGAGCGAGCCAAGCACGCCGCGGCCTGTATGCTGCTGGCGCGACCCGAGTGAGTCACGCGAGCTTTGGCTGAACCCCAAAATGCTGAGCCTGAACGAGGTCAACACGGGGTTATTGCGTCCTGGCTGACGAGTTCAACGCGCGCCTCTGCATTGCAGAGTATGGCATACTGGACAAGATTGAGGTTCGATCAGTGGATTACAGATGTACCGAGGTGAACGACACCAAGGATTGCACGGACATCTACTACCGCAAGCGCTTACTTGAGCTAGCAACTGACTGCGCGTACATCGTGCGTCACCCGTGCAGCACTCGAGGCTAGTTGATGGACTTGTTGCATAGATTGCCAATCCTTCAGTTCCTCCTCGCATCACCAAAGTCCGTCCAATGCTTTCCTTCCCCTTTTTACACTTTGGTGAAATCTGGGATATAGATGCTCAGCTGAAGATAACGGAGCGCCGTCTTCAGTTCTTTGCTGAGCAGACACACCTGTCGCCAGAGGACGCAGTTCAAGTTGCCGATCTGCGGGCACGTTGGAGAGAGATGCACGACAGGCGTGCAAGCGTTCCCGCGCATAATGGAGACACTTTTTCTCCCGACGCGGTACTGGATGTGCTGGATTCGGATGGGTGCGATATTGAGCAAGTTGTAGCTTTCTCTAATTTGGCTGGTAACTTGCGCCGGTGAGCGGAACCTAAATTGCAACCTGGGACTTCCGGGCCGAGCGAGCAAACGGTGAGCAGGGCCGTGAGGGGGCATCAGCGAGCATGCCAGACGCACAACTCGAGCTCGATGCCTTGCTCGCACGCTTCAGGGCGCTCACGGGTGGATCGGAAGCACCGGCAGACGTTGCGGTCGGACGAAGGGAGTCAAAGGAGGCGGCGGCACGTCACGCTATCCGGTCTTGTACCACAGGGCTGATGGAATCGTAGGAGGGTGACGATGTACACTATGAGATTGGAGACGAGGATGTGCGTCGTGTCACCGAGCCGGAAGAGTCGTTGATGCCATCTAGGTCGAGGCGTTCATCGCCCAACTCGAAAAGGCTACGCCCGTGCTCAATGACGCACAGACTGTGTGCGAGAGCAACGCCGTGCCCACTGGTGACGCAGACCTCGAAGCCGAGCTACGTGACGCCATGAGTCTGTTGCCGTCGCTCGCGCACCTCGGCGCACCTGGCTTGGACCGACGCAATGAGCTCGATCAAGCCGACGAACAGCTCGAGCTGGATGAAGAGACGATCGTGGCGCAGGCCATGGAGCTGGCCGCATTAGAGGCCAAGCACGCGCCATCCGTCAATCAGACCGAATTAAACGTCGAGGCGTTCACGCTGTTTCCTACGATCCCGACGCACGCTCTACCCGACCCAGTGGAGGCCGATGGACCCGACGATGCCATCTTTGCACGTCTTGCGGGACTGAAAGCGTCCGTCGTACAGCCCAAGGCAGGGCCAGGGCCCGGAGCAGGACCGGCCGCTAAAGCATTCAACTACTCGATGCCTGGCTATGACCTTGGACGAGACGACGATCTCGAGAGCTGGTGCTGTACGTCGTGTCGTACCGAGACGGTCACTCTGACGGGCGCAGGTATCTGTAACCAAGACGCTGTCCTGCTGTGCGATACATGCGACGGCGACGGGTATTGTCGCGAGTGCTTTGATGGCTCGCATGGGACTGGGCCGGGGATGGAGCGTGGGCACAGGGCGAGGCCGTACAAGCCGCCAAAGTGATGGAATGGATACATGGCATGCCTACTTCTTGGGAGCCTTGGGCTTCTTGGCTGCATCGTATCAGCACCGGGCACGGGCTAGTCACTAGAGAAATGAGCACTCACCACCATATTTTGATCGAGACTTTGTCCGGTTGGCGACACCTCCAAAGTCCAGCGCACCCCGCACAAGCTTGTACCTGTCCCCACCATCAGCTCCCACGACCAAACCATCAGCAGCACCCACCTCACACCCGGCAAATCCTTGGTCCTCCCACCGCGCACCAGCACCACACCATGTTCCTGCAAGTTATGGCCCTCACCCGGCACGTACGCGATCGTGCTCTTGCCCGTACTAAGCTTGACCCTGCATACCTTGCGCACGGCCGAGTTTGGTTTCTTGGGTTTCGTCGTGTACACTTTGGAGATGACGCCTTTTTTCTGAAAGCAGCGTTCCAGAAGGGGTGAAGAGGAGAGCTTTGACCCGCGGGAACGGCAGCCGCGCGCGACTGGGTTGACTGTGAGCTATGTGCGGGACAACGGTGGAGACTACATACCCTGGTTCATGGTTGCGCTTGTGCTTGGTGTCGAAGTGAACGAACGAAACGGTGCGAGTGAGAGTCGTGCGAACGATGGGAGGACAAGACGGGAGGGACCGGCCAACGCTGTGGCTCGCAGTGGCATCTTTGCCAAGCTGAATAGTGATCGAGGAGCTGCCATGGTGCTGTCGCTGTCGAGTAGAGCGCGCTGATCGTGTTCTGCTCTACCAAGAGGGGGTTACAAACTGTGCCATGATAAGCATGGTCACGTGACATAATGACATGTACGTGATTCCGCCACCGACCGAGATTTCCCAGCTCTAACACGGTTGCAGGATTGTTGAAGCGCTCGCGAGCGATCCCCACAGAGCTAAACGATGGCACAAGAGTCGTACATTCCGCTAGAGCAGCCCGGAGCGACTGGCGAGTCGAGCAAACGCAAGGAGCGCAAGGAGCGCGTCAAGTCCGTCTTGCCACACCCTGCAACTCAACACTGACGATACTGATCACAGCACGACCGTCTTCGTCTCGTCTTTGCCGTATGAAGCCACGTCCACAGACTTGACGACGCACTTCTCCTTCATTGGGCCTGTCAGGTTTGGGTTCGTCGCGACGGACAAGGTGAGTTGAGCGCCGACTGGCTCAACCGAACCCAGGCTCATGCGATCGTAGGATACGGGTAAATCCAAGGGTGTAGGCTATGTGACGTATTCGCTCCTGGAAGACGCCGAAAAAGCAGTTGCAGAGCTCGACGGCGGAGATTTCGGACCAAAGGGCCGCAAGATCCGAGTGTCGTGGGCTAACAAGAAGGTCTGTCACCGCCTCTTCCGCTCATCTAGTGCAAAACTGATGCGAGATCAGCCGCTACAGCAAAGAGAGCCGTATGACCCGGCGAATCCGCCTGTGAAAAAGGTCAAGCCCGCGCCGACACTGGCTTCGCTCAATACGTCGACGGCCGAGCCGACGGCCCCAAAGCCAACCGACCCCAACGCGATCCGAACCCTGATCGTGTCTGGCCTTCCTAGCGGGATTGAGAAGAATGTGTTGTGGAAGAAAGTGCGCAAGACGGGCGATGTCGAGCTCGTGTACCCAATTGAAGGCGAGCCGGAGACGGGTGAGTGCAGAACAAGTGTTCTGTGAGACGCTGACAAACTCAGCGCACTTGATCTACGCGACACATGGCGACGCTTTCAAAGCGATCGGCAAGCTGCATGGACACACTTACAAGGGCTCGTTACTCAGTGCGGCACTCAAGAAGCGGGTCGAGGCACTTGGCAAGAAGGGCGAGGGCGGGACAAGCCACGCCGGACGACTCATCGTCCGCAACCTAAGCTGGGATGTGAGTCGCCGCAACTTGGCCCAACCTTGAACCTGAGCTCACACACTCTAGATGACTGTCCAAGACCTCCGCAAAGCGTTCCTCAAGTTCGGCCCGATCCACTCGATCGACCTCCCGACTCTGCCCTCGATCCTCCCACCGTCCGCCGACCCGTCGAAACCAGCCCCGCCCCCGCGTGCGCGCGGGTTCGCATTCGTGTGGTTCCTGATCCGTAAAGATGCTGAAAAGGCAATGGAGGCTGTGAATGGGACGGTACTGAAGAGCCAGCGGAGCGTGGAGGAGGAAGCAAAGGGTGGCAAGGTCAAGGAAGGGCGACCGGTCGCGGTCGATTGGGCGCTGAGTAAAGAGAAGTGGGAGGAAGAGAAGGGCAAGAAGCCGGAGAAAGAGGAAGCTGCAGAGGAGAGCAGTAGTGAGGACGGCGGATCCGAGGATCAGAGTGGCAGTGAGGAGAGCGATGTCGAGATGGAGGACGGCGAGGGCGCAGACGAGAGTAGTGACGACGATGAGGACGACGAGGACGAGGCAGAGGTGACGGAAGAGCAACACGAGCCCGTCAAACCCGCTCTACCGGCAGTGCAGACGGGCAACACGGTCTTTGTGCGCAACCTGCCGTTCGAAGCGACCGAAGAGGAGCTTGGACAACTGTGAGTCCACTCTGGACGGCTCGCACCCCGCTTATCCCTCCAGCTTTCGCACATTCGGTCCGCTGCGCTACGCCCGCATCACAATGGACAAGGTGACCGGTCGGTCCCGTGGGACCGGTTTCGTCTGTTTCTGGAACACTGAACATGCCGATCAAGTCATCCAAGAGGCCGAGATGGTCTCGCGCGAGACGGGCGCCAACTCCATGCCGGTACGTCATCGACCCACCCCCTACTCTTGCTGACAGAACAGCTTGGTGCATCGAACCGGAACCCGTTTGCGCTCCCTTCGATCTTGACAGTTGACCCGTCGGCCAACCTCGCGGCCAAGTTGACCATACATGGGCGCGTGCTCGACCTCTCGCGTGCTGTTACCAGGGAAGAGGCTTCGACGATGAAGGAGGATGGCGAGCGCGCACGCGAAAAGGCCGATAAGCGGAATACGTATCTCATGCGTGAGGGCGGTAAGTATCTGTCGAGCTTCAAGAACCACAAAGCTGACGCTGCAGTCATCTTCCCCGGCTCGTCGGCCGCGAGCACCCTGCCGGAAGCCGAGATCGAGAAGCGCATGTCGGAATACAATGCTCGCAAGCAGCTCTTGCGGTCCAACCCTTCGCTTTACATTTCCAAGACGCGTCTCTCGGTTCGGCATCTGCCCCTGACAGCGACCGACCGGACGCTCAAGCGCTTGGCGATCCACGCCACGCGAGAGTTTGAAGACGAGGTCAAGCGCGGCGAGCGCGAGCCGCTGTCCCGGACAGAGTTGCTCGACGACACACTCAGCCCTGCCATTGCGGCTCGCGAGGAGCTCAAGAAGCAGGGCCAAAAGCGCAAGTTTGAGCGCGCGACGGCTGTCGTGCAATCCAAGCTTGTGCGCCAGACGGAGAAGATTGATCCTTTGACCGGTCTCGGCAAGAGCAAGGGCTATGGTTTCCTCGAGATGCGCAGCCACAAGGACGCTCTTCGCGTCATCCGCTGGGCAAACAACAACCCGGCCGTCGGACCCCTCATGGCGGAGTGGTGGCATACCGAATTGCAGGACCTTGTCGATCGTACAAGCAAGACGCTCGAGGCCGCGCGCAAGGCGGGAACAGAGCACAAGGGCGAATCGATTGAAAACCTCGAGGGACGACTCAAAAAGCTCAAGGCGCGCGCACAAGAGTCGGGAGCGGACAAGGGTGCCATGAAGGGCAAGACTCTGTTCATCGAGTTCAGTGTCGAGAATGTGCAGGTTGTCAAGCGGCGCGTTGAGAAGACGGTCACGGCCAACACTACGGGCTTCAAGCGGAGGGTGAGTGGCTGGATGTGCAGTTGACAAGGCTGACTTTGCTTTAGGCACAGGAAGCTGCCGAGGACTCGGATGATGACGCACCGAAGCAGCCCTCGAAGCGACCACGGGATCAGCGCGACGATCGTTACAAGACGCAGAAGCCGGCCGAGCGCAAGCCAGCGCGAGTGGAGCCGTCGACACCTTCAGACGCCGCCAGCACGCCAGCCAAGACTGCCACAACAGGGCTAGGCAGCTTGATCGGGCGCAAGCGAAAGATGCGCAAGGGCAAGTAGAGTTGATTGGTCAATTACTGTAACATGCATTGCATCAGCACCAGGCTGCGCACGCTGTTCGACCGTCGACAAGCGCACACGTGCGTGCGGGTGGCCAATGCCCAGCTATGATTAGACGCTGCTTCACGAACGACCTTGCCGGCCCTGACTTGCGCATAACTGCACCTCGTTGGTAGAGTTAAACGAGAACGTGGGTACTGGCTTGGAAGGTGGCTGAAAAAGAACAAGCATTTATAAAGTGAACCGTGCAGGATGACTTACAGTTCATACCTAAAAAAGCCAAAATGCACCAAGCAGCTCTCTTTGCCGTACTCAGCATCTTGGGCGCAGGTTCCGCTACTGCCCTCCCCCAGACTCACTTGGGCCCTCGCTGGTTTACGTGTGACGTCGAGCCTTTGGCAGCTCCACCAGCGGTCGACACACCGCTGCACACGATCCAGTCGCTCGGTACCTACTCGCCCTATGTCTCGCTCCCGTCGCCATACTGCCGCAACGCGCCTGATGGCTTTGTGATCGACCAAGTCACCATCCTGTCTAGGCACGGTGCTCGCTCGCCAACTGCCAGCGCTCTCACGAAGATTCAAGCTTCCGTCGACAAGCTTGCCAACGTCACCACGGTCGGAGATCCTAGCTTGGAGTTCGTCAAGTCGTACTCTACCGACGGCTTTGTTGCGGACCAGCTCACTGGTGGGTTGAACAATGAACGCAGACGAGGCTGATTTCTTAGATTTCGGCAAGAAGCAGCTGTACGACTCTGGTGTGGCTTTTGCCGCCCGTTACCCGGAGCTGTCAGCCGATGCCTTTTTCGTGCGTGCCTTGACCTTGTGAGAGGTATACTGACACGGTGCAGAGGGCGTCTGGTCAAGACCGCGTCATTGAGAGTGGGCAGTACTTTAGACAGGTACGTTCGTGTCGGACACATGACCATACTGACATCAATAGGGCTTCGAAGGTGCCGAGTTCACCATTGAGGACGATGCCGAGTTGCCTCAGATCGACGTGATCATCTCAGAGGAAGAAGGGTTGAACAATACTCGTGCGTATCATGTTGCTGCCGGCTATGCGCTGACAAGTCAGTCTCCGTTACCAACTGCCCGACCTACGAGACTCTTTCGCCCGATCCCGAAGAAGTAGCGCAAGACAACTGGCTTGGCGTAAGCATGTTGGGTCACTTGCACTTAGAAGCTCATTTGCGTAGACTTACGGGCCAGTCATTGCCAAGCGCTTGGACAAGCTTTTGCCCGGCGCCGACGTCAAGGCCAAGGATGTCCTCAACTTTATGAGCCTTTGCGGGTTCGATGCCGTTCGCAACCTGGAATACAACACTAGCGGCTGGTGCGATATCTTCACCAACGAGGAGTGGGACCAGAACGAGTGTGCGTATCACACGCGATGTCGATCCTGCTGACGCCCGTGACAGACTACTTTGACGTCGAAAAGTGGTACGGCCATGGCCCAGGTGACCTCTACGCCCCTGCGATGTATTCTGGCTATGTCAACGAGTAGGTCGATCTCCTGTAGATGCTTGCCGCTAACTCCCAAGGCTCATTGCCCGCCTCACCAATCAGCCGGTGCTCTTGGGTGGCGCTACCAACGCCACGCTCGCAACTGCTTCGACGTTCCCTCTTGGAAAGACCTTCTACGCAGACTTTACCCAGTACGTTGCTCGCAAGGTTTATAGCCATACTGACATCGCACAGTGGTTTGTTCATGACTGGTACTTGAGTAAAGTTAACCTAGCAGACAACGACATGCTTTCGATCTTGGCAACCCTTGGCGTCTGGCCGGTGAGCAATGGTTGTTACTCTCGCCAGCTAGCTGACCCGAACCAAAGGGAGACGATCTACCTACAAACCTCAACTTCACCTCGGAGCTGCCTTTGACTCGTTACCCTATTTCCAAGACTGTACCATTCGGCGCACGCTTCGTGTTCGAGCGCTTGCTCGCGCCTGATGGGACGCACTACATCCGCATTCTGATCAACGATGCAGTTGTACCCCTTCCATGGGCTGGCTGTGGGCTCTACGGTATGTCCACGGCTCAAACAGGGATGTCACTGACATCGCAGGCTACGACGGCGTGTGCTCTCTCGACGTGTTTGTGGCTGCGCAGAGCTATGCGACTGCCGAGCCATCTCACTTTGACGAGCTCTGCTATTCGCCGCAGCTCAACAAGACGGTCGTATGAGGGCATGAAGCAGCAGACTAAAATGAATATAATATCAAGCGAACAAGTACAAGTACGCTACCTATCGCTGCTTTGGCACAGCGAACCAACTAGCCAGACAAGCGCCGATCATGGCGACGACGACCGGCTGCATAGACTTCACTCCTAACTGTTCGTGAAATATTAGCAGGGTTCGCTGGTTGCTTTGACGAGCTCACCTTTTGCGCCAGCGCTCCGGTGAGAAACGGAAAGACTGGAGGGTTAGACACGGTCTGTGCTTGGGCGCCGACTCACCGCATCCACCGACTGCACCGAAGCTAGCGATGAACTAACCTGCGTCAGTAAGCGCCGGGCCAATGGAAACGCTCACCCCAACTGCACCGGCGACAATGTCTGGATCGAGCATCTTGCCACACTATTGAACCAGTCAGTTCATGATTGCGAGTCATCACCCGACTGACCAAGCGCATTACAAGCGGGTATTGAGGTCCAAGAAACACGCCGACCAATGAGACGCTCACGGATGGGCCTATAACGCCCTTGGCAAACCATACGGCAAACTCGAGCCCGAGACATATCACCAGACTGACAAGGTCAGTGCAAAGCGCGTGACAGCGCGGCACAAACTAGACGTAGATGGACCACACGTCGCCGAGATAAGCATTCAACGGCATCAGGATGATGCGGCCGACCGTGAGGCCCTGCGCGTGTCAGCGTGAACCTTGCCATCCGACAGATGTACCCCCCAAAACCCTGACGCAGCAAAACCCTCGTCGCCAACTTCACCTGTTGCGCTCTTGACGTTGATGAGGTAGGAGACGATCCACCTGATGATCAGCGCGGTTCAAACAAGTCGAACGACCAACCCGCCGATAGTGATCTCCATCCCGACATAGACGAAGATGAAGATTCCAAGGAATATGACGCTTGGGGTTCTGATGATACGGGACAGCTTGGCGCCACTATTCTCCTTCTTCTCCTCTTGGCCATCCCCCTTGCCGACTGCTGCCGGTCCTAGCAGCGCCTCGGTGTCTTTGAGCCTGAAGACCCACACGAGGACAGCGAGGTTGACGACTGAGAAGCCTAGTGATACAGCGTACATGAGGTAGAAGCGAGGGACGTGCTGAACGAAAATGGTGGCGACAATCGGGGCCACGGTTGCTCCGGCACCGTAGACGGAGTGCATGATGTTCATTTTGACATTAGGATGCGAGAAGAAGTTGACGATGCTGCTGCATTGCGCGTCCTGAGGCGTTTGCCATGGCGGTCGCGACACACTCCCTACCTACCTGGAGCGACGTGCCGACCCCGTTGATGAAGAACGAGATTACAAAGAGTGGGTATGGAGGTAGCCAGCACTTGAGAGCGAAGGCAAGAACCTGCAAGAGTGCACCGCACGCCACAACCTGGGCAGTCAGCGGTTACCTCACGAACACGTCGGCCAACCTTGCCAAAGCCAAGCTTGTCTGTCATCCATACGTTCAGGAAAGAAGCAATGCCGCCTCCTGCAGCCGAGGCAATGAAGACCACCGACACTGGCATGTCAGACCGCCATCATGGCCATGTATCGGGACTTACTGACGAGGTACTGGATACCATAACGCGCTTGCAACGCAGGAATCATCGGACCAGTAGTCCCATCGACCCACCCGGCAATGAACATGGACAGGAAGGTCGTCAAAGCGTAGAGGCGGTCTTGAAACGGTGTCAGATGGGGTACAGGGGCAGCCAACGCAGGGACCGCAGCATCGAGTTTGGCCTCAATCTCGTCGACAACATTTGGATCACCAAGGCGAGGTAAGGCAATCGCGGTGTCCATAACGAGGGGTATCCACCACAGCTACAATAGCTGGCATCTTGTAACTAGATTGGCCGAGGATGGACCGGGTGGATCACATGCGACGGTGATTATCCGAGCGACTCGTGTCTGATCTCTTGACTTGCCGTCCTTTGATGTATTACCTTTGACTCCGACATGCCGATTTGTAAGAGAGTCTGGTCTCGCCATCAACACATCGAGCTTGTTTGTGCACGGCGGCGGCGTGAGTGGCCATGTCGTCCTTTGCTGCAGCGTCGAGGCCGGCGTTTTCAAGCTTTCGGACGGCCTCGCAGCGTCCACTCAGCATCTTTGTGCCGCCCGCTCGGTCCATCTATCGGTCGCAACAAAGCCCATGGTCACAGACGCCGCAGACTGCATCACCATTTGCCCAATCTGTGATCAGTAGCCTCTTTCCCACCAACAACTCGGGCAGGTCTCCTAGCTCGGCCGCCTGGCAGACACCAAGCACGAACCAGTCTCTACCTCCAGCACGCCTTGCATCTCCATATCCAAAGACTATCGACAGCTGGCTCGAGTCTGTACCCGACGTGTCGAGCAGGGCAACAAGGCAGTCGACCCCTATTTGGCAGGGTTGGGGACAGAGGCACAACAGTTTTCAGCATACAGAGTCATCGCGGTACGAGGAGCCTCGACTATCCGAGATCAGCCAGAAGAGTCATCAGGAGCCATCGCAAAGTTCAGACGCCCGCTACGACAGCCGTGTCTCTTCGCAGCTTTCAGACCAGGCATCATCCTTGCAGCCCCGAATTTCATCAAGCAGTCTCAGATCGCCGGCCAGCAGTCCCACGTCGCCGGCAAACACAGGCAGCGAGGAATCCTACGGCACGCGGCTCCGGGCCCCCTTGACTGGCTGGACCGATCTGACCGACGCCGACTACGCCAACAAGAGCAAGAAGGGCCGGCCGATAACCCGCCGAACCCTCGCGGAGAAGCAGTACATGCTTGAACAAGCCCACTTTGCCGCCTTGGCCATGGCAAACGCAGTGCTGTCATCGTCAGCCTCTCGCAGTCGATCAACCGCAGCGAGTTCCGTGTATCATCGACAAGTTAGCGCAGGGACCTCGTACTTTACTCGATCGCACGGAGCAAACGTTTTTAGCTTGCAAAACTCGCTTTATGACCATTTGGACGAGCTGGAAATGCCCGGGGGTATCGTCAACGAGTTTGCAAGCCAAGTCGCAAAGGGTGAGACCTTGCCCGACAGCACCATGCAGAGCTTGGTCGATTCGTGGCGACGGTCGCATCGACCGACGAGATCTTTGATGATGAGCTCGCTGCAAAGAGGTTTCAAACGCTCGTATGCCCCCGATCCGTCCGAGGCTTTCCGAATGGCGAGTGAGCTCGACGCATCACACAAAAAGTACGGTTGGGTGTAGCAGGCTACAATAGATGCATAGGTAACATGCGTCACAATGATGCCCAAACGGCCGGGCCT
This sequence comes from Holtermannia corniformis, assembly GCA_001599935.1. Lineage (NCBI taxonomy): Eukaryota > Fungi > Basidiomycota > Tremellomycetes > Holtermanniales > Holtermannia > Holtermannia corniformis. The sequence goes on along the minus strand of BCIJ01000001.1, from coordinate 1,310,921 downwards.
AGTTGCGGCGGCCCAGTAGGCCGCCGGTGAAAGGGGATTTGTTACCAACTTCAACCAGTGGTTTGCCAGTTTTTCGACGACCAAGAAAGCCAGTCCGACCGCCTACTTCGGGAGATGATAGACCGATGACAGGACTGGCAGCGACGGGCGAAGTGACTTGTGGTCGTGCCACCGTCCCTAGCGCGTGCAATAGCTGGGGCTTGTCGGTGATGAGGCTAGTGCTCTGCGGCTCGTCAGCACACAGCGGAACTATGACATACTACCCACTCGAGCTTGGTAAATGCCATCGATGAGCTTGTGAGCAGTGGCGTCGTCGCACGAGAAAACGTTCAGATAGTCTGTCGGGTCTTCGAATAGAACAGCGCTGTCCTCTGCAAAAGGTCAGCTCAACCATGAGGTTCCACTCGACGTACGGCTTTTGAGCAGGAAAACAAAGCTCTTTGGTGCCTTGTACGGGCGGGTCATGGCGTAGACGTCGAAATTGGCAGCCAAGCATACGAATGTCTCATCCTTGTGCTGCGCTTATTAGACGATCCGCTGAAAGGCAAAAACTTACCCGGTCGTTTTTGGCTATCCAGACCGATCCCTCGCGCGTCTCAAGCCAACGCTTGGACCATTTGCCTTTCTTCGACTCGAACTGGACGTAGCCGCCGACAAGAGGTGGCACTCGCGGAATCGCCTGGGATCTTAGCGTCTTTCGTAAGGCTTCAAGAGACTTACCCGTGCCAGCGTCTTGAGAGCGACTCGGCTTTGGCGGAACAAGAACGTGTTGACCCTAGCTTCCTTGTTCCAACCGTGCATGACGTCCGTCAGGAGCTCAAACTCGCGCAGAGGGCGTTCTTCTCGCGTCAGCCGTGTATCTCAACGCCCGAGTCACTCACCACAACCGAGTTCGGCAAAGATCTCGTACATGACCCATTCCTCGCCTTCGGCTAGCTCGCCGCTTCCTGCGGCCCAATCGAGCACATCTCGGGCACGCGTAGTGTGCCCGATCTCGAGCTGCAGTGCTTTGCCCTGCAAGGACCCGACGAAAGCCCGTTGCTGGACCAGCACTTCACTCTTGACCAAGGCGTGCGGTGCACGATGCCGGGGTGAATGCAGCGGCGATTCGGCGCGAGCCTGCGCGTTGACCAAGAGCGGCGTCAAAGACGGCTTTCGCGAAGACTCGCCGGATTTCTGCGATCCAGATTGAGAGCGCTGCCTGGATCTGGCGTCTGCCGACGCATTGACGCTCGGAGATAAATGATCACTCCGCTTGGCGAAATCGCCGAGGCCCAGACCGACAGGCGTCTCTTTCCGGCCGAGCGACGCAGCATTGGCAGGCAAAGGCGGGGCTCGAGCAGAAGACGGACCACTTCGTCGCTCAGTGTGTCGCCGAGCTAAATCTGCTCCGACCTGGGGCGAGCTTTTCGGGTTGGTGAACGACCGCTGGGCCCTGACTGTGCGCTCCTTATCTTGCGCGGTAGGCCGGCGTGAAAGCTCTGCTTGTCGGGTGGATGTCACACGAGACAGTCCCGTGTCGCGTGCGGTGCGAGAGCCCCCAACAATGACCGCCTCGAGCTTGCGCCGGAGAACTTCGGCCTCGACACCTCCCTCACCACTCCAGTCCTTGGCAACCGCTAGAGTCTCGATCGCTTCCCTAGGCGGTGGTACGGATTTAGCCGCGACCTTCTTGACCTTCCGCCGCCTGCGCCTTTCCCTCTCTTCGGCACGTAGGCCTTTTTGTACCTCAACGGCGCCAGGAATCCGCTGACCGAGGGGTACGTCATCCGAGTCGTCGCTCGAGTCCGTCTCGGTCTCACTCGCGCTGTCAGAGTCGACGAAACCCGCTCTTCGGCCGGTGCTGCTACTGGAGGAGCTCGAACCTCGACGACCGGCAGAGCTGCGTCCTCGCATGCCTTTGCCTGACGAGCGGTAAGCCCCAGACCATCCATTGGCAGTGGAGGACGATTCTGCTCCGCCGCTACGGCTGTCGCTGCGCATCGATTCTGCTCCATCGACTGGTGTTTGAAGCCAATCCGTCTCGACAGAGGTATCGGCCAAGTTGCCTGGATCCTCTTCATCTGCCAGCTGGGGCGGGAGATCTCCCACAAACGGGAAGGAGCAGATGGCCTGCTCCCAGCTGGAGCTGAGGAGGTCCGAGTCGGCAGACGGTAATGATGGTAGTGTGCGCGTTGGAGCATGATCCATAACGGGTTCCAGTGCAGCTGTCGGCGCGGTCGCACCTGCATCCTTGTCTTCGGCAGAAGGCCAAATCCCAAGCTGTTCATAGAGGTCAAAGAATGACGAACTCGTTGGTGGAGACTTGAGACTCAGGCTGGTAGATCTTGAGCGTGGCAGCAATACTGGTGTTGATGACCCTGGTACAACCGGCAGCGGCGACGACGGAGGCGGTGTTGATGGCGAAAAGGGCGATTGTAGCGGGGAGCTTGTCGGAAAGTAAGGTGGGTTGGGTGGTAAGAGAGGTGGCGACACTGCTGGAGTTTTGCTGCGGCTCTTCTGAGTCACAGAGGAAGAGATATCTTCGTTTGCAAGATGGTGGTTCTGCGTGCGCGCCGGCAATGAAGTCGACGCAACGTGAACCGGCGGCATGAGCGGGAAAAAGGACGTCTGCTCGGGTGGTGCAGACGTTGCACCGTTGTGTCTAGGAAAGTTCGCCCAGCTCTTGGTTTTGACAAGACTTGGTCGGAGGTCACGAAGCGACGGCAAGCTTGGCATCCGCATGTCTCTCAGCGAAGGCGAGCGCGGTCCTTTGGATCGCGAACGGAAGCTAGCTGGAGGTTGCAGAGGCGATGAACAGGTCGAAGGAGGATATAACGGTGATGAAAAGGGGTCAGAGGGGATCTCAAAGGGTGATGATGGCTCTTGGGGTGACAAGGCGACTGTGGCTTTGGGCGCTGTCGGAGTAAATGACCGTCTGTTGGTACGGCCTCTGGCCTCAATGTTGACCCGTGAGCTCTCCCCAAGAGGTGGGGTAGAATAGGAGAGGCCTTGCGTGTATGTTGGTCTCGTGGGTATTGGTGGTAAAGGCAGAGTTTTGTCGCAGCTAGGCGCGGCACGCAGATTGTTGGACGACTTTGAGCGACCGAACCGCTTGATTGATTGACCAGCCCGTTGGGCCCAGCTAGGAGTTCTTGGTGTGCCCGTGTCAGGTGTAAAGGGAGAGAGGGACGGCGAGGAAGGCAGCATGGGCGATTTAAGCGATGGTGGTGCAAGCGCGGGACTCGATGAGCCCGAGCCGCTCGGGCTGATGATCGTTGGCAGAGAAGGCCGCTATACAGTTAATGATTGCTTCATTCCAGTGGGTCACTGACGATGTACGAGTCATCGCCAAGAGCCAAGGTGAGCTCGCCACGGCGACCCTTGCCCCGGACTGCCTTTGGGTCGTCCCTCTTGCCCATGCTCTTAGCTCGTGGTCTGGACCACGATGAATCTACCGAAGCAAGGCTGGTGACTCTTGATGTCCAGCTGGATTGTTCATCCTCATCCCAGATCCCGTCGCGGAGGACGGGCGAACTGGACTGCATGTTGTTATTGTGTTCTTGGCGTGTTTGGTTCGTTTTCAGTCCGTCGCCGTCGCCGTTACCGCCAAATTGCTTGGGCTTTGCTCCCACTTATGCCAGCTATTCCATGCGAGCTGTCAGTAGCTGTCAGTGGGCAGGGAAGGCTGCAGTGTTGGTGTCGACGTGCAAGTGTGCGTTGTGAAGGGTGTTGTTGTTGTCAGTCACTATCAGGCACGACTAGCCGTCATTAGCACCACATTCCTAATACATTAGGACCCGATCGTAGTAGATTTCCATCACATAAGGATCGCATAAGGATCGCTGGGGAAATCGTATAAGGATCACATTGTAATGGCATTAGGAAGCGTGCACCGCCCCTATGGTTAGTCAAGTTCACGCTAGTGCTGTGGAGTGAGCCTGTACCCTCCCTCGGTTGACGAAAGGAGTCTCAGTGTTGAAGTGAGGGCAGCTTGCCATGCCACCTGAGCGCACGAGAAGAAGGAGTCCTACGCAAGCCGTCGCTCCCGGCAACACACAGGATGTGCGGCCATACTTAGAGGCGATCGAGTATGCCCTTGCTTCCAAGGATCGCCGGGAGGCCATGCTGGCCGCTCGGAACAGCACGGTGAACAGTGCTCCGGCTGAAGGAGCACCGAGCGAGCGGAAGAGGTTATCGAAGCAGGCCAGAGAAGGTATTTTACAGCACAGACCTCGGTGCTGCACTACTGACAAATCAGACAAAGAGCTCAATTCTCAGTATGAAAACGCCGTGCGGGCAAGAGAGAAGGCACAGTTGCGCGCATTGGCCTTCGACGAGAAAATGCAGCGAGAGCGGCGGAAGCTCCAGCGGAGCCAACGGCAGTTGCAGCAAGTGCGACGGCAACACGAAAGATATAAACTTGTCCAGGCCATCATGGCAAGGGACGGTGTCAACTTCGAGACTGCGTTGGCAACGTGCAAAGCCGAGCAGGAGGCCATCAAAGCCGCGTTTGGTCACGACTGAGGGTCAATACTGTATTGTCTCCCCAATGCCACTTCTGCAACTCCGTCAATCCTTCAGCTTGTGAAATGCCAGCTCCTGTTTTGTAAGTCAATCACACCGTGACGAGAAGCCAAGACAGCCGCACAATCACAGCAAAAGGTCGAGCTTCCTAACAAGTCCGCTCACTTGACAACGCGAGCGCCCCGTGCGGTACAAACGGAATGATTCGTAGAGCCGGGCATCTCGGCGGTCGGCTCAAGAACAACATCGTAGCCGGGCCAAAAGGATCTCAACGCAGGTCGGCGCTTCAGGTCGACACCGCACACGCGTGTACAGTTGCAACGAACGTCTCGTAAGACTGACTGATCCCGCACAGAGCCTCAAGTGGGATCTGCTCGTCCCTGAGAACCGAGCGAGTGTCCCGAACGCCCATTGCGCCTCTCTTGGGCCAGGCGCACTTTTCGGGTCGGAACAATCAGTACCGCGCGGTGCAGCTTGACGGCTATCAGCGGCCGCCCTGAATATCTCAGGGCAATCAGATACGGCCGATTAGATTGGCGACAATTCATCCGAGTTGTCGCGTTTCCAGCCCGCGAATAGCGCTGCCAAGAGTTCGCGCGAGGCTCCGGATGACTAATCCCCGGACGACGGGCCCCTGTGCCCTCGTCTGGGTCTTAGAACGACAACACAACGGCGGCCGTATCGCCGATAGAGCTCTATAAGTGGTGGCCGTTCGAGATGGGCGCGAACTGGAACTTTTCATACTATGCTTGCTCTGCTACCCCTTGTCTGGCTTTTCACACTCGACATTGCGTCGGCGCAAAATGTTGACGCGCTGCGTCGGGTCATGTCCGACTCCCGCTTTGTCGGTTTAGTTTCGTAAGTATGGCTGTATGGCTAGGTTGACGTTGTCTGCTGACACATTAGGCCATGCACAGCAGGAGGCTCTTCGCGAACCACGGCAGGAGAATGGATTCGTACGGTAAGCTGTAGGCCTCTATTGAACCGTCTAACCTTGTCAGATGTTTCACGATGCAGGCTCGTACAACGCGGCAGCCGGGACGGGCGGCATTGATGGGTCGGTCAACTTCGAGACGGCTCGGTGGGTTACTCGCTCGATTGCGCTTTCCGTCCTGAGTTCTGCAGCTCGGAGAACACTGGCAGCTTTCTGCCTGCCACACTGGTGCAATACCGCGCGAATCAGGTTGGTGGTCCGCGGTCGCTGTGCAAGCTACTCACCACGCAGGAATCTGGCGTCTCCTTGGCCGACCTCGTCGTGCGTCGCAGATCAAATCAAAGGGAAGGGCAAACTAACAACGCCAGGCCCTCGGTGCGATCACTGCGATTGGTGCATGCGGTGGCCCAGTGATTCCATTCCATGCTGGACGACCAGACGCGAACAATGCGGCTGAAGAGGGACATCTGCCATTACCAGAAGAACCCCTCTTGACGCACCAGCAAAAGTTTGCGCGCATGGGCTTTTCAAAGTCAGTATGCAACGCCTGATAATGACGCTGACTGTTCAGTGCGGAAATGATCACGGCCGTCGCGTGTGGACACACTGTTGGTGGTGTGCATCGAGTGCGTCTGCTGATACGCATGTACGAAGCTGATGGGATCAGGCAAATAGTCCCACTATCACTAGCGCAACCAACGCGGCGTGGGTACACGCTTCTCTGCAAGATCACGCTGACATTGCAGCTTCGACCTTTCCCGCACGACATTTGACAACGCCATTGCCGTCGAGTATACGAAAGGAATCCTCACCAACCCACTTGGACAGCCAATCAACAGCTCAGTACCCGAGCGAAGCTCCGACTCTCGCATCTTCAGTAGCGACAACAATGTGACCATGTCGCGATATGCCGCCTCACAGAGCGACTTTTTCGCCGACTGCACCCGCGTCCTTGGACGCATGATGAATGATGGTGAGCGACTGGGTTGACGACATCGGGCTGACCTGTCAGCTGTCCCAGGCGGTACAAGCCTCACCGGCGTGCTCACTCCGTTCCCTGTTTCCATTGGTGGCCGAGTGACTCTACGCAATGAGATTTTGCACATTCAGACCGGCAGCGCAAGAGTGTTCGATCTTGCCGGGCAATACTCGGCCTACGACCTCTCATATCTGAACCGCGATGGATCCGTTGGCGCCGACACGAATTTGCTGTTTGTTCGCGCCGTGCGATCCATCTCGAACGGCAAGACGATTGAAGTAAAGGATTTTTCAACCGTAGGTCTTGACTCGGAGAATGCAGCTGACTCTGCAGCGCTCGCCTGGTGTCGATCCTACCACCGGCATCAGCGCCGTAAAGGTCAACCTCAAGATGAACAGTGGGGAAATGTACGCGAGCAGTGATGCCGCTGAGACGATGAAGGTTGACGATTCTGTGTTGATCGTGAGTCGCCACTCGACTGCTCCATGCTGACGCCAGGATGTCGGTCCAGCCTATACCTGTCTGTACGGCAGTTCGGGGATCAACATCACCATTGCCGTCCTCGGTCCCTACAATACAGGTGACAAGGTTGACGTCCTCTTTGAGCTCGGTTCGGATCCGATGCGCAAGGCAACGGGTACACCTGTCAGAGCGTCGTACCGTCGGGCGAGAGAGGGTACTCCTTATGTGGTGAGTTGATTGATGGTGGGATATTGAGCTGACATGTGCAGTACTATGGCGTGTGAGTGATCTATATCGACGTTGAGCCGACTAACGCCAACAGATTCATCACAGACATGGCAGCTATCAACTTTGGGAACTTTGCCGCCCGCTTGACCCGCGCCGATGGTACCGTCTCAACGGACGACCGGCAAGGTTGGTTTACATACTAGCAGTGCGGTGCTGACCAGGCAGGCATCTTCTATTGGCAATCGACTCTCAATAGTTGCGTGGCTGGTGCGGAGATCCCCGTCGACGGTCCCCAACCAACAGCGGGTTTGAGTGTAGCAGGGCGTAAGCGCTACACCTGCAGCAAGGGCAAGACGCTGTGTGGCAAGAAGTGCATCGATTTCATGAGCAACATTGAATCGTGAGTCACCTTTTGACAGTACACTCGCTGACTAGACAGATGTGGCGGCTGTCCCGGCGACGGCGGCGTTGATTGCACACTGTTGGCAGACAGTGTGTCTTGCGTCCGTGGCAAGTGTGTAGTCGGTCTGCAACTGTAGTGCATGCATTTCGGTTGCCAACACGCTTAGACAGAAGGCGAGACTGTCTATTTGTGCGTAGCCTTGCGTGATGCTGCCTTCTCGTCCAGCTCGACATCGTCGTATGAGGCCAGCGACATGAAGGGACTTCTGCGGCGGATTTCTGGCCCCTTGACGAGCAGGATGACGGGCACAATCGAGGTACCAGGGCGATGAAGCCGAGTATGGAGGAAGCCCATTGGTAGCCGAGGTTGGTGTACAGCGATTGCGAGGCGAGTGGCAAAAACGCGCCGAACGTGTTTCTACCGAGCGAGGCTGCGGATAGAGCAGATGCGGCGTACTTCTCGTAGGCGTCGGCCAGGAAGTTGACCACAGCCATGTAGATGCTATAGATACCCAGGCCAACCATGGCCACTCCGATGGTCGGAGCAATCCAGGGGACGTCGGGATAGCTTGTCCAGCCATAGACAAACAATCCAGCGGTGAAAAGCAGCGAACCCGGGACTGCAAAGTACAAGCGCGCCTCAGGAATGGGTGACCCTGGGTTCTCCTTGTTCCGACGTGCTGAGCCGAGATACAGTCGGTCTTGCAAAGGATTGATTGCTGTACCGATGATGGCGCCAACGCTGAGGGCTAGTTGAATCAAGCCGGTTTTCATCGTACTGAAGCCGTAATTGGTGGAGAAGGTCTGCGCCACACTGGTCTGGAACAGGAAGCTGATGTTGTCAATAACAAGAGGCAGTTAAAGGACCTACAGGATACCCCAAGCGAATGAGACCCAGATTGTGAAGCTGAAGACGACGAATTCGGTGAAGAGCATTTTGGTGGGTCGGGTGAAGCTGATCTTGAGCATTTGCGTGACGGTCTCGCCGCCGAGTTCTGCCTTGGCGTAGACCTCACGGCCTGTTTCTTTCCGGAGTTTCTTCGCTCGGCGGGTCAAGATCACATCGCCGCGGGTCTCCTTGAGAATGAACCAGAAGACTGGCAGGAGCGCGCCGTCCACAATGAGTTGAACGTAGAAGATCCTGATCGATCAGCGCGAGGTTAGTGCTTGCAGAATGACTCACCACCGCCAGCTGAGCCCTGGGGCGCCCGACTGGATTGCGCCGCCGATGAACGGACCCAACGCAATGCCAACGACCGATGTCAAGCCAAAGATGCTCATTGGGATGCTGCGATCCTTTGACCTGCATGGGTCAGACAGCTCGCAACATCGATCACTTACCCCTTCCAGATATCAGAGATGGATCCGCCGACAATGTTGATAGAGACCGAGCTAGCGCCACCACCAAAAAAGCGCGTCACAATGAGGGTTGCAAAGTTGGGCGCAACCGCCGAAGGGACGAGAAAGATGAGGAAGATGATATAAGAGATCTGAACGTCAGTTGAAGTCTGACACGAGTCGTCCACTGACAAAGTATCCCGGCATGCGACCCGTGTTCTCGGTCAGAGGGACAAAAAGCTGACAGGTCAGCGACGTCGAGTGCCACACGAAACCTACCAGTGGAAAGACGGCTGCACCGACGTTCCAGCTCGCCGTCGCCCAGTAGAGCGTCGGGAACTTGGCCTGCGAGATGTTGAAACGCTGCTCCATCTGCGCATTGCCAGCCCCGTACGCTCCAGCCGGCAGACCGGTCAAAATTGAGCTGCACGGTCAGCAATCGCCACTCGCCACTTTGTACCCACATGAAGCAAACAGTCAATGTCAGAATCCATTTGCGCTTCAGACTCCAATTGAATCTGCTTGATCAGCCCGGCCCTGCAGAACCAAATGACCTACGGATTCTCTGGGTCATCCGGGCCATTCCAATCCAACACCTCTTTGCCATCACGAGCGACCACTGTGTCGTTGTCCGTATCTGTAGATCTCGCGCCTGAAACTCAGCAAATGTAATCGTCTCGACACACCACTCACGTTCTGACATGGGCGTTGCGACACTGCAAGTCACCGGGTTTGCAGACAATGTGGAGGCAGATTTCAGAAGTCATAGGTCACCGCCAACGTCACTCTCAGGGTTTAGAGCGGCAATTGCTCAACACGTGCATCGCTCTGCGGCAGCGGCTTGCGGCCCTGAACCTGGCGCGGCCTCGAAACGGCCTCACGCCGTGAGCGCCGTGATCTGGACGCCGGCATACGACAGCTCGTCTCCCACTTTGGCAACAAAAGTGGCAGCTTGAGCGTCTGCGCGGTCAGCGGGGACCTGCAGTAGGCGTTGCCCAGGGTCTCGATGACACCTTTCGGCTTGCGATTCCGTCGTTGCCGTCTATGTATTAGCACCTGCTTGACAGCCGCACCGGTGAAGACGCCAGACCCGAACTGCAGCGAGACGACAGTGGTGGTCCCATTCTTCGTCAAGCGCCAATCCTCCCTGTGCGTGAGCTAATGCCACCCGCGCACCGACATCACTGCTAGTGGGCGACCGGTCGAGTGATCTGTCATTAGTGATGCCTCGCGATCGACAGCTCACTGGTCGGCAAAGAAGAACACGCCCGCCTCGGCACCTTTGCTGCCAGGGTAGACATTGCCGAGCGTCTTGTCGAAAACCATGACGCCGTACAGGCATGTCAAGCCCTGCTCAGCCAGGTGGGTGCAGAGCTCGCGATGCAGTTCGTCAGACTCGATGATGAAGAGTTTGTGGCGACGGCCGCGCCGCGCAGGCCCTTGGAGAATCCGATCTCCCTGGTAAGGATCATCATATCTGCTTGTCAGACTGTTCAAGCTCAAGGATACTCACATAATGCACCGCTGTACGCGACGTCCAATCTTACAGATAACGAGCTCGGACCACCGAAAGTTTTACAGAGCTTAACCGTCTTTCCAATCGCGGTCACCCATGAAGGGACAGACAGAAAGCTGATTTACGAGGACCGTCATATCTCAGCTAACCAGTAGTGTCCTGTGTGACCGGAGCCGAGATGCGGACCAGACCGCACAGAGCACGCAGCCATACGGTCGTGCTACGGCTTGCTACGCGGTTGCTAGATTGCAACAGAAAGTTCGACGCTTGCCCACTCGCTCTTCACGAGCTTTGTGTCTAACAGTATCCCAAGATATATCCCATCTAGTCACTACCGGATCAGCTACCGAAGGGGGCCCAGCTAGTCCTCGGCTTGGATCATCGAGTAGGCCGGGGCGTCGAGCTTCTCGTGTCCCTACGAGGGTCAGCGTTGTGACAGCGATGCCTCGAGACCAACCTTGAGGAACGGAAGACCGACGACGAAAAGGTACTCGATCGTCTTGCCGCCCGCCTTGCGAATGAGGTCGCCGGCAGCGGCGGCTGAACCGCCAGTCGCGATGAGATCGCTGTAAAGTCAGCACCTGTTGTACAGCGATAACGCGACGTACTCGATGACGATGACGTTCTGCCCGGGCTGGATGGCACCAGCCTGCATCTCGAACTCGTCCTGGGCTGATCAGCTCCGAAAATACCGGAGGCATGAAAACGCACCACACCGTACTCCTTTTCATACTTTGCAACCTCGACGGCACCAGGGAGCTTGCCGCCCTTGCGGACGGGCACGAAAGCGGCGCCGAGCCTCAGCGCGAGAATAGGGCCGAGAAGGAAGCCGCGGGCGTCGAGGCCGACGACGACGTCAATCTTCGGCAGCGACCCCGGCACGACGTTGGCATCTTTAGGGATGGTCGAGAGGGTGTGGGTGAAAATGTGGGTCAACAAGTGCGAGATAAGCGCCTCGAATGCAACTGGCGAACGGAGGATAGGCTATAGAGTCAGCTTGAAGTAGATGGTGCAAGTGACTGACGAAAAGGTCGAGGAAGGTGATCCCCTGTAGAGTCAGCTTTGGTACTAATGAATGGAGCTGCGCACCTTTTTGGGAAAGTCGGGGTGGACACCGAGCAGCTGCTTCAAGGCGGCGACGTCTGACATTGTGGTCGTTGCTTGGTGTTGAAATCGCTGCTCGCACGTGGTCTGTGCTGAACGCGTGGTACTTTCCTGTTACTCGCGTTTATTCCCGTGGGATCGCGTTTGCTCCCGTTCGCTAGCAAGAAAGAGAGGCGCGTCCGACGCCGCAGCCGACAATGGCCAGTGTCAAGAAGCAACAGCTGCGCGCGACGGCATCCCTGCCAGAGTCGACGGCAGAGCATTATGCGCGCAGGCATGGGACAGAAGCGGCGAGTGGGCGGCTGCCGTTTGTAGCGATGAAGGCCAGGCAGGGTACGTTGCTCCTTTGTCGGTGGCTGGTCTGACCCCGGCAGCCATCAGCAGCGGCTACAAGACGGCGTCGTCAAGTGCCGCACTCGCACCGTCGGCTACGGCTCGCCCACAACCATTCATCTCCTCAGCGGATGCCTATGCGCAAGCTAAATATTCGCTCGCTTCCCATTCCGGACGGCGCGGCAACGAGCTGCAGCCGTTTTGTGCTGGCCCACCCCGCGCCCGCAGCACCTCCCCACCGCAGCAAGCACCCGCTTCATCACGCAAACGTCGCACAGCCCGCGATGATGGGTCCGACACCGAGCTCGAGGACGCGATGGACGTCGAGGTGCCAGCCCGCGAGGTCAAGCCGCTCAGACGGTCCCGACGGCAGCCTCTCGGCGCAACCCAGAGCGCGCCGGTGATTGGCAACCAAGTCGCGCAGTGTATCATGTCCGAGGACTTTTGAGAGCATGCCCATGCGGCAGTTGTAGTATCGTCACGAGTGGAGAGGAATGCAGATTGTAATGGTATTGATTGACAGTATTGATTGTCGATTGTGCAGTTTCCCACTGACTGAAGCACCGGCTTGGTTAGCGGCGTTGCTTTATACGTGACGGAGACTGTGCAATGCTTGATGAGTCTCGAGCGGGTGACAGTGACATCGGACCTGGCGGCTACGGCCAGGTCATGCTCAGGTCATGCTCAGAACAGGTGATCTTGGTCCGTCGCGCATCGCGAGAGTGAGGGTCAGTCGTTATGCGTAGATGCCACAGCAGCTGTTGTTCGCATATGACGTGGAACGATCCGTTTCTGTGATGCCGATCATCATCACTCTCGCACCTGGGTGTATGCGCGCTGTAGTCGACCTGGACTCATCCTCTCAGCAAGCGACGAATAATGTGACGCCGGCTCCCGTTGAGCTCCAAACTTGACTGATGCGGCTTGCTGGGCGATTATGTCGCTCCATTGGTAAAGAGCTATGAGGATTGCCTGTCAGTCATGAAGCGTGGGCATGAGTTACGGATTGGGCATTGAGTACTAAGCGAACTTTAACCCACAACAGGATAATGCGCCTATGTAGCGGACCGCACGTAGCTCGCACATCTGACAATCACGAGGAGACCATACTCTTAGCTAAACCCTATGGTGGCTCGCTCCCGGTCCGTTCTTGCCCGAAGAACCACACCGAAAGCATTTGACGTTTTGTGACCACCAGTCGCTGCAACCAGTCGAAACTGAGTGGCCCGCGAGATGCGCTTGGCACGTTCGAGCTACGCGCACTGGTCCATTCACGCCTCTGCGAGATTTAGTCCTCCTGGCGGAGCAGAGCTGCTAGTGTGACTCAGCGCCAGTGGCACATGGACAACGTTTACACATCGGGTATCACAACACGCGCACACAATTCGACTTGACAACCCTGAACACAGCCTGACAATTCGCCGAACACGAATCTGCCAGAACACTCCACAGTCAGACGAGTTACTCCTCCCAAACCCTATACGGAACCGGTGAGTTCAATGCTGCTTGATTGAGAAAGTGCATACCCTTTCACTCATTCCCCCCCTGTAGTAGGTGCGCTGCAGAACAGTCGGGCAGCACAAGCTGGTCAGAAGCAGACCTCCCCGTGCAGCAGGCTACATCTCAAAGGCCGGTCGCTGGCTGTTGTCTGCTGCCCACGAGTCATGCCTCTGTGATCTGATGTGTGCCCAAGACAATATCAGAGTCTCGCCGATAACACAGACGTCGTACTCGCCTCTATGATTCCACTCCTAGCCTGAGCGGTGCCACTTGCGGTCACGTGACATCACAGCCGTAATTTAGACCCCCCCATGTTGGACCTGGGGGTTCGGTGTCTAGCGGAGTTAGGCGCCGCGAGGGGTTAGGCTCTCCCTCTTCCCGGCCGGCGTCCGTAGCTAGGGATGCCCTTCTCCTTTCCAGCCCAATACCCCAAACCACAGTGAATATCAGTTCTCAACGCAAGGGTGAGTAACGGCAGAGACTACCCGGCAAACCGCAACACCAAGTTTCTACTCATTAGCTCGAGGGTTATCAGGTGAGGTCTGGCTCCCGAACGCAGTCTGGCGGTGTCTGGGGAGTTTGATGCAGCGTCAGGTCCGTGCGCTGTGACAGTGTGATTGTGGCCTTATGAACATTCGCCGCTGGGCTCGGTCTACATTCACAGGCGTCGAGTGCACGCTAGAACGTCTGCTCACGTCGTGTCGATGTCGAGGGCTGCAGTGGTGGCTGATGCGACTGGCTCCAGACGACCGGCCCGTGCGCGGCTGGTTGTTGGAAGCGACGTTTGGGCACCCTTGTGTCTTCGAGTACGAATAAGGGGATCAAGGGCCGGCAGGAGTGTGGCTTGCCACTGATACTGCACGCACTTGTATCGGTGCGTCGGTGGTGGACACAGTGACATCGAGGGTGGCCACTTTGGCAGGGGCGGCAGGCCGAGGCCGCCATCGAGATACGAGCTTCCGAGTGCTTGCTGCATACGTGCTGTGGAAAGATCTTGCGGCACATGGTGCTGTGGATCGCGGTGCGGCTCTCATGAACGCTCCGCTACGGCGCGGTCAGAGGGCGGCAATGAATCGTCTACGCGGGACCAGGGACGAGTGAAGTCGATCAGCGACGGCGCCCCTTATCTTCAGATATTGCGGCGGCTCCGTTCTGGTAGCTCGTGCTGTGGAGGGTCTAGAAGAGCACTGCACCGTGCATCGTCCCACCCTTGCATTTGCCGCCCCGGTTCAAAAGACAGTGGGCAATCACGGCCAGCGCACGGGCTACTGGACCGGGTGAAGAGGACTCGCATGCTTGTTTCGGCTCGGTATAGGTCGTGCAGCCGCTAGAAGGAAATCCGTGTCTTGGCTACCAGTGACAGCCTACGCGCGAAAAGATCACCAGCGATGCCGGTGTCTTGACTGGTCACTCCAACTTGACTGGTCACTCCAACTTGCCTGGTCGATACTGTGTGTCGCTCAGGCTTCACAACTGACTAGCAGTTGTGCAACTATCGGCTTCTGATGTGACTAGCGTATGGCATAGCAACGCGACTGGCAGGAAGGATGCGCTCACTGTGGATCTTCGAATGTGAAACCTATGACTTTGGTCGCCTTCGTGCGGTTGACCTGTTGAAATGCTCTGCGCTTGTGTTGGCAAGTGGACGATGAGGCAAGACGCCACTGCCGCCATTTTCGTGACGTTTGCTATGACTTCTGGCATCGTCGCCACGGCTGCAGAAGTCGGTCTCGCCGTTCTGCTCACTGGGCATTCGTGGCTGAACGGCTGCAAGTATGGTGATGTTATCGGTGCGCGATGAGGGAGAAAGCGGTGCTGCTCCCTCAATGTGCGCCTGCACCTAGCTTACACGGGTCGCACGCGGTCCGCGTGATGCAGCGTGTCCCGTGTGACTGGGCACCGCAAAGGTCAGCAAGATGTAACGATTGGCGGTGAGCGGCCTAGATATCCCAATTGAGGGCCGTAATCGATGCTAGTCCCTGCTGCGATTCTGGTCCGAGGACCCTGGCCAAGGTATGACGGCCGCACCCGTTGCCTGAAGTCGTTGCCAATCGCGCAGCCGCACTGACACATGCGCGTTGCTGGCATAAGTCGAGCTGGGATGAACTGGGAATC
The DNA here is from genome assembly GCA_001599935.1 of Holtermannia corniformis. Lineage (NCBI taxonomy): Eukaryota > Fungi > Basidiomycota > Tremellomycetes > Holtermanniales > Holtermannia > Holtermannia corniformis. Next base: position 1,295,504 of record BCIJ01000001.1, on the reverse strand, counting down.
AGTTGTGAAGGGTGCACACCCTCAGACTGTTACCGCCTCGACTACGACGCACGAGCACCCTTGCTATGTGATGAGCTCTGAAGGCCTCGAGGACCATACTGTTTCAGTCGCCATTGAGTGAGGGTCTACGAGTCAAACGGCAATGTTCGTTGCTTTGTAGCCGCGTGCTACTAGGCGCCCGAACAAGGTCGATCCGACCATACGTCGACCTCAGTGCTTGGCCCTGGAGTCGCGTTGTGTCCGTTGCGTAGCGTAAACGGGACGGGAGGTTGAATCTTGCCAATAGGCTTACTCAGCTACCGTTATCCATTGACAATGGATACGTACGATCTGAACGTCTGCAGAGGTCACAAGGGATCTCGTGCAGAGCCGATGGCATATCTTTACGAGTGAGACCCTACATTCGAAGCAGCCTCGTTCTGCTGGGCAGGCTCTGCTGAAGGCGCTCCGTTCGTCACGTCGTTTGCGAACTGTCCTCACAGTCGACATCGTCCGCCCTCGCGCAGCGAGTGCAGTACAGCAGAGAAGTCTGCGCGTCTCTCCGCCACACGGCGAGGGGTGGTGATCGGATCAGGAGGCTCTCCCTCCGCCCCACTTCCCTGTCCACCAACCTTGGCAATGCTGACGCCAAACGTAGCCAATGTCGCCAATGTACAGGTCAAGGGACGACACGGACAGCCGTCCGCATCGTGATCATGGGTGCGCCGCTCGAAAGCGTCGCGTGAACCAGACTGATCGCATTAGCAGGTCCGACCGCCGCGGCAAACAAGCGACGAAGCCAAAAGGCGTCACACCGGCTCCTGATACGCACTACGGTGTAGGTGCTATCGCGTTCACGACGCGGGAATGGTGAATAGCGTCTGACACCCCGCAGCCACAGCTCGCCCTCCCGTACCCTCAGACAGGGCCATCGCGTGCAACGGTGGGTGCTGCTCCCTCTTGGGTATGGCAGCCACGGTTCACTGCTGACGATGCGCAGTCCAAGCTGGCGGCGGATTTTGGCCGCACGACGTGGACGGATCTCGAGGCAGGGCCTTCCAGTGCCACCGTGAGTCATACAGTGTCATGGAAGCCACAGTAACGGTCAGCGGCTGACGCAAGACAGACTAGCATGACACAGACTAGCAACTCGGTCGGCGAACACGATCCCATCATCTGGCGACTTCTGCCTCGCAAGTGTCACCAAGCGAACTCCGCCGTCGCTTCGGCGAAGTTTTCGAATACCTGTCAAGTCTGACCGACAATACGGTATATGGCGACGCGAATTCCGCCGCGTGGACCAGAATGACTGGTGTGAGACGTTTGCCTCGGCGCTGGCGCCCGGCGTAACCGAAATTTTTACCGCGAGACAGCCGCTTACGATTGACGAGATTGAGGGTTAGGCTGGTCGAGCGCCAACGGCTTCGGCGTCTACGCCATGGAGTTGATCCCGAAGCAAAATGGCCGGTCGGCTTTCCTGTATGTCGGCAGTGCCGCGGCTGGGATGACCGGAAAGAGGTATGGGATGGAGCTCCGACGCCACCAACACGAGACCAATCTCAGGACCGGTGCGAGGTAAGTGCTCGTTTTACGCGTCGCTCCGTTTTTTTGGATGCCTGCTGACACCATCAGGCCCAACAACCGCTTTTACGTAGCCCATCGGGAGCATCGAGGCGAGTACCAGATCGCCTTTTCGACCCTTTGGTTGCACCCGAAGGCATTCACAGCCACCAGCAAGCAAGAGCTCATCGACTTGCGGGTCGCGACACGGTTCGTCGAGGCGGTTTCCTCTCACTGGCTCGCCGCTTGGGACGCGGAGGCTCGCAATCGCCCGCGCCTTGGAGGACCAGATCCATGGCGATCTCTCAAGTTCCACTACAAAGGAACCTGTCCCCACAACCCGCTCACCGAATGCGTCGATACCGTCATCTCGGAGGCGTTCAAAGCGACTGCCGAGGAGCAGCTCGACTCGAGCTGCTGCGGCGTCATTTGTTAGATAGTCTAGCGTCCGTGCACCGAGGGGGTTTACAGGCGCAAGAGCAGAGGTGACTACTAGTGGATGTTGAAGGAAACCAACCTGGGAATGACGCCGTATCAGGTCTAAGCTCGAGATTCGGCGCGAGCGTCAAGCGACTCAGCGCCCCGAAACCCGCGAGAATCGCCGTCTGGGCGACGTTGACCGCAAGGCGAAGGATCGGCGCGAGGGCGGCGATGAGGCCCAAGCCGAAAACACCGAGTACATGCGTGCGTGGTCAGCCAAGAAGCGGCAACGACTCGAGGAAGATGAGGAAGCTCGGGAAGTCGAGGATCAGCGGAACCGGGATAAGGCGGCCAAGTATCGCGCTCGGAAGAAGCTTGCCGAGTCCAAAGGGTACTCTTCTTGGCAAGCCGTACCACCCGACGTCAAGAAGGACATCGATCCGTATGTCGGTCAGCGGACAACGGTGAGTGTTCAGATGCCTGCCTAACACGAGCCAACTGACTGTTCTGCAGGAGACGTACTACAGAGGCAGAATGAGCGAGCGGGTTAGTGCGCACTCTGGACCATCATCAGTGCTGACATCGCCTGTTCAGGAGTGGGCTTAAGAAGGCATATTACTACGAGCAAACGTTGGCAAGGTGTATAGAAGACATAGGCAAAGACGGCGATGCACCCGTGACTTGAAAGTTTCCAATGAATTATTTCTGGGTGTTACTCTAAAACTATCAGAGTCATAAGACGTGTCACAGATGTGTAAATGCTAAGACTTTGCATGCGGATGAAGTTCACACACGCGGAACTCCACACGGATCGGACATTCAGCGTGCGTACGTTCGTCGAAAAGGTGCAGCCTGCAACGATTCCCACACCCGCTGAAGCATCAGTACGGTTGATGGTTGTTTCGGCAAAGCGCCAATAGCTGAGTATGTGGATAGGCGAGCCGTGTTCCGTCCTGGACCTGAGGTCAAATCGTCACTCAGATAGCTGTCAGGTCTGTGAGAAGTCGTGCATCTCGCGGGCAGAGTATATAACAGGCGCAGGAAACGGTTCCAAAGTAGAAAGTAGGGACGACTACTTCTTCTTGGTGGCCTGGAAGGCAAGTCAGCACTTCTTCGAGCCACTTCGCAAGATGGATAAGACGAACTTTTTCAGCGGCTTTCGTGACCTTGCCAGCCTTGCCGTCGGATTTCGAAACACTTTTGATCACGCCAACGGCGACGGTCTGACGCATGTCACGGACGGCGAAACTAAGAAACAATGTCAGTGAGGACCAAGGCGAATAGGGCAACAACTGACCGGCCAAGAGGAGGGTACTCCTGGTACGACTCGACACACATGGGCTTGGTGGGAACGAGCTTGACGATGGCGGCATCACCCGACTTGATGAACTTGGGGCTGGCCTCCTGCACAAGGCGTCAGCGTCGTGCCGTCACGTGCGCAACACGTGACACGGCCATTCGGCACGTCACGTGCTCACAGCACGACTGGGAAAGCGATGACTAACCATGACCTTGCCCGTCCGGCGGTCAATCTTCTCCAAGATCTCACCGAACTGAAGAGACGTCAGCGACATACCAACAGGGAAGAGACCCGCGTGAAGTCGGACCGAAGTCCAACTTCATCGAGGACGCCACGATCAACTCACCTTGCAGGCAATGTGGGCGGTGTGGCAGTCGAGAACTGGGCTGTAACCGTTGCCGATCTGGGATGAGAGTTAGGAGGCTACGAGATCAGGAAAGGGACCAACCTGTCCAGGGTGGTTGAGAACGATGACCTGAGCAGTGAAGTCGGCGGCCTCCTTGGCAGGGTCGTTCTTCGAGTCGGAGCAAACATTGCCACGGCGGATGTCCTTGACCGAGACCTGTACAGAGTGTTAGCGGTGTTCGACGGTACCGGCAGGGGACAAGAGGCGCCACGATCGCGACGCGTGATTGGCGAGACTATCACGTGGCGCACATGTCGAGCGTCCGTGCAACGGCGAACACGACTAGCAGCAACGACTGCCAACGGAACAAAGAAAAACACATACGTTCTTGATGTTGAAGCCGACGTTGTCACCGGGCTGGCCGCTCTCGAGCTGCTCGTGGTGCATCTCGACGGACTGCGGCGCGTGAGCTAGGCCACGACTGCAAACGAGCGACAAACCTTGACTTCGGTGGTGACGTTCGAAGGAGCAAAGGTGACGACCATGCCGGCCTTGATGATACCGGTCTCGACACGGCCGACGGGCACCGTGCCAATACCGCCAATCTTGTAGACATCCTGGAGGGGAAGACGGAGAGGGCGGTCGGTGGGACGGGTCGGGGGGTCAATGGCGTCGATGGCCTCGAGGAGGGTCTTGCCCTTCGAGGCACCGGCCTTGGTCTCCTTGGTCCACCCCTTGTACCAGGGCATGTTGGCCGACTCCTCCAACATGTTGTCGCCGTGCCAGCCCGAGATGGGGACAAAGGCAACCGTCTTGGGGTTGTAGCCGACCTTCTTGATGAAGCCGGTGGTCTCCTTGACGATTTCGTTGAAACGGTCCTCGGACCACTGCATCGTGTCAGCGCGGTCTATTGGCGTGCGGGTAACGCACCTTGCAGGTGTCCATCTTGTTGCAAGCAACAATGAGCTGCTTGACACCAAGGGTGAAGGCGAGAAGAGCGTGCTCGCGGGTCTGGCCATCCTTCGAGATACCAGCCTCGAACTCGCCGATACCGGTGGCGATGATGAGAATGGCGCAGTCGGCCTGCGAGGTACCGGTAATCATGTTCTTGATGAAATCACGCTGGGAACTGGTTAGACGGATGCAAATTTTTCACCAGCAAACGCACGTGACCGGGGGCGTCAATGACGGTGACCTGGTAGCGGGGAGTCTCGAACTTCCAGAGGGCAATGTCGATGGTGATACCACGCTCACGCTCGGCCTTGAGCTTGTCGAGAACCCAAGCGTACTTGAACGACGACTTGCCGAGCTCGGCAGCCTCTTTCTCGAACTACAAAGGGGTGAGCAAGCGCTTTGGGACTGATGCTGGTACATACCTTCTCAATGGTACGCTTGTCGATACCACCGCACTCTGCAACGGGTCAGAAAAACATACATGCCTCGCGCCACTTACTGTAGATCAAGTGACCGGTGGTGGTCGACTTGCCAGAGTCGACGTGGCCGATAACGACGACGTTCACGTGAAGCTATAGAGGTAAGCATGAAGACGATGCAAAGCCAAAGCCCGCACCTTGTCCTTGCCCATTTTTGTTCGTGATAAAAGAAGGTGGTGGTAGAAAGGGTTCGGTGGAGCGGTCCTCGCGGCACCCATATTGCATTTTTGCGCCCGCTCGGCTCGCGCAGGATTTGACGCGAAACGCCGAAACGCCGCAATTTGCACCAAATGATTCTTTCGTTTTATTCAACGGCCTGGGCTGTGGCGTTTCACCCCGTTCAGAATGGTAAAGCTCGCTGGTGTCCGCTGATGTGTAGATTGTCGGCGAATGGATGCCCTCGGCGTAGAATGTTCAAACTCGAGATGGCAAAGCCTATCCTTATCCCCGATGTCAGGGCCATTTGTGAAATGGTGTGTGGATCACGGCGATCTGCATTTCAATATACAACACGAGGCGATCAAGCCTGCTTCAAAGCCGCAGTGGCCGCAGCTGCAGCGTCACTGACACTGGTTGCAACCGCCGAGACGGCGGCCCCAAAGCCCCCAGTCGAACCAAAGCCTCCAGCACCGCGAACGGTCGCGTCAAGGTCCTGCATCGTCAGAGATAGACTCGGTAGGGCCAAACCTACCTCGACTTCCAACACCGGGGCCGTCTCGATTTTCTCCAAAATCAGCTGCGCTACACGGTCCCCCTGCTTGACTGAGCGCTGTTAGATACAGGCCACGCGGAAAATCAAGACTCACCTTGAAAGTCGACGTCCGACAGGTTGAAGAGCAAGACCATGACTGATCCGCGGTAGTCGGCATCAATCACGCCGGCCCCCGTGTCGATAGAGTGTTTGGACGCTGTATACATTAGCGCGAACACGCTCTCGACTTGACATACCGAGGCCACTGCGTGGGGCGACACGACCGTAGGTCCCCTGGGGCACGGCGATAGACAGCTGCAGGTCGATCAAAGCCTTGCCCCTCGCCGGGATGACCTTGTCCTCGGCACTGCAACGCACACCCCATCAGCATTTGCTCGCTTTACGACGCCCGTCACCTCAGGGCGAGGCGCCACCCTGACGCACGCACCTGTACAGGTCATAGCCGGCCGCAGCTGGCGACCCACGGGTCGGGACGGTCGCGCGTTCAGACAGGCGCTTGACAAGAAGGGTGGAGGATGAGGCAGTGCTGGCCATTTTGGAAGCTGGAGCGGGTGCGAGTGGGGTCGGTGAAGGTGAGCGCTTAGACATGGACGTTGGGACGTGATGGAAGCGAACGCGTGAAGCGAACCCTATGTACGTAATCGCGTCAGAGTAAAGCACGTGAAGTGAGCACGTATGTCTGTGCGGATCGAGGACATTGTACGACACAGAGGGTACAAGTCGTCACGACGCTATACACCTATTGACATGATCATCGGGCTAGGTATCGACGTCATGTCGTTGGCGAGGCTGCAGGGCGTCATCACTCGCCGCGGCGCCGATACTCTCGCCAGACGCATCTGCTGCCCTCGAGAGCTGCAAGAGTTTCAGAGGTTGATTGCTATGAGCGATACAAAGGCGCAGATGGCAGGCTACGAGCGGTATCTTGCTGCGCGGTGTGTCCACAGCGGTCCGAGAGCGCTAGTTGGCGCTGACTATCCAGGTGGACGATCAAGGAGGCTGCGTACAAAGCTCTCGCAGCCCGCTACACTCCGACATGGAAGGACTTGGACGTATCGTATACCAAAAGAGGACAGCCGGTGCTGGGCTGGGCTGACACGGCCCGACCCGGCATCGACGGGTTTCACGTCACCCTCTCGCACGACGCAGGCGTAGTCATCGCCGCCGTGGTTGTCGAGGGAAGCGTACTCAGCGACACTTAGCAGCCCCTTGGTGGACCAATAGACGCTCTGGTAAGCAGCTCTGTCCCGATAATCAAGTGTGTTGATTCGGTCAAGAAGGACTCCTTCCCCTTTCCGTGCGGCAAACGGAGCGTGCACCATAGCATACGCATGTGACGAGCCCTGCTCCGCGTGACAGACGCAATCAAGGAGCCCACGCCACAGATCGAGGAGCGAGGACGACCGCCTGCTTGACATTGAGCGCAAGTCCAAGTTCGGCACGACCCTCCTTTGGCCGTATTGTACCAGATCTCGACTGGCAGCACGCCGCGAGCTTGCCTTGCCCTGAGCACATGTACATGGTGATAGATGCGATGTACACCGTTAGACGGCATACGCCCACCTTGGCATACAGAGAGTCGGCCTAGACTCGGGGATGGCCGAAAGGGTGTTGTCGTCGCAACCGACCGTGGATGCTGTTTTTCAGTGATAACTGTGTGCAAGACAGCTTTCACACTCCAGCAGAGAACACCCATTTCCTGCTCTGCGCTGCATCAGTGCCGGCTCGGTCGCCCCGCCCACGACCGAGTGCCACATTCGCCACTGGGTGCACGCCATCGCTATCTGACCGAGCCTGCATGCCCGATCTCCACCACATCAACTTGCACAATGTCGACTGTGACTTCCCCACCGCCGAGCCACGAAATGGCACCAGTCTCACGGTCCAACAGACCGACCATTGTTGGCCCCGACCAGCCTGAAGCTCCGTATCCGATGAAGCTCGAGGGTGTAGTCACAAAGGGCTTTGGCCGCGGTGCGCGGTTCCTCGGGATCCCAACGGGTATGTCTGTACTCGAGCCATCTCGAGCTGATCGCCAGCCAACCTGCCCGAGTCTTCACTGGGCCCTTTGACCGAACTGAACATGACCGGGATCTACTATGGGTTCGCTCGCATCCACCCTTCCGCCTCGACCCCGCTACCATCGACGTATCCCTCTAGAGCCGGCTCGCCTTTACCAAGTAGCAAGATCCACCCAAAAACACCGAAGAATGTGCTACTGTCGCCCGAGGAGATTGAGCAGCTGCCGGCACATACGGCGCCCTACCCGCCAGATAGCGTCCAAGGGCAGGTTCAAAGCGAGAGCAAGCGGCTCAGCGAAGAGGACGGCAAGGTGTGGCCAATGGTCATGAGCGTCGGCTGGAATCCCTACTTTAAGAACGAGAAAATCACGGCGGTGAGTGCGTAACGAGCTGTCGACAGCGCTGAAACCGTGCAGGAGGTTCACATCATGCATCCGTTTGCACACGACTTTTACGGGCACGATATGAGCGTATTGGTGCTTGGCTACATCCGGCCAGAGCTAGACTATATTTCCAGAGGTACGACGGCACCCGTGCGACCCGGCTGACCTGCGCAGAGGCACTCATCGACGACATCAACTTTGACGTCAAGGTCGCGCTCAACTGCCTCGCGCGCCCAGCGTACGCCAAGCTCGCCGGCGACCGCTTCCTCACCGGTCTCACTGGATGAGCCCAACCACCAAAAGCATGTACGCTAGATGAGATGCAATGCCATTACGACCTGTACAGTGCTACCGCCGCTCGCCGCCATACATCCACGCGCCGACACCGTACCGAATCGCAAACGCCGCGACACTACCCAGCACTTGCAGTCCGCAGACGACCAGCACGACAGTCTGCTCTCGTAACGGACCGAGGTGGATCAAGATCAAGTTGGGGATCGTGTGGTTGGTGCACGACACGATCCGCGAGCCGTCTCGCTCCAGCTTGGACAGTCGCAGAGCCTCCATGATCTCTAGCGTGATCCGCGTCTTGGCTGGCGGCGGTCGTTCAAACGTTGCAAGCGAGGGCAGCAGCAGCCCCGTGTCCTCGTTGAATCTACAACGTGAGCTACACCGTGCGCAGTCGCGCACTCACCTTGGCAGTCGATGCCGTGGGCAAGGCACCAGATGGAACAACTGCGGACAGCTGAGGAGGAAGTTGAACACTTGCGGGATGAAGAAGAGCAGTAGCGTTTTCGAAAAGTGCCCCTGGATCGCGACGGCTGAAAACGCCATGCCAGTAAAGTAGCAAAAAGTGTCGCCAGGGAACGCTCTCGCCGGGTACCTGCCAGTGAGCACGATACTAGACTGCCGCCAACGTACCAGTTGTGATAAAGAAACCCGCCGCAGACGCCAATGAGCGGTAGCATAAAGTAGAGACTCATCAAGTGGCGCTTGACGACCTCGCCGAGAGCCCACTCGAGTACCATGCCTGTACCCTCGTGTCCGCCGACCAGTCGGATGGCCCAATCTGGCCAGATGGGGATGTACAGCAGGTCGTTGATGGCAACCGAGATTGCAATGATGAACGCTTGCGAGACTTCGATGCCGTTGAGGCCCGCAAGAATGTTGATGCTGTTGGTGGTAAAGGTCGGAACGAGCAGCAGGTAGATGTAGTACAGCGGGCCTATGTATGTCAGTCAGTGAACTCGCGGCCGGGCGACGAACCGAGATCCACCCTGCCACCTAGCAACCCCCGAGGCAAAACGACTTCGGTTAGACCACCCTCGGCATAGTACACCAACAGCGTCGGTACCGCCGCGATCAGGGGAATCGGTAGCTTGTGTCGCCATCGAATGTCAAACAGGTCGTCTACAAAGCCAAGTAGGGTGGCTGTCAGGAGCGAAAGCAGACTCGAGAGGTAGAGCGTGAGCTGCAAGAGTTAGCACCATACCAGCACATGCCGACTCACCTCGCGGTGCGGGAATTCCTCTTGACCCACAGCATGGACTTTTGACTCTGCCCCGGCACTGTTTGCAATCAAGTGCGAGAACGGAAACGGGATGAAGAGCATCAACAGCAGGATATAGAGGGCTGCGCACGGCAGCCCGATCGACTCGGGTCTGACGATATCAGCTTTACACACAGACGCAAAGCTTGTAGAGACATACACTATCAGTCCCTTGCTGCCTTTAAGCAAATCCCGCCCACTGAGGCCCTTTGCGACAAACGCCTGCCCGACCGCCGGCACACTCCACAGCCCACCCAGCAGCGCGACTAGACTCAGCCCTAGAGAGGCCTGTAGCGCAGGGAACGGTGGCATCTCGTACACTAGCCATGGGTGAAGTTGATATGGGAGATATGGGACCAGAAAAGCGAGTGATGGGAGAAGAGGGTGGGCGATGAGGGCGAGAGCGACGGGAAGGAGGGTGTAGCTGAGCACCGGAGACACGCGACGCGGCGAGCTCGGTATTGTATCTCTGATGCTAGCTGGACCTCCCATACTGATGAGCTGCCGAGGACAGCAGCTGCGCAGTTACCGTCGTCGCCTCAACTTGACCGACCTCCACGTCGTCCAACTGCTCTGCTACGCGATCGCTAGCCACACTCACACACGTGTATCATGACTCGCAATGCGATGAATGCCTACAAGCTATGGTACAACCCTACTCGCTCAGAACTTGTACTTTTCCAGCCCACTCTTGATGAGATCAACCAGCGTCACGTTGTCGAGCGGGATGTACTGCGCCGTGACGAGCTTGATCGCCTCTTGTGCCACCAGGCCGCCGACGAACGCGCTCGTCGTAGCGATGGGTGCAAAGCCACCGCGGGTGCTGCCAAGGCTGAGCTCACGATTGCAGAAACGAGGACGACTCACACTTCGAGCACGGCGTTCGTCACGTCCTCCGGGACACCGCCGAGGCCCAGCTGTGCACCGTAGATCCGCTTGATCTCCTCCTCGACTGCCAACGCGTCGGTACCGAGATCGGCGTCAAGCGAGTCACTGCCCGGCCAGCGCCCGTGCTTAGCATAGAACGCTTCAGAGCCACGGATCGCAAGTTGGTAGCAGATTCCGACAGGTGGTGGGTCATTCTGCAACTCTTCGCCTTGGCAATCACATCAGCGGAAAGTCACCGAGCCACGCATGACTCACCCACAACCTCGAGCTCTTTCGCGAGATCACCGGCCAGAGCCGAGCCACGAACGACCTTCAAGTGCGCACAGTTCTTGACAAAGCTCACAATCTCGTCGTCGGTGATTGCGTCGACTTGCAGCCCAACACCCGCCAACGTCTCACCGAGGTCCGCCTTGAACTGTGCGAGATCGGCACGCGCTTGGGTCCGATATAGCGTCTGGAGCGCGACGTATGACGCTGTTGACGAGTGCATGTCGGGGAGCGTGGCTGACAGGGGGAGCAGTGAAGTTGGGCTGGAGGCAAGATACCGCTCGAGTGCGCGAACGAGTAACCAAAAGTTCTTCGACTGATGGAGCGTCAGCGACCGGCGCTAGTGCTTGGACATTGACACTTGCCTCGCTCGAGACATTACGACAGCTCGGATCCTGGAACAAGGCCAGAACGTCGCTCGGCACCTAGTCGAATCGGTGATCAAGATTGTCGGACAGACTGGGTGGACCAACCTCTGATTTCGCCCAAGCACGATAGGCCTGCGCCAGAGCTTCTTCAAAGTTCTCCTCCTCGCCGCCACGGCGCCAACTCTTGAGGATCGTCTTGAAGCTCTCGCGGTCTGCCTTGTTGGCGGGAAGCTCTCCAGCGTGCTATACGTGTCAGCTCGAGGCCTGCGATCATGTAGGGGGATGGGGTCATGTCGGCTATGCGGACAATAGCTACAGACGGTGAAGCGGGCAAGGCTGATGGGTACAGGGACGCTACGACCCGTCTTTTATAGCTCGCCCACACAAGGGTATGAGCGCCCGCCTGAGCGAAACGTACCGAATCCTTCCATTCCGCCAAAGCCTTGACAAGCAACACGACAAACGGCACATGCGAGTGCTCCATCGAGTCCATACTGTCGAAATCCACCGCGCGCGCGTACCCATCGAGCGCCGGGAACGCAGTGTCGATCCGCAAGGTGTGCGTCGTGTCGGGATGTGTATCAATGACTGGATCAACATCAGCGACGGTGCAAGGCTGGAGCGCAGTGTAGGGATTGAATGCTATGCAGGGTGACGTTCTGCAGTGGCCGTGCAGCTAAGCGGATTCCGAGAGCTGCGGCGCGACAAGCTCTGACCTCGTTGCGATTGCTGTACGTGCCCAAACCGAGACCGACGGCCTCGGCCAAGCATTGCAATCAGTCTCAACGTTCACACCGTTTGCCTACGAATGCACAGCGACGATCTTGTCTGCACAGCTGTGCAGCTCGTGAGACTGCTTCCTCGCTGCATCCACACTGCACTTCCAGAACAGTTTGAACGTGACGATCCTTGCGTGCGGGTACAATGACCGACACGGTCGACACGATAGGCCCGGCTGTCCCAAGACAGCTAGCTGAGCTCTCAGCTGACTATACTTTGACTAGGTTGCTGAAGGGGAAGGGACGCGGCGAGGAGCTGGTACGATATACCAGCTTGTAACTGTAGCATCGCGAGCGCCGTCGCCGCGCCATGACCACCGCAGGCACTAGCCGATAGCCGGAACAGACCCGCATCAAAATCATGTTCCTTCTACCTGTCAAAGGTTGCAGCTACAGCTGTGCTCGGTCGCCACGGCCAAGTCCTAGCACTGCAGCTAGTCGTAGTGATGCTGCGCCGCAGTCTATCCGCCTCGAGGGCTCCGTATCAGGATGCACCCGCTGAAACGACAAAAGGGACTGAACACTGCGAAAGACGAGGCGGAGCAGCCGGAGACTTTCAAGCTCTGTAGCTTGTACACCACTGGCGTCGCCGCCATTCACGCTCGATCCGTCAGGCCAGTATATCGAGCGGCGTTCAGGGACGGTATTTCTTGGCAGAGAAAGCGCAACGCAGCGCGAGGGACTGATTGAAAAGCGCCGCGCAGCTCTCGCCAGCACAGCTCTGCAGCTGATCTTGCAAGACCGCGATGCGACGCGAGTCCTTTGCGGGGCGGTAGGATGAGACTGAGAGTCGAGGAGACATCCCCCCGACCACTCGCCTCAGCCAACTTTCGAATCGTGTAATATTGCTGACCCGGTTGGAGGGTAGGCGTCCGACCACGCTCAAGCGTCAAAGCCTCAGTCGAAAGTATGGGTCAGGGCGGATGCTGTTTTCTTAGAGCTTCGGAGCTGCTGTCTTGGGTAGCGTTCCGCTCAGACCACACCTCGGTGAAGGGGTACCCGCCGTTCGCAGGCCAAGTAGCCGTCCGAGCGGTCGAAGGAGACTGCAGGGGGAATTGACCCTACAGCTCTGTAGCTGTCACGATCGTTCACTCCGCCGCAGCACAGCTTAGACGCGTGCAGACAGGCCTCGCGCAGCGCAAGGAAAGGAAGAGAAAGCGTCGCGGCGTTGATTGCAAGAAATCCGCTCTGCAGCGAACCATTGACGGCCAGGATGACGCAGTTGCTGACCATCGATATTGTGTGCGGCAAAGAGACGTTGACTACGAGAGCTCTGCAGCTGTATTGTCACGTCCCCATACGCGACGGAGAACACGAGGTGGAATGAGCACGCACCGCAGTGTTCCCCCAGCTGAACCGTGATCCGTCCGACAAAGCCCGACGTCCGAACTGCCAGAAGCGGGATATCGACGCCGGTGGATGCCTGTTCTGGAGCAACGTTAGCGCTGCACTGGACGAAGCGCGTACAGAGCCGAGAAGACTGACCGGCCCAGAGGAGTTGTGAGAGGGCTGCTTCGGTTGCGGGCGCGAGGTTGGAGGCGATGATGAGGGTGAAGGAGAGGATGTAGGCTTTGTCCGATGCGAGGATGTTGTCGAGCGACTGGGTGGCGTGGGTCAGTCATCGATAGTGAGGACGGTGCAATGGGTACGAACATCGACACGCACACAGCCCTCTACGGCCGGGTTGAGCTCCTTGAGCAGTCTGCCACCTACGTCAGCTTGCACACGCAAGGCCAGTGCGAGGCCCACGCACGAGACGGCGCCGTCTGCGATCGGGGTCCCGACCATGTCTGGCACGAGGAAGAAGTTGGATCCGACATCTTGCGGTTTGACGAGCTCGGGTGAAAGGATGGTAAAGTGTGAGATCCCTGGTCCAGTCTCAGCCCGATCTGGTTTGGTTGGAGGAACCGACCTGGGAGAACGAGGTTTTTGAGACTCTGGCAGCCGACGGCATCGGCGCCGATCAAGAGGACGCGGGCTTGTTCGAGTGATTTCTGGCCTGCAGAGGCCCACAGTCTGCGGTAGCGTTGTCAGGTAGAGGTAGAGGGTATACGTAGGGTTGACAGACCGAAGCTGGCGGTCATAGCGGCGTGCTTTGGCGTCTGGCCGTGAGCTAGAGTCGTCAGCGGGGTGGCTCGCTTGCAGTACGGGATCCAAACTGACTCTGGGATCGGCAGTGTGCTTGTCGTTGCCTCTGGCAGTGGTACGCTGTCGACTGTGCTCATGCTCTGCTCTTCTCCAGTGCTGTTCGCTGTCCGCTCGTGATTCCAAGCTGGCAAGTGGTGGCTGCGGAGAGTGCTTGCTGTCCGTTGCATTACGTAATCGCCCTCCTTTACTCCCGCCCCGACTGAGAGTGAAACACGCGCACCGACAGCAAAGCGAGCGCGGGCGCACGGTCGACAGCGCACAGACTGCAGCAGACTCTGACTCGGGTCGGCACGTTCCGGCACCGCAGCCAGCACCGCACGATCTCCCTGCCACCCAGCGCACGGTCCCTCAGGGTCAACTTGAAACACTCGCGTTCAAACTCGGGCGGTAGATCAACTCCTTTGTGGACGACAGCATCGCACTGCCACTACCGCTTGCCTTGACCATCACCACTCGTGCAGGTCGGCTCACCGCCGCTGGTCACAGCTAGAATCCTCATACGCACAGACCGCACCGTCACTCGTTGGATTCGTCATCTCTTGCGCACAGCCATGGCTTCAACTCTGCGTCCCCCACGCTCCCCTTCGCCCGCACCCTCGGCTTCATCCCAGACGGCGGCGACGGCGACAAAGACTCCGATGCGTCAGTCGCTCGGTCCACCCACCACCACGGCAGCCGCCCAGCGCCAAGGGTTCAACAACAACAACGCCGGCAACCTTGGTCCAGGCGCACGCCACGTCAGCTCGAGCGCGAGTATCCAGCACTCGGCAGGGCGCGAGAGCCTCAGCCCGCGTCCGAGCCTTGGCAGCTCGGGGCTCGGTCACCCCCAGCCAGCGCGTGCCAGCTCGGGCAACGCGATCACCGGTCCCAGGCCGAGTTCGGAATTCTTGGGATCCGGTGCGGGCATCAACCGGCAGGACGTTCGCACGCCAGAGGGTGCGTGGGCCGTGGTAGACTGCAAACACTAACACACTGCAGCCGAGGCGATCGACCGCTGGTTCCAAGACCTCGCAAGCTATGAAGTCACTCTTGTAAGTGCCCTGGGACACTCGACGCCGTCTAACCCCAACAGGAAGAGATGGCGGCCGCATCGACCGATGTCAACTTTACCGAAGAGCTCGGTGCGATCGAGCAGTGTACGTTCCATTCGCCACCGTGGCCACCACTAACATTTCAGGGTTTCGCGTCCTGTCCGAGGCAGAACGCACCGCCGCCCTCTACTCGCTCCTGCAGCACTCTACCCCCGTCCAGATTCGCTTCTTCCAGACGGTCCTGCAGCAAATGTCGCGCTCCGACCCAATGACCGCTCTGCTCTCACCCGCGCTCGGTACGGCCAACCCGATGCAGGCCCAGATGGAGGCCAAGCTCGCATCGATGAACCTCAAGTCGCCCTCTGCAGGCGGTGGCAACGGCTTCCCCGGCTCGCCCACGGTCAACCAGTACCTCGGCCCCGAGAGCGCAAGCGCCCAGCCGGCCTCGTCGCAGCTCAACCAGCAAAAGAACAAGATTCGCCAAAACCGCATCTCGGCACCCGGCACCCTCCTCCCGTCGGACGGCAACTGGCGCGCAGGCCAGCTCGACAACGTGATTGAGCGTGGGACGTCGCCCGGTGTTGACTCGACGGGCGCTGCGTCGCCTCTGCCCGCGGCAGACCCGGCTCACCGGCCGAAATCTACAGACTTTTCAGGCATCGCCAACCAGCTGGCTGATACAAAGTCGCCGTTTACGCGTTCGCCACGGCCTTCGGGAGGTAACGCCGGCCTTGGGCTTGGACACCCCTCGAGTGCGGCACCGCACCAGTCGACGTTTGAAGAAGAGGCCGCCGCCGCTCTCAGCCCAATGCTGGCCGGCAACTGGGCCAGCATGGTCAACACGCCACTCGTTCCCATGTTTACCGACCCCAATGTCGATGCCGTCGGCAACGCTCTCAACATGGCCAACTGGTCTTTGCAAGGCGCTGGCAAGGGCGCCAACCGGGTCGTGCTCGACGACGCACGCAAGTACCGCCGGTCTTCGGCAATGTACAATGACGATGGCGAGCTCTTGGCCTCGCAGAGTGCCCAGCCCGGTCGGGCCACGAGCCCTCTGGGCAACGGCGGGTTTGGAGGCCAGCAGACGTGGGCTCGTTCACCCGTGCCCGGCAACGATGGCAACTTTGGTCTCGGCTTGCCAGGGCTCAACATGCCGACCTCGGGTCGCGTCTCGGAACCGGGCTTGGCAGGCCTCGGCATGAACATGGGTTCGCTGGCCGCCATGAACATGTTGGCGGTCCAGCAGCAGCTCTCTGCCACGGCGGCCAACTTTGCCGCCGCAGGCTACGGCGGTCGCCTGAACCCCGGTCAAGGCCGACGAAGCCCCATGCTCGGCGGCAAGAGCGCCAGTCCACGCCGCGACGTTTCCGGCGGCACGGTTCAGGGCAACGGCGGCGGGGGCGGCGCAGGCGTCGCAGGCGAGGATGATATTGATCTCCGGGTTCTTGAAGATATCCCGACGTGGTTGAGAGTCTTGCGTCTTCACGTATGTCGTCGACCTCGACCGTGTATGCGCTAACGGACGGATAGAAATACACTCCAAACTTTGCCGGCGCGAAATGGCGCGACGTCGTGCTCATGTCCGACGCCGAGCTCGAAGCAAAGGGCGTCGCCGCCCTCGGCGCCCGGCGCAAGCTCCTCAAGGTGTTCATCAACATTCGCAACAAGTTTGGGATCCCGCACCCCGAGGGCGCGCTGGACGCCGCGGGGGACAAGGACGAGCCGGCCCAGTGATCTTTTTTGCGTTTCCCAGTCTAGTCGTTGCACCGTAATGATTCATGACGATTGTCGCGTGCCCGGCCGAAGCGAGCGCTCCTTTGATCACCGACGTTTCCTTTGACTACACGCTTCCGGGCGAATGCTCGCACGAAGGCAGCCTGGCTCGCGCTGAGCTTGCACACGGTACAAGCCAGCAGACTGGCACGGTCGTCAACCGACTCGGTCACAACATGGTCGATCACTCGAGTCGGGTCCGTAAAGTCTGACAGTGCGAACCGACTGACAGTGTGCAGTCACCCCCGTTTCCAACCTATGCTCTACTCCTCGCACCATCCACACTGATCCTCTACCTGCTGCTCTGCAGGATCCCGTTACCCGTCTACCTCCAGAACCCAGGCGAGCTCCCAAACGTCCCTGCTTTCCTCCGCCGGCCGATCCACCCGTTCAAGCGATGGCTGCTGCTGTTGCTCTGCTTGAGCGAGTGTGCCGCCTGGGCGGCTGGAGCCGGATGGGCGGCGGGCGCGTCCGTGCATGGCGGACCGCTCAGTCTGATCGGTAGCTTTGGCCATGCATTTGTCTGGGTCGGTCGCTACGGTGCTATCGCTGAGCTCGCTGACACGAACAGGGCTACCTCGCTTCACGGCTCCCGTCCAATTCCGTCGCGCCGACTCCTTACCTCTGGCTCTCGCCCATCCTCGTCGCCCGTCCAGCCCTTGTCCTGCTCGAAGCCGCCCACTCGGCGTATTCGCACCAAACGTCAATCCTCCACTCCCTGCCTTTGATCCGGCTGCTCCCGACTCTGCTAGACCTCGCTGCGACCCTGCTCGTACTCACACTCGTACTTGGGATGCGCGTGGATGAGCGCGAGCTCCGTGACGTGCTGCAGGAGCAAGAGCTCGGTTCAGACGAGGGCACGGCAGCGAGTCAACACGCTCTCGATGAAAAACTCCACCGTCACTGGGAAGCCCAAGGCTACGCCGGGCCATCGATGGAGACGGACGCGACCGTGTGGTACGTAGACACCTTGTGCGCTCCACGGCTGACCCCGTAGGCGCTCGTGGACGTACAACTGGATCCTACCTCTGCTCAAATACGGTTATTCACACGATCTGACGGGCGAAGACATCCCCGCACTCCCGCGCGACATGCGCTCGCGGCCCGTATACGACACTTGGACGCGCTTGAATGCCGACGGCAAGAAACGCACATTGACGCAAAAGATCATCCGTGCCAACGCGCGCGATATCACCGTCATGGTCGTCGCCGCCTGGGCAGAGGTCGGCGCCATGTATGTCGGCCCGTTTTGTGTCAAGCGCATCTTGTGAGTCGTCGAGTGATGTGGAGCTGCTAACACCGCCAGAGATGGGTTGACAAAGGGTACACCCGAGGCCATGGCCAACGCGGTGAGTGACTTGTCCGCGGCCGACTCCAGCTCATGATCGCAGTACCTGTTCGCACTGATCGCGCTCGCGGGTGCCGTCGCCAAGGCTGCGTTTGAATCGATCGGCGGCTGGCACGCACGTCGGGCTGGTGAGTGATAGCCAACCACACCTCGTTGCTCACAATCCAGGCTGTGCCGTCCGCGCCGAGATCATCGCCAACGTGTATGAGAAAGCCCTCAAGCGGTCCGACTTTAGCGGCGCCGCCAATGCCAAGCCGGGCGAGGGCAAAGGTAAAGAAGGCGAGGATTCGCCTGGAGCCGATATCGGCAAGGTCGTCCAGATCATGAGCAGTAAGCCGGTCGGACCCGGGAAAAGTCACTGACCCTGGCAGATGACTCGCGCAAGCTCGCGGCCAGGGTCATGAACACGGATATTGCCGTCGCGGCCCCGGTTCAGCTCGTGATTGCGATCGTCTTTCTCTACAAGTTTGTAGATCTTGATCCTGAATAACGCTGACCGTTCCAGCCTCATGGGTTGGTCGGCTTTCGCCGGTTTCATTGCCGTCATTGTCGCACTGCCACTCAACTCGTATCTGGCAAACCGCAGCGTCGTCATCACAAAGGCCGTGCTCGCCGTCCGGGACCGCCGCATGAAGACGATGAACGAGCTCATCCTGGCAATCAAGCACATCAAGGTGCGCTCCTTGACCAAGCTCGAATCTGGCTCACATTGCAGTTCTTTGCGTGGGAGAAACAATGGCGCAAACGCGTGCTAGATGTCTTTGAAGATGGTAAGCCCGCTGCAGCTGATTCCAGAGCTGACTCGCTTAGAAATGGTCGAGATGCGCCGGAACCGAATCAACTCGGTCATGTTCGGCCTCGTGTGGTACTTTGCACCGCTCGGGATGAACCTCGTCAGCTTTGCGTGCTACATCTTCATCGCGAAAAAGGAACTCGACGTCGCGACGGCGTTCACGGCGATTGCGCTGTTCAACATGCTCAAGATGCCACTCACTGCCAGTATGTTCGTCTGCTCTGCTGAACATGCTGACGATCAGTTCCCGCACAACGCGTCGCATTCATGCAGGCTTACGTCTCGGTCAAGCGCATCGAGGCGTTCCTCGACGAGCCCGAATGTGCCGAGTTTGTGTCATCCCTCAAGCGCGACCCCGAAGTCAGTCACGAGCCAGCGCGGCTTGGGATTGAAAACGGCTCTTTCATCTGGGTCGGCTCGGAACGCCCGGCTGAAGAGACCACCGATTTGACGGTCACTTCGGACTCGGGTAGCATCATCGCGCCTGCGGGACCCTTTGTGCTGGCCGATATCAACGTCGACTTCTCCATCGGCAAACTGACCCTCATCACCGGGCCGACTGGCAGTGGCAAGACAGCCCTGCTGACAGCATTGCTGGGCGAGATGGAGTGTATCGCCGGCAAAGTACATCTCACCAAGCGACCCGGCAAGCGGGACGCAGACGGGCTTGAAAACACTGTTGCGTTCGCCGCGCAAACGCCGTGGTTGCAGTACATGACGATTCGGAGCAACATTCTGTTTGGCCACGAATACGAGCCAGAGCGCTACGAGCAGGTGCTCGACTGTTGCTGTCTGGGTCCAGACATTGCAATGTTTGAAGATGGCGACAGTGGGTCTACTTGTTTCAGAGCTTACGCTGACCGCCCCAGACACTGAGATTGGTATCAAGGGCGTGACACTGAGCGGTGGCCAGAAAGCCCGCGTCGCGTAAGTGTGGCATGTCGCAACGGGCGAGACTGACCCGTGGCAGCTTGGCACGGGCCGTGTACAGCCGGGCCCGTCACCTCATCCTCGACGACGTCTTTGCAGCCGTCGATGTCCACGTCGCGAAACGCCTAGTCGAAAAGTGTCTCAAAGGCCCGCTGCTTGCTGGACGCACGGTGGTGAGTCGCTTTCGCAACACCGACCAAGCTGATCAATCAGGTCTTGGTCTCGCACCATGTCGAACTACTCCTCCGCGCCGGCGTCGTTCACCACTTGATTGACATGGAACACGGTCGCATCCGCAGTTCGGGAACGGTAGATGAGCTCAAGGAGTCGGGGGATCTACCGCACATCCTCGCTGAAGAGGGAACTGAAGTCGACAAAGAGTCGGCAGATGACACCGACGGGACCAGTCAGAGCGAGAGCACCAAGGTTGCAACCCCGACATCAGCCGTAGCCCCAAAGGCCGCAGACGGGCACAAGCATCTCTTCGGTAAACTCGTCAAAGAGGAGGAGCGGCAGTATGGAAGTGTACAGTGGTCCACCTACAAGTGCGTGACCGTCAGGGGATGTAGCTGACCCCCCAGGCTATATCTTACAGCAGCATCATGGACGGTCGTCGCCAGCGTGCTCTTTGTCCAACGTGAGTCATGTCAATCGCCAATCTGCAGCTGACACTGCCAGTCCTCGGCGAGCTCTGCAGCGCCAGCTCTCGGTTCTGGCTCAAAATCTGGGGTGAGGCATACCCGGACCGCGCACAAGCCCTCGAGGGCTTGCTCCAACGACACTTTGTCGCCTTCGACATGCATCAAGTGCATTTGCACGGCTGGGTCCCCAAGGCGGGAGACGTTGCAAGCGGTAATTGGTGCGTACAGACACGACCGAGCTCGACGCTGATTGTGATAGGCCATCCGCACTGGATCACCCTAGCTTCTATCTTGGCATCTTTGCCTTGATCTCGATTGTGCAAGTCGGCGTCTTCACCACGGCACAGCAGGCGTTGATGTGAGTCGAACGGTATCGCGCCTATGCTGACGCGGCCAGGTTCACCGGCACATTACGCGCTGCACGGTCGCTCCACCTGAGCTTGCTAGGTATGTCACAAATCCGTCGAGTCGACACTGACCATCCTAGAATCCGTCACGCACGCCACGTTCCGTTGGTACGACACGAATCCTGCCGGGCGCATCCTCAACCGCTTGTGAGTGACATGATCAGCATTGGGCGATTGCTCACTTGTCAGCTCATCCGACCTTGAACTAATCACATCGGGGATTGGCTCGACCTTGCGATCGGTCATCATCTACATGGCGTCTCTAGTAACCGCCGTTGTCATGCTCGCTCTTGTCGGTTAGTCCCAGTCCGATCTGTGGCCCGCACTCACACCTTGCAGTCAGCCCATACGCGTCCGTCTTTGCAATCGCCGTGTCGCTCATCTACTGGCGTGTTGGTGTCTACTACGTGCGCACTGCGCGAGAATGCCGCCGGCTGCTTGCCAGCTCGCGATCACCTCTGTACACTGCGTTCGGCGAGGCTCTTGACGGGATCGTGACCGTCCGCGCATTCTCAGCCGAGCGCGGCTTGTTGACGGTATGTGTGCTTCCCGGACGACGATCACTGCTGACGACCACAGGGCATGTTTAAAGAGTACGTCGACATTCCTCGATTGGAGCTGACCCGCAGTGTCGACTTTATGCACAGCCAAACGTACATTTGGCAAATGTGCAACAAGTGGCTGCTCTTCAACTTTGACGTCCTCGGCGCCGCAATCACATTTGCGATCACCCTCATGGCGCTTCAAGGGACATCGGCCGGTTCCGCCGGTATTGCCATCGTCTCCGTGCAATCATTTGTTGGCTGTCTCTTTTACATCTCGCGTGACTGGACCAATGTCGAGCAGGGTGAGTTGCAACGGATCAAGGTCTTGGACTGACCTTGACAGCATTCAACTCGGTTGAGCGCGTCGAAGAGTACTTGGCAATCCCGCACGAGCCACCTGCGATCGATGAGCACCGTCGCCCACCTGCCGCTTGGCCGTCGAACAACTGCGAAAAGATCTTGCAAGTCCAAGACCTCTGCGTACGCTACGATCCCGAGCTGCCGGATGTGCTCAAGGGGATCTCGTTCGACGTCCGACCGCGCGAGCGTGTCGGGATCGTTGGGCGCACTGGGAGCGGCAAGTCGACGCTGGGCATGAGCTTGCTTCGCTTCTGCGACCCGGCTAGTGGCCGCATCATCCTCGATGGGATAGATATCACCACGATCGGGGTCGAGGATCTGCGATCGCGCATGGTAGGTCGGTATTGGTCGTGTACCTGGCTGACCGTGGCAGACATACGTTCCGCAAGAGGCTTGCCTGTTCAGCGGTACCATCCGGTATGGAGCATACACGACGAAGAACGTTGCTGACATCACAGTGACAATCTCGACCCCTTCAAGGAGCACACGGACGAAGAGCTCAACGATGCGTTGATACGAGCGCAACTGACAACCACAACGTCGAACGCACCGACTCGTGCACATAGCCGGCAAGTCAGCCGGGCACCGTCATTCACTCACGAGAATGCCCCGGTCGTCCCGCCAGCGCCGGAAGAGAGTGATCATTTGGTGGCCTTGCCTCGGCCTCTGGATGGCGGCCGCTCGCCAAAGCCAACGGCGGTATCTCTGGACAGCCAGGTCACGGCCGGTGGGGCCAACTGGAGCCACGGTAAGCTCGCGTCGGAAACTGATCATCGCTGACACGGCAGGCCAACGCCAACTCATCTCGCTCGCTCGGGCCATTGTGCGCCAATCGGCATGCGTCATCATGGACGAAGCCAGCAGCTCGCTCGACATGGCGACCGACATTGCCCTGCAAAAGGCAATCGCGGAAAACTTTAAAAACTCGTGTCTGATCACGGTCGCGCACCGTCTCAACACCATCATTGGGTTCGACCGCGTCCTCGTGCTCGACAGCGGCAACGTGATCGAGTAGTGCGTTACGTCGGGTCGATCAGGAACGCGAGCTGATCGGTCACAGTGACTCGCCGTACAACCTGCTCCAACGCGAGCAGAGCGCGTTCAAGGATATGGTCGCTGCCAGTGGACAAGAAGACGAGCTCACGCGAGCGGCAGCCGAGGCCGCTGGCAAAGCCGATGGGGCCGAAGGGCGAGCAGCGGCAAAGCCGGACAAGACCCAAGTTGAAAAGCTCAAACGGCTTGGGTGAGCCTGGGGATCGGGTTCCGCACGCATCTGCACATTGCATTGGATCTGTCTGTAGAGCTACACGCTGCATGATATTGCTATCTGCTTGAGTCTGTGGTGTAACGAAAAGATGGTCGGACGAATGGGCGGCTCGCGAAAGTGGCGGCAGACCCGCGCCGCGTGTGGGGTTTGAGCGCGTTCCCCACCAAAAGTCAGCGAGCCCACTGGCCATCGTCTCATCCGCACCGACCGTTCACTGCACACCCACAGCGAGCGAGTTGTACCCTCGTGAGTGAGCTCTGCTTTACTGTACTGCTACGCCGGGCCGTCGCTCACCATCTCGCTGCAGCCACGACACTCACGACGCCCACTCGCCAGATCACTCTTTCAAAATGGCGCCAATGGAAAAGGGCTTCAGCTGGTCCAACATTGCTGTCGGTGAGTCCCTGCGCAGTCGCTGTCATGCCAGGAAGGAGTCTGACGCTTGGTGCAGGTGCGACGATGAACCTGGTGCGTCGGAGAAACGGTGATCATCGCAGAATACTGACCGTCGTCGTTTGCGTTCACTCTGTAGTTTGTGAGTGCATGCAGATGGGTAGAGGTCATGGGCTGATGGCGTTGATAGGAAGTCACGACGCTCGGTCAACCTCTCGAGGTGCTCAAGGTCTGTGCCTGTCCCAGAGTTTGACCTAGGCTGACAAGGGTCTAGACGCAAATGGCCGCCAACCGGTCGCAGACGATGGGCCAGGCGTTTCGGACTGTGATCTCGCGCGGTGGGCTCAAAGGCTTCTACCAGGGTTTGATCCCTTGGGTGAGTGGTGACGGCGCGACGAGACCTCGAGCTAACACTTGCAGGCATGGATCGAGGCTTCGACCAAGGGCGCCGTGCTCATCTTTACGTCTGCCGAGATTGAAAAGTACTCGCGCGCATCGTTCGACGCGAGCCCGGCCGTGGCTGGTCTGCTCGGCGGCATGGGTGGTGGTGTCGCCCAGGCGTACGCTACCATGGGTCAGTACGGCCAGGTAGCTTGAGCGTGCTGACGTCGACAGGCTTCTGCACGTGCATGAAGACGGTCGAGATTACGCGCCACAAGCAGGCTTCGGTCGGTGCCAAGCCCGAGTCGACTTTCAAGGTCTTCCTCGACATCTACCGCCGCGAGGGCCTCGCCGGGATCAACAAGGGTGTCAACGCTGTTGCCGTCCGCCAGTGCACCAACTGGGGTTCTCGGTGAATAGATTCTCACGGCACGAGACGAGACTGACACGCGCAGGATGGGTTTCGCTCGTCTCGCTGAAAGCTCGATCCGCTCGATCCGGGGCAAGAACGAGACGGAGAAGCTGGGTGCGATGGACAAGATTGCGGCGTCGAGTATCGGTGGAGCGCTCGCGACTTGGAACCAGCCGATCGAGGGTGAGTGCGGCTGCCTCGGACGCTACTTACCGCGCAGTCGTGCGTGTTGAGATGCAGAGCGCTATCAAGTCGCAAGACCCGACCCGGCCGGCCAAGAAGACCGTGTTCAACACGCTCGCCTATGTCTACAAGGAGAACGGGCTCAAGGGTCTGTACCGAGGTGTGACGCCGCGGATCGGTCTTGGTGAGTGCATCGTTTGCGCCATGACAAGGACCAACACGGCACAGGGATCTGGCAGACAGTGTGCATGGTCAGCTTTGCCGACTACGTCAAGGCTGCGTGAGTGGTTTCATGTGATTGTGTGCCAAGCTCTGACGCCTCGCAGCATTGCCAAGGTCTGAGCTGCCGTTGCCCTGCACACTGTTGGGATCCCGTTCGTAGATGTCTAGACTAGGCTCGGTGCCATGCAACCGCATTGTTGATCGCGATCCCGGTGGGGCCAGAGTGAGCGGGAGGATGACCGTGACTGCGGCGCATGACGTGATGTGACGTCGGACATTGCTCTGCAGCGTCACCCGCCCGACGCACTACAAGAAGCCAGGCGGACGGCTTGTTCGCCATCAACAACACTAGTCTTGACAATGTCCAACCTTGAACACCTCGGCCTCGGCGCTCCCATCGGCACCACCCAGACCCCGCACTCGGCCTCGTCGCGCGGGTTTGACGACGACGAGCACGGCAACGGCACTGGCTCGGGCGTCGCCGGCGGCGGTACCACGGCCGGTGCCAACGCCGACATCTACAAGCAGCAGCGACCGACTAGCGGTGACGGCTTCTCGGCCGGCCTCAGCGGCGAGCACGTCTCGGGCGGTCTCCCGGGCCACGGTCAGTGGATGCATCGATCGCGCTTGCACGACTGACATTGCGTTGTAGGCCAGACCCCGATCGCTGACAAGTTTGCCGTCCCGACCCAAGAGGGCGTTTCGGGCGCATACGCTGGCTCGGGGACCGGTCAGGGCCTGACTGGCGAGAGTGAGTCGAGTGCCACTCCATGAATGCAGTCGATAGCTGATCTCTCAAAGGCCACGCTCACGGTATCACGGGGACGCGCGGCCACACGGGTCTCGGTGCCGGCGCTGTCGACACTTCGAGCCACTCGCACTCGCACTCGCACTCTGGTCTTGCGGCTGGCGCTGGCGCTGGCGCTCTTGCCGGTGCCGGTGCAGGTGCCCACTCGCACGGTAACGCGGGCGAGGGCAACGCTCTCACTGGCGGTCTGAACACGACTGCCGGTCTCGAGGGTGACAAGCCGGGCAAGATTATCGGCGAGCGCGGTAACGAGTCTGGATTGAACGCCGGTCACTCGTCGGGTTTGACTGGTAGCCAGTCGCACGGCGTCAGCCACGGACTTGGTGCCGGTGCGGGCGCCTCGCAGACTGGTCACGACTCGCACTCGCGCCACGCCGAGGCCGACCAGCCAGAGCGCGGCCGTGAGTCGTTGAACGCGCGCACGCACAACGCTGACGATGCACAGAACCCATCTCGAACCCGCACGACCTCGACTCTGGCTCGCGCCACGGCCTCGTCTGGCAAGAGTCGACGGGCAAGTACGTCCACCGGCACGAGCTCGAGGAGAACCGTGCGCGCAAGGCTTAGGCGCGGGTAGCAGAGTGAACAGCAAGTGTAGTAGCTATATGGATCTGAATAATCGGCTCGACGCTTCCATCACTGCCTACAACTATCGTACACGCCGTAGTCAATCTTCAACCGTTAACACTTTCCGAGGTACGCTAGTCTAGACGTGGAGGTTGGACTTGGGTTCCTTGCTCTTTGCCTTTGCGTTCTTCTTGCTGCTCGGATTAGCGTGTCTTCGCTCGCGTATGCGACCACTCACGCGTCCTTGTGCATCTTGGTCAGCTGCTTTTTCCAGCCGACTGCAGCTCGTCAACCCATTGACCGCGCAGGCTCGCAACGAGACACCGACAGCACTGAGTACAGCCGCTGTTGCCGTGCTGCTTGCACGAGATGGAACCGTCCTTTGGTGATTTCTGATACGACGGGAGCTCGAGCGGCGCGCGGTCTGCCGGGTCAAAGCTAGCCAAGGGCGGTCAGTCTGACCGCTACAGCATTACATGCGGCGTACCCAAAGAAAGCGTCGTTGTCTTGCCAGTACGACGTCAGCCAGGACGATCAACTTGATCGTCCTTGCAGGCTCACCCTCACGGCCGTCAAAGCCACAGCCATCGCACACTTCCTTGCCGTGCTCGCAAAAGATGGCGTCGTTGACTTCGACAGACGACGTCGAGCTATCACCCGGCCAACGTCAGCTTGCGATCTGCCACACGCCACCCCCACCCGAGCGCACTCGGTCGGTGAGGTCCCAAAGTCCATGCTGGCTATCTGTCAAATCCACTGGGGTCTGCAGTGAGAGAACGGCGAGGGTCACGCACTCGGGTCATGTAGGCGGAAGCAGGCGTCAAGTGGTCACCCGACTGGCGACAGGCCGTGTGACCACCACTGGGGGTCTCCGCCAGTGGCAGGTGGCATCTCGTTGGGACGGGGGCGAGCAGAGGGATTGACGAGCGTTTACATCGAGGGGACTACTTTGGGTAGACGGCTTACAGGACTGTTGTACGCCGTGGGAACGGTCGATGACCCTCCTTGGGCTACCAGCTGAATGCGGCTAGCTGGGCTTTGTCGGGGTCCGAGATGCACCGACCGAGTTCTAACAACCCTACATGCGGTGAGCTCGACGTGCTGGTCGTGCTCGATGTAGCTTGCCGAGCACGCCGGACGCTTTGCGTCGAAACAGCATTTCGCATTTCGCTCAAAGAGGCGTCACCCGCTGTCGACTTATGCAAGCGACTCGCCAACGAACGGTTCCTTTGAGAGAGTTGCTATCCAGAGTGCCGTCTTGCATCTCGCGTCAACTCGGATCGATGGGAGACCCCTACGCAGTGTGCGATCTAGTTCTAGGGTGGAGCAATCATTGGGGCACAGTGCCCAGCGCACACAATGTCCGTGCCCGATCACACTGCACAACGCTGCACCATTGAAGCAAGAGATGCTGCCTACGCTCTCTGGCTGTGCTCCCCCTGGCACAGACGACTGTCGGATCGGAGTAAGGCGGTGCGGAAGTTGCAGAGTGTAACGGCGCCCCCCTCGGAGCGCTCTGCCGGGAAAAAGTCAGGTTGGCCAAGCTCGCAACCCAGATCGACCTCTGTAAACACCGCAGCAAGCCTTCCACACGACTGCTAGACGGCGCACAGCAGTTCACATCCACCCCGGACACTGCCAGACAAGGTCCGTGCGCGTTCCAACCGATCGCCGCGATCGCCGAGCTCACCGATGGTCCCGATCCTATAGGTCCTTGACGACACCATGGCCGAACCGGTCGTGGACGACGTTGCGCACGAGGTGAATGGTGTGACCGACCAGCAGCAAGAGGCTGCGGAGCCAGAAATGGTCGAGAGTCAGTCGTCCGAGCTGCCAGTGCCACCAGCTGATCGGCTAGTCCCCGCCGTGACGATTCGGCTGCCGGCGCCGCAAAACGCAAAGACGTTGCCAAAATCTCAGCCAGACAGTTCGTTCTCGACGTTTACCCTCTACCCGCAATCGTCGGAAACGCTGCAGGATCTCAGGGTCGCGCTGAACGAGTGGGCCGGCGGTTACTGGCTTGGACCGTATTCGTTCAGGATCCCAGCCAGTACACCGGCGAATGGCCAACGAGGCAGCGTTCTGGGCAAGGGCAAAGAGAATGTCGAGATCCGCGAGGGCGAAAAGCTCAGCGATTGGTTCGAGGTCGGCGACGTCTTTGGCCATGTCGAGGGCAAGGCCGATCGCGTCCTTGATGTCGTGCGCGGTCAGTGCATGTTGCTGCTGGGACGAGGCTGACAGGACAGAACCCTACTCCGAGTCGGATGCGCGCCAGCAAGTGACCCGGTTGCGCGAGTACACGCACCCTGTTGGCACGACAGCGGCCCCTCTCTCGACCGTCGGCATCAATCCCGGCACGACCCTCTTCGAAGCCGTGCGCGACGACCAGCTCGCTACTATCGCTCCGTCGGCCAAGCCACAGTATGAAGAGGTCGAGGTCGTCAAGGGCAAGAGCAAGGGTGGACGCCCGCAGACGGTCAAGATCAAGCGCGAGGTTGCAAAGCCCGCAGCCGAGGGCGCACATGCGTTTGCCGACTGGCACGGACTCACCGAGGCTTCGCTTGCGACACTGCCGATCGCGATCCCACCCACAGCTACAGCGCCCGTCTTGCGCGCCATCACTCTCTCCCCGTTCAACCCGCCTCCACCGCACCTTCGCCAACAGGGCCAGCAGCTCTACTTGCAAGTGTCGACACTTGAAGGCGACACAGTCATGCTCGTCTGCACCACCCGCGGCTGGCACGTCTCTCGATCAAACGTCGGCAGCTTCGACCCGTCGCCTCGACAGTCTCCAGACGGCACAACGGTCAAGACGTACCACTCGTTGATCGACCTGCTGCATGGCATCTCGCCCCTGTTCACTGCCGCCATGAGCAAGCTTCCACCCTTGTCGACAACGCCGCCTGCGCGTGAACCGATCGCGACCGTCCCGATCCCACAGCACGAGCCGGCATACCCTTGGCTTGTCACGGTGCCCCCGGCACCGTCTGCCGACCCGCTGCGCGTCCAAATGGCCTTTGTACACACGGGTGCGATCGGCGCCGAGGGGCTCGACGCTGCGCGCGACTGGAACGAAGAGATCCAGGGCGTGCGCGAGATGCCAAAGGCGACCATGGGCGAGCGTGTTGTGCGCGAACGCATGGCGCAAAAGACTTGGGCAGAGTTCACCTCTGCCAGCGTCCGCGGCGTGCTTGCGATCGCTCGGGGCGACTTGATCCCTCTCAACCCGCAAGACGAACCAAGCGCTCACATGTGGCTAGCGTCCAACATCTTCTTCACAAAGGCCGTCAACTCGGTCGACGCTTATACCCACCTTGGCGGTGATGCCGCTGCGCACGTCTCGCACGCAAAGGACGCCGTCGGCGTAAAGCACCTCAACAAGCTTGATGTGGACAGCGTCTACCTGCTCGGTCACACGGTCGTCGACTGGCTCGGTGAGCGTTGGGTCTGCCAATCCGTCTTGCCCGGTATCTTCTCTCGGCGCCGCGACGAGGAAGAGGCCAAGCCAGAGTCAGAGGTGAAGGAGTCCAAGGAGGATTGGGTCAACGTCGGCGACTCGCCCTCAAAACCGACCGAAACCGCCGAGAGCGCCGAAGAAACCGAT
This sequence comes from Holtermannia corniformis, assembly GCA_001599935.1. Classification (NCBI taxonomy): domain Eukaryota; kingdom Fungi; phylum Basidiomycota; class Tremellomycetes; order Holtermanniales; genus Holtermannia; species Holtermannia corniformis. The sequence continues at coordinate 1,265,686 of BCIJ01000001.1, read as the reverse complement.
GTACCCGAGAACCCACTGATCATTCACGGTCTTGACAGTGAAAAGCCTACCGTCCTACACTGGGACGCGGGCATGCACAAGATCATGGAGAAGATTGCTTCGGCCCAGCGTCTGGCCAAGCACCCCATGACGGACGGCGAGGGCAAGGAGCACGAGTTCTGGACAAGCGTCGACGTCAAGGGTCTTCGAGGCTCGGATGGCCGTCGCTACCTTCTCGATCTTCCGCGCTTGAGCCCTGTCGACATCGAATGGCTCGAAAAGGATATCGATGGACAAGTTGTCGGCCCAGGCGACGCCAAGGCAACGTACCCGCACCGTGTTGCCTTGCTTCGCCCGGAATTGCTCGAGACATTCTGGGAGACGGAACTGAAAAAGTGGGCGCGCGAGCTGGCGGCCGAGAACCAGAAGAAGAAGGCCGACAAGGCAGCCGGCGAGGCGACCGCTGAAGGCGAGACCGAGGCCGAGACTGAGCCTGGACCAGAGCCAGAGATTGACGCCGCAACGGCCGACAAGGCTATGAAGCAGTTTGAGCTGCGCTTCAACGCCGATGCGTTTGTTGACCTGCCTTTGCCCAAGGAGGGCGAAGCGACCGAGGGGTTCCTGCCAGCGACGGTCACTGATGAGAGCGATCCGGCGATCAAGGCCGTCCGAGACGCTTCAGTCTTTCTCCGCACGATTGCCATCCCCGCCGTCGCCATCGATACCCTCACAGCCAACACGAGCGGCCTCATGGACGGCCACTCGCTCTCCAAGCACCTTCACAGCCGCGGCATCAACATGCGCTATCTCGGCCACCTTCTTGCTGCCGTCATCAAGTTTTCGGGACAAAAGGACGGTGCCGAGGCCGCCGGCCACCTGGCCTCGCTCAAGGTTCTCATCCTCCAGGAGATGGTCTTCCGTGCCAGCAAGCACGTTCTGCGTACCCTCTTGCGCGGTCTCGTGGCCGAACACACGACTTGCGCGGTCGCCCACTTCCTCAACTGTCTCATCGGCACGGCGTTCAACGCCTCGCCTGCGGCCGTGTACGAGCCATCTGGGTTCACCGATGCGCCAGCACCAGAGTACACCAAGCTCACTCCCGAGTCGCTTCGTGAGCAGATCATCGCTCAGGTCGAACAGCGCTTCCGCTGGACCCTCGACGAGACCTACCTTGTCGATGATCTCAAGAAACCACAGATCCTGCGCGAGCTCGCGACCCGTGCAGGCTTCCAGCTCGTTCAGCGCGAGTACGAGTTCAAGCCAAGCGTGGATGGCGAAGCTTCGGCGCACGTGTCCGAGGATGAAGTCAAGGACAAAAAGGCGAAAAAGTCGAAGAAGCCCGTCCCGGTCGTGCGCAAGACGACGTTTGTGCCGTCGGATATCCTCACCCTCGTTCCTATTGTCCGCAGCAGCGCGCCCCCTGTTAGTCGTCTACTTGCAATCGGGTTTTACTGACCGTCACAGTCGTCGGTTGCCGAGGAGATCTTCGAGGCCGGTCGCAACACGATCAACCGCGGCAACGTCGAGATGGGTCTCGACTTTATGCTCGAGGGAATCAACTTGTACGAGCAGATCCACTCGGTCATCCACCCCGAGGTTGCAGTCGCATACAACCACTATGCCATCGCCCTCCACCAATTGGCGCGGCTCAAAATGCAGCAGCTCGCGCAAGAGGGTGTAGAGCAGGACACCCCGCTCGGTCTCGACCTCGCCACCGCTCTGCGTCTGCAGCGCCAGGCCGTCATCGTCGCGGAGCGCACTCTTGGCATCCATCATGCCGAAACGATCAGCTACTACTACAACCTCGCCATGCTCGAAAACCTTGAGAACAACCCAGAGGCCTCGCTGCGTTACTTCCGCTACATCATTCAGCTGTGGCAGGTCGTATACGGCGACAATCACCCAGAGCTGCAGGGTGTTTTGGTGAGTGCCCAGCATGCCAGGTCGTGCTGACAGTGTAGACGAATGTTGCGGCAATCCTGCAAAACCTCGGCCACCACACCCTCTCCCTCTCGTTGCTCAACCAAGCGCATGATTTGTCGGCAACCGTCTTTGGTCCAAAGCACCTCGTCACCGGCGCCACTCTGCACCAATTGACCCAGGCCCACTTCCTCGCTCAAGACGTACCCAAGGCCCTCGAGTGCTCGATTGCCGCGCTTGAGATCTTCGAGACCCACCTCGGCAAGGACAATGTGCAATCGAAGGAGGTCGGCAAGAACGTCGAGCTCCTAAAGGCGGTCATGGAGAACGCCGAGCGCGTTCAGCAGCAGACGCAGCAGCAACGCGTCGAGCAGCTTGCTCGCCTGCACAGCGCACAGCAGCGGGTGACTGGTAGCACACAGCGCAAGCGTGTTCCGCTCGCGTCGTCATCTACCCTGCCCATCCCACGCTCAGCCGTCGAGGGCGCTGAGGCCGCCGCCGCTGCCTCCAATCTGCCTCAGCCAGACGTCGAAGAGCTCGTCAAGTTTATCCAGGGCCAGGCATCGTCATCAAAACCTCGCGGCAAGAGCGCCTTGCGGGGCAAAAAGCGCACCGGCGCCAAGCGGTAGTCGTCAGCAACCCATCGCATTTCCGGACATCTCATTGCATGCATCTGGTCATTTCAAGATCTTGTAGCAACTCCCCCCTCATGCATTGCTTGCCCATCTATGTCGTTACGTCGTGTAATCCTACGTGTACAAGGACCTCCAGACGAGGTAGAGGATCAAGAAGATGATAGCATTCGTCACTTGGGCAGGTCAGCAGTGCGGACAACGCTATGGGATACACTCACAGATCCCAAGGGGGAACGAGGCTTGAATGAATTGGCCTTTCGGTTGACGGTCTTCCCAACCGCCCCGGTGAGCTAACGCAGTGCTGATCGGCCGCCGCAAGCTAGCCGGGATCCGCTTGGCAGCCTCGGAATCGCCCTTGGCCGACTTTCGCGAAAGTGTGGTCCTCATCGCCTCGCGATAGCCATCAACGCATTTCTGCCAGGGTCAGCGGTGATCAGAGTCCGGTTTGACACACCTCCATGGCATCCCACCAGGTGAAACCGGCGATCGACTTGGTGCACGCCGTTTGGCTCATGCGCTTGCGTTCGTCTGGGTTCACAATGAGATGCGCAATCAACTTGGCATAGTCGTGAGCCAGCTTGTCAAAGATCGGTGACGACTGCGCTGAAGATTTGCACAGTTGAGGCCAGGCGCGAGAAGCTTCAAGACCATTTGTGCCCTCGCCCGGCAGCGGGAGCAGCTGGCCAGAGAAGTTGTGTTTGACGAGGTCTCGGGTTCCCTCGGCGTCAAGACCGACGACAGGCTTTGCGGGTCAGTCAGGTTCGAGAACACCAGAGGAAAACTAGAGCACTCACCAAGCCTGAAGCTAGCGCCTCGAGTACAACTTGGCCGAAAGTCTGCCGGTATCAGCAACAGTATAACAACCCAAGCAACATACCTCGGTGAATGATGGGAACACGAAAATGTCCGCGCTCGCATAGTTTGCCGCCAAGTCTTCCCCGAACCGGAAGCCCATGAACGTAGCGTCGATCCCCTTCTCAGCACACAAGGTGGTGAGCTCTGCTCGCGCTGGGCCATCGCCAACGAAAACGAGTTTGGGGATCGGCGTTCCTTCTGGCAAATACTTGCTCAGATGGACAAAGGCGTCGATGACGAGTCGCAGGTTCTTCTCCCATGAGCTAGTGTCGTTAGCTTTCCGTGGGCTTCTCGCAGCACCTACATTCGTCCTGTGTACATGGCAACAAGACGAGTACTGTCGGACAAAGGCACTGCAGTGCCAGTTGCTCGGTCTGCAGCTCGTACCTCTGGAGTAGCGGGCGGTGTGATAGGCAAGCTCGCTCGGCGCACCGGTAAGTTGTGGACGTCCCCGTCTTTGCTTGATGTCGAGACACCCCATTGCGCACGCAAGGCTGCGGAGCGCTTGGTCGGGTTGAAATGCGTCAACTCGACGCCCCGGGGCCACAGGCGAACTGGATTGAACTTTTGTCCTTCGAGCATGGCCATTGTGGATGGCGACGGGCACAGGGACAGAAGGGTCCTATACCCGTAAGCGCATGCTAGGCGCGAAGGTAGAGACTCACTTGCTATACAGCCACTTTTGGAAACGCCACATGATCGGTTCGAGCCATGGTAGACCGAACAGGGTTGCATACGTTGCCAAGTTGCTGCATAGCAGTTAGCCATGCTCGGCGGATGCGCGCAACACTAACGTGTGGTAACTTGCGACGACGGCACCACTGATCCCGCCTCCGAGCTTGGGGCCGCTCTCTCCAACCCATTCTCTGTGCAATGTCAGCGATGGCTTCGCCGCACCCTGTGACTACCTACTCTCCAGCCCAACCCAACTCCATAGCCATCAATGTTTGTGCACCAAGCCAGATGGGATCGACAAAGTGTACGACATCGGGCTGGAACTTTTTGATCGTGCTGAGAAACTTGGGGCGGAGAAAGTTCAACTACAAGAGTCAGCGATGATCAGTGTCTCGGCGCGTACACACCTTGAGACCAGGATAGAGGACCAGAGGAAGGCCCAGCGTCCCGACGAGCGGGTGCGACGCGTAGTGACTCTATGGGTGTCGTCAGCGCAGTTCAGCTACAGTGCACACGTACCATACCAGTCCCGGGACCGAGCAGCATACAACTATGACCCTCTCGCTCAAGGTGCTCCAATAATCGCGCAAGCGTTCGCGTCACGCCATCGACCTTTGGCAGAAAGTTCTCTGCCACTAGGTTAGCGCAGGATCTGTGGCAGTCGCGCACTAACCGGTGACAATGACAATGCGAAGTCCGCGACGACCACGCCCCCCACTGAGCCATTGCTCCCGAGCAAGCTTTTGCTCTGAAGTCATCTCTGGTCTCCAGAGGTGACCCTTGCTGTCAGTCAAGCGCTCGTCCAGCGACTCGAGCGAGGGGATATCCGGCAATTCTCCTCCGGACTCATCGAATCGCCGGCCATCGATAGGTGAGATGGGCGGAGAGAACATTGTGCAAGTAAGTGGGCACTGAACGCGTTGCGAAAGCCCTCTTGTATCCAGCACCTGAGCTGTGACGCAGTTTGGCGCACAAAGGGGGCTGCGCGAATCCAAGGTGGACGCTCCAAAGGAAGCCAGCTGTCGAGAACCGCGCCCGCTTCGGCTTGTGATGACTGCTTGAAGAAAAGAGCGCCGTGCGAGAAGCCGAGTTGTCGGCTTTGGAGGAGAGCCGGGGCTCGTGGCTGACGTAGTGTGAGAATTGGACGGAGATTCAATCCGGTCTTACGCGTTTGAGGGGTACGGACGCTGTATCTGGCCGCGCGTCTGCTCGTTATCTTCTCTGTGCGAACGCGGTTGCCAAGCTAAACCCGACGCCATCAAGTGGTCAATCTGTTTGGGTGGCAAATCGCGTTTGGTCCCACGTGTAGCGGTCGCTCAAAGGGACGAACGTGCATCAGTCTATTGATCGTGCCCCCGCCTGCCGAAGAACCCCATCTAACTCCGGTGCTAATCGGCGTTCCAGAACTGCACATTGGGTGATCCTGGTTCGGCGCTCTCGACCTTTTCCTTGGACCACCCCTTGTCGTCCTCGCCCTCCTTGGCGATTCGCGCCAGACCATCCTCCACCGAGAGGATCTCGACGTCGTTAAACTTGAGCGACGCTTTGATATAAGTCCGCAGTAGCGTCAGGGCCTCGAGCTCTGAAAAGGGGAAGGATCGGTCCAGGGCAGAAGGCCCCTCGGCCAGAAGGCGTCTCTGATCCGCGATAAGCTTTCAATATTCGAACCCGATTGCATACCACTTACCTTGATCGTCTGTAGGAACGGCATCGCGCGTTTATCCTTTTGCAGACCGGAGTCTGCGAGCTCTTTCCGCGCCTGAGCCTCGTCGACCGTGTTGGCCTTGGCATCATACGTCCGCTTGAGGATCTCTACGCACGCGTCTTGCCAAGCTGGGAATTGGTTCGCGACAAAGATCCGGGCATTCTTCTTCTTGCTTGGGTCGTACGAGATCGTCTTGGCCTTGCCCTTGCGTCGAGTGATGGTCGTCTCGTTGCTGCGGATCGAGTCGACGACAGACTGCATGTAGGCCTGACGGGCACGCGCCGCCACGTCCACGGGACCGGATGGCTCGGGCCATGGCGCATTCTGAGCCGGTGTCGACTCGCCAAGGATCTTGCTCCAAATGAACTGGGCAAAGTGGGGCACAAACGGCTGGATCGCAAGCGTGCTGACGTGGATGTAGCGGAAGACGGCGTCGCGATGCATACCGGCGCCGCCGTTGTCGGGATGAGTGACGGCACGGTACCAGTTGCGTGCGAGCTCGATATCATACAGCCCACGCTTGAGCGCCTCCTTGAACGCCATGCTGTGCATTGTCAGCCCAGCTTCGACTCCTCTGACATACTTTTGGTAGGCCGCCTTGCACTCGCCAAGCAGGAAGTCGATTTCAGTGAGGAAGCCCTGGTCGTGTGCGTTGAGCTCGCCAGTGCGGAGCGAGGGCTCGCTCTCCTTCATCTCCTTGGCCCATTCGGCGGCAGTGTGCAGACGAAGAATGGCCGAGTTGGCCACGGACTCTTCGAAGCTGGTCAAGTCAGCCATGTTCCACCTCAATGAGCCCACTCACTTGGCGTCGGTAATGTCATCACCGGCATCGGCCAGCGAGAGACGGGTCGCGTCGGCACCAAACTTGTTGATGGCCTCGGACATTGTCAAAAAGTTGCCGGTACTCTTGCTCATCTTCTTGCCGTTGAGCATCAAGTGACCATTGCACCGCATGCTCTTGGGCCAGTGGTGCTCGGGGAAGAGAGCGGCGTGCACGTAGACGCAGAACGTGAGGTGGTTTGGGATGAGATCCTTGCCTGACGAACGGACGTCCATCGGGTAAAAGTATTGGAAGTGGTACTTGAGCTCGGCTGCCTTTTCAGCAGAGAGGGAGGCGTCGGCTGGGAGCTTGGCACTGCCGAGAACATAGTCCCAGACCTCGTCAGTCATTTGGTCTGCGGTGATGCCAAGGGGGCCAGGGGTACGGCCAAAGATGTCACCACCTACGCTGTCAGTCGGTGCCAACAGACGGCAGTGTACATACCGTGCAGAAGGTGGGCGATAGTGTAGTACGACATGTAGATGGTCGAGTCACTCAGAGACTCGACGAGGAATTGTGGGTCCCAAGGCAGCTTGGAACCAAGACCATAGCTGCGGGCACATGCCCACTGGTTGAGCCAGTTGAGCACCGCTTCAAACGAGTTGCGCGTCTCGGGGAAGTAGGTGTTCATCCGGTCGAGGAGCCTGCGGGGTCAGCCCAGCGCTCGAGCTACGGTCGACTCACGTCTTGGCAACAGCCTTCCAATCTTCAACACCGTAGTCCAGGTACCACTGGTCACAGAGGGCCACCACACACACATCGGCACTGCGCGAAATAACTTCGCTCTCGGGCTCGGCGTACGGAGTGGCAAGACCCGCATCAATCATTGCTTGCCGAGCCTTGGGCTTGGCCTCGGCCACGGGCTGTCCCTCGAACTGACCAACGAGCATGATACCGTTGTTGAAGCCCTCCTTGTACGCAATGTCCTTTGCATCGGCAAGCTTGACGGCGTCCTTGGCCGATTGGATCTTGAGCTCCTTGCAAAGCGTCTCCGCCGTCATGTCACCGTACTTGGGCGTCTTGAGCACGGGGATGGGGTCGATCTTGACCCACTCGGGCTTGATGCCGTAGTATTCAGCCTTTTTGCGAAGATCCATATAGGTCATGTAGTCGTCGGGCGAGTCGGATGGGACCGAAGTCACGACACCAGTGCCCTGCAAGGTTAGCGACGCGACGATCGGCGACAGATACTCACCTTGGTGGCGATGACGCTCTCCATGGGCAGAACGTAGACCTCTGGCACGATGCCGAAAGGCGGCTTGACCGTTGTACCGACAATTTCGCTACCCTTGAGCTCGGCCACGCGCGTGTGGACTCCACGAGGGCGAGCGAAGGTACCTTGGAAAGCCATGTTGCGTGCGGCGCGCTCGGTGACAAGGAACAGCTCCGAGTCGGAGGCCTCGAACAGCCCGTACTTGAGGTTTGGCCCGACAAAGCAGTTGGTCTGACCATACCTGTCGATGTCAGCCATCGCCCAGCACCAACACCTTGCACTCACATTGTCTCCGGGCGGAGCGTCGCCGCCACGAGGTAGACTTTGCGACCACCAATCGCCTGCTTGATCTCCGAGCTGATCTTCTCACCCCAGCCAGTGACTTCCATCTTGACCGCCGTGTACTCTTGCGGGTTGACGGCCTCGCCGCTCGAACGGTCGTGGTCCATGCACGGCTGACCATCCTTTGGTGAGTAAATGGTGTAGCGCTCGCCGAACTTGATCCTGTTTTGCTCGCGCAGGCGGTTCATCTGCCACCGCACAAACGAGTCGTAGTAGGGGTTGGCGTCGGCTAGACAGTTGAGATGATCAGTTGCTGTGCTTGACTGATTTGCAATTTGATGCCTACTTGTAACGAATGTTCTCCTCCAGTCCACACGGGCGCCAAACGCGTTCATGTCGGTCTGCACAGTCAGCTCGCTCGTTTCATGGCGTGGAACCCACCTTTGCAATTGGCGGAAAGTACTGAAGCCAGTATTGGGGGTCGGCAAATAGTTTGATCTCCTCGCGCGGTACGCCAATCAGATCCATGATCTGGAACTGGTAGGTAAGACCGGTTGACTTGGCGTTGAGCTTGCCCTTCTTGCCCTTTGATGGGTCGGTGGCCTCGAGCGACTTTGCGGGCTTGGCCGCCTTGATCTCGGGCTCGGGCTCGTCGGCAGCCGTGTAGCCTTCAAAGTTGGGACCGAACATTTCCATCTCGCGGATCAGCTTGTCTGCAGCAGACTAGGAGCGTCAGCCGTGTCCATACCCGTCCCGTCCGACCGACCTTGATTGGCATGCCCGTGCAGTGCAGACCCATGGGGAACAGCACACGCTTGCCCTGCATGCGCTCGAATCCAGCGGCAAATTCAATCTTCGAAATGGTGAACGAGTGGCCGAGATGAAGGGAGCCGTTCATGTAGGGGAAGGGAAAGGTACCGAGCCATTTTGGGTTCTCCTTTTGGATCTGCTGCATTTTGGCCTTGACCTCGTTGGCAGTGAGGTTGCCGAAGAAGTCGACATACGACTTGCACGACTCTGGCAGAGGCACAGGGTCGGTTTGGAAGATGTTGGACGCGAGCCATTGCTCTTGCACGGTCGACTCGATAGCCGTAAGGTAGTCACGCTTGTCGGTCTAAGGACTATGAGCGCCGTCCGAGTCAGGCCCGCACATTCCGCATACCTTCTCCATGACCAAACCGGAAGCACCGGCTGTAGCAGTATTCGCAGCCATCTTGATAGGCTTCTTCACAGGTGTTTGTAGCCGAGCGCAAAAAGTCAATGTCCGAGCGGGCACGAAGTTTGAGCAGGAACCGAGCGGTAGGCGGACTACCGAACGAAAGAGAATCGTGATGACGCTCTTGTATGCTTTTGACACGTGCGAGGATGCTGACTCGACGCTGACGTGCTCCGTTGTCGTGCTGCCACGCTATAGCTTACTTTGAACGGAGTTGTCGACTTTGCACTCGAGTAACATCAACTGAAACACTGTATGACGTGGTGATGGCGTGGGCGATCTGCAATGCTGCCATCTGACCTGACTGCAGCCCACGCAAGTATGCACGGAATATCGGGTCCCGTTTCAAGACTGGCTCGATTTAGCGTGAATTAGCTTGAATTGCCTCCGTCATAAACCACGTGATTCACCACGTGACCGCTTCCTGGCTGCCTGTGGCAGAGCTCTTCGACCATGGCTATGATACGTGATGCATCGACAACTACTAGAGTGCACTGAGCTACAACAACATCCTCGATCTTGCACGATCCCAGAGAGTCAGAAAATGCCTAAGAGGATGCTTCAGCGACGTCTGCTGATTTTACACGGACGATCGTGGCAAAGCCAATATGAGACGTACCCTCTGTTCTCCATGAAAACTGCTCAAGGCGGCTCGCTGCCGCTGCCACCCTCGCTGCCACTTGCGCCGCCAAGCCCGGACATCGATGTCAGAGCTGCCAAAGCTGCTGCGGCACCTTTCCGGCTGGTGCGAGTCCTGATTTCACCACTYGCCTGGAGGTGCTTTCTGATCGACTTGATTGCCGTCCCGATCGAGCTCCCGAATCGAGCCACGAACGCCGTCCAATCGCCGCCGACCGCCATGTAGCCCTGATAGATCGCGGCTCGCTGCGCGTAGATCGGCTGGCCCTTCTTCCACGCCTCGGGCCAATCCTTGAGAGCCTTCGKACGCCCAGCTGCAGGATCGGCACGGAGCCATTGATCAACGCAATCCTGCACGGTCGCCGCGTGCGGTACATGAGGGGCGACGAGATCTGCGGTGGCGGTGACGSCTGGGACTGTCGGAGGGATTGAAGGAGCTGCCGAAGGTGCCGATGATGATGTAGGCCGTGATGTAGGCCGTGATGTAGGCCGCGCCGGCTGCTTGCCTTTGCCTTTGCCTTTGGAGCGCTTGTCTTGCTTCTGGCACGAGCCAGAGCCAGAGCCAGAGCCAGAGCCAGAGCCAGAACCCGATGTCTCTACGCCCAGAGTGAGTCTAAAGCCGTCTTTGCGCGCGCGCGCGCTGATACTCACCGACGACCCGAGCGCCGCTTGTTAGCAAGCCGACTAGTAGGTCCATCTTGAYGGCCAATCCCCGCATCCGCGCCTCCGTCGCTACTTCAGCGCTGGCGCGCTCTCGCTCGGCKTCTTGCATGCGCAGAACATCGCGATGCAGCACTGCAACGTCCTTGGCGATGCCGTCGTACCGCGCTTGCATGGCATCGGTCAGTTCTTTGACCCGAACCGCGTTCTGGCGATCTAGCCGCTCGATGTCGGCGACTGCAGCTGCCGAGAGCTGTTTGTCACGATGCGGCACATGTACGCGCTTGTAGAYGTTGGTGACGTCGCCGTGATAGTTCTGCTGACGCGTGGACTCTTCGAGCAAGTACTTGACGAGCGTATCAACCTGTACAACTTCGTGAGCTTCGCCTGTCGCTCTCTGTCTGCAGCAAAGACTCACTGATTCGGCCGGCGACCAGCCTCCCCACCACTTGAGCGTCTCTAAATCCCACTTCCGGTCCGCGCGCGCGTGTATGAATCGATGCTGTGCAGAGCCACGTCGGCAGCAGTGGCCAGAATACGTCCCGACGTTGCCGTACCGCCGAGATACGAGCTCTGCACCGTCTACCGTCTCCTTGAGGAGGTTGGAGATGCTTGACTTGTGCCACTCTGTCGCAACCTAGGGTGCATGTGCATCAGCGCGTATCAAGGAAGGCCTGAGCTCGAGCTGCGCACCTTGATCCCGCCGTCAGAAGTCACAGCCGGAAACAGCATGTGCTCCGGCAGTACACCGTGCTTGTACCGCTCGTTCACGAAGTCYAGCCAGTCTCTGAGCCATCGCCGAGGGTCCAAGATCGGCTCGAATGGGTCCGCGTCGTGCAGTTGGTACACATTGGCTTTACAGAGACTCAGCCAAGCCGCAGAGCCGCAGAGAGAGSCTGGTAGGGCGTACCTTTCTTCGGATCGGCTTGGTTCGTCTTCCTGAACGTCAAAGTCACGGTATCGTACGTCTTTGCGGCAAGGCTGCCGTCCCAAGCACCCTCTGGAACATCTTTGGGCCCAAAAGGGACGCCCATGACGAGGTGGGATCGTTTCAGCGTCCGCACCTCGTCGGTACTGAGCTCTGTTAATTTCTAGGCTCATCTCGAAGCTCGAGAACACTCTCTCGAAGCTCGCGAACACTCACCGAGCCATGAGATGCCAAGTGAGCGTCAGGTAGGCGCGCATGAAGCGATATCGAGCCTCGTTATGCCGCTCTTCTTGGTCGAGATCGTCTCTGCCATTGGCTAGATGCGCCGCACGCTTTTGGATGACGTCTACTTGCTTGGTGAGCCACGCCAGGCAGTCGCCGAGGTCGGTGTACGACATTGGAAGCGCGCGCTGGTCTGTATGAGTGCCAGTGCAGTGCCGAGCCCGTGAGCCGCAGAAAACTCACGCCCGGCGTCTCGCCCTCTTTCGCGTTCCGTTTCTTCAAGGACCTCATGTAGTTGTCGACCAGTGGGTCGTAGACAGGGTTTCCCTCCCAATAATAATGTCCCTGGCCGGCAAAGACCCTTCGCCAAATTTGCGAGCCCTGGACGTCAGCAAGATTGCACGCCAGCCGCTCCAGAACTAGAACTAACCTGGCACCTCAGTGCATGCTGGAAATGCCATTTGAAGGCCGCTTTGATTTGTTCGGCGGTGCTGTAGGCGCGTGGCTTCTCATCTCCTACTTGTTCGCACTTCGAGGCAAGGAAAAGTTGCACGGCGACGGGCGACGCGTACGAAAGCTTGTCCAGGGACGCTCGCCAGTCCTCCTTGGTGAAGCCCTTGGCGCCCGGCCTCTCCAGAGGCGGCGTATTGGCTACAAAGACGCGCGCTCGCCCCATGTGGCCCTCATAGGCTATGATCGTCGATTTAGAGAGCAGATGCGAGGCTACCGTGGCCGCGGAGGCGTCTTGCAAGGCCTGAGGGCTCGCCGTAGGTGTTGCCRGGCCACGAGCACGCTTGCGCACCGCCGCAGAGGCCTGGGAAGCTTGGGACGCCTTCGAGGAAGTGCTAAGATCGCTGTCGAGCCTCGCGCGCTTCTGCTGCTGTTGTTGGATGGCCTCCAGCGTCTGAGGGTTGAGCGGCGAGGACGTGGTTGGCGTAGAAGGCGAGTTCAAGCGCGGGAAGTGCAGAATGATKGGATTCGGCGTTGTAGGGACAGTTGGGCCGCGAGAAGGGGTCTGCGAGGTAGCTGGCAAGCCAGGGAGAGGGGCGAGACTGAGAGGAAGTGGTCGGTTCATCGCAGAAGGCGTTATGACGTGTCGCGATGATGCCGGCGATGTTGGATGATGCCGCGGCGATCTTGCCACGCTCGAAGGCTCTGATAATTCGACTGCAACTGCATTCAGCACTGCCGCGGCGAATCAGACAAGCTACGCACCGTGGCAGTACGTAGAGGTACACACCAGCTGTCTGGCAGCTCACAAGGCGAAGGCGACGTCGACCGAGATTTCGAAGCGGCTCGAGCGTCGAGTTTCTCGAGAACTACGCCTGTCAGCCAGGCGAATCTAGTATCTACAGGCAGCTACGCACCGTGGCTAGCGCGTCAGAGGGTAGCAGAGCCCGGATTTGGCTTGCAACGTCAAGGTGCGGTGGCGAGGGATCCAAGCGCCGAGTTGCCAGATCTCAAGACTGACTGCAGTTAGCAGGACGTTCTCAGTATTGGCAGAGAGCTACGCACCGTGTGAGTACGCCGGTGGCCTCAGAATGGCCAGATTCGCACTTTCAAGCTTTCAAGTGACTATGGTCCAAGACSGGCTTKACATGACGGCTGCACGCCGTCTGCAGCTGTCTCTGCGAGCGTCGCTGGCGCCGCGCCGTGTCTGTCGAGTTCTTTGGCGTTCAGAGTGTTGAGATTGAGTGTTGAGATTGAGCTCGAGAGAGTGCAGCCGTGTAGAGTGACGGTGAAAGTGACTTGCAGAGCCCGCCGCCACCGCTGGCTCAGTGGCGAAGGGTTAGCCGCTAACGCCGAGCAATCAGATAAGTCCGTTTCCTCTTATTTCTGGGCCGTTTGGCTGGGGGTTAAGCTTATTTTTTCTTCTCGCCGACTGATTCAAGCTGATTCAACGATTCTAAGCAAAATTCACGAGCCAACCAGCCACTGAACCTTGTTCGCTTGAAATACTGTCAGGAAGCATACCCTAGCGTCCATACAGCAGCGCTCATCATGGACTCTCGTCAATCTCAAGCTCGACCCGCCCATCCGGCCCAATCGAAGCCTTGACCCTGAGCGCCGATCTGTCAGCTCGCGGCGACCTGCGCGCCATCGTACAAACTTTGACAAGTCGGTCACGATCCATGTAGCACCGTGACCCTCGACCTCGCTCCGCTCGTGGCTCGTGCAGACGGCCAAGGTGCGCGCGCCAGAGGCGACACCGGCTTGGATGCCAGACGGAGCGTCCTCGACTACGATGCCTGCGCGCATCGTCAGTCCACACTGCGTCTTTGTAATAGTGGGAGACACGTACAGTCCTTGACGTCGATACCAAGCTTCTTGGCGCCGAGGAGGTACGGCTCGGGGTGCGGCTTGCCCTTGGTGACGTGGTTGGCGGTGATGAGCTCTGGCGGATCCCGGATCTCGGCAGTCGGGAGAGCAGACGACGCATAAGTAGTAGTCGCTGATCGGATACCATCAGCTCTGGTTGCAAAGTGGTCGCAGGCCTAGATCACCGACCCGAGGTGACGACGGCCCAGATGGGCTTGTCCGATGAGCTCAGCTATATCACACATCAGCGCTCGGTGTGGCATCGTATCGCACGCGCACACACCACGTTCAAAATCTCGGCAACGCCAGGAAGGATCTGCAGCCCCGGCTTGCCCTCTGACCGAAGGCGCTTTGCTTCAGACACAATCATGCTTTCGAACAGCTCGGTAGCAGCCTGTCCCGCGATCAGTGTTGCAGTCCCCGCACAGAGCCGAGCAGACAGACCTCAAGGTCGGCTTGTTCAGTCAAGCCGCACCAGTTGCGCATGTTGTCAATCGTTCGAACGCCGTGCGATGCTGCATATCAACTTCAGCTCAAGTTATATTGCCGAATTTGGGCTGCGGAACCGAAGACTGACTCTTGAGCACCTCGGTCAAGTCAAGGTTGTACCTGCCAGCCATGTCAGTCGTCCACTCACTGTGGTAGAGTCATGGGATGAACTCACTTCTCGGCAAAGAACTCCCAGGTTGCGAGCACGGCCGGGGTCGAGTCTGTACATGCATGAGCTACTGATCTGCTTTCTTTCCGACCTGACGCACCCAGCAGTGTCCCGTCCATGTCCCTGCAGGTACCACAGTATATATGTAGTAGACGACAAAGAGTACACAGCACCAGCAGAACGGAAAGGGTACAACCACGTCAGCACGATTTTGTCTCTTCCTCATCCCGCGCACCATAGCAGACCGCCGACAGTCGTCTTGGAGATACTCGAGGTTGTCATGTTGCTTCACAAATGTCGTCTAGTGTGCACAATAAGACTTTGGGACGGCTCTCGCAAAGTAAGGCGCGGGCTCTTGAGCTCGGCGAGCAATCGGCGAATTGGCCGGCGTGCCGGAATGTGGCGGGTTGGTATGCCGCATGGGGAGCAACTCGACATCAACGGCCGTGACCGGGATGAGAGTACATAAAGTTGCCAGTACTAGTGACAATCAAGCATTGGGTCATGATATTCATTATATGGTCTCGCAAGACCGCGCGTGAGCGCCTTGACTACTTCTGCTCCGGCCGTCCTCAATGTCCGATCGTGTCATTAACTTCTCCGACGCGTCTTGCGTTCACTCGGTCTCCTCGCTCACGGGAGCAGCGGTGCTGTTGCTCGAGCTGTCGCCCTCGTCCGATTGCGCAATCGTGGCATTGGTAGGGTGCTCGAGAGTTGCGTTGCTAGCCTGGATGATGTGGTTCTGGCTGTACCCAGTCTTGTTCTGCACGTCCCACACTTCAAAGATGCTAAAGGCATGCAGGTCAACGACGTCACTGACGACAAAGGAAGCTGGGGGTAACGTACACCGACTCTCCGACGTCAAAGCTGACGGTCCAGTTGACTTGCTTGATCTCGAGCGCGCCATATTCGATCCGCCAATCGATGGGGTCGGCGTAGTAACCGCCCGTACCGATCAGCAGTCTCCATGGCTCCTGCGTGCACGTCAGCGTCGCGCACGGACCCAAAGGACGCGTCAAAGACTCACGTCGCCACCGGTCCATGACACGGTTGCCGTCTCGTTGTACACGAGTGGCAGGGGCGAGATGGTAATGTTGACGCCGTCCATGGGCGCGCCCGCACGAAGCACGGGCGCAGCAGACGCAGGCTGCAGCAAAGGCAGGGCCAAGGCCATGACGGCGGCAAATCGGGTTGCGAGGGATGCGAACATGGTGTAGGGATGCAATATAGTATTTCTGAAAGATTATACGTTGCCAGGCAGCAGTGGGGTGAGACTGGTAGAAGTGGAAGAGTCACTGGTGGTAGTCAAGGGGTCAAACTCCTGGCTGACCCCTGCAAACAGATATACTCGCGCTAAGGTGGAGCTCGCATCGCCTCGTGAATTAGCCCGTCGGACCTCAAAGGGAGCCATCGCATCCCGTGAGACGCATGACGTTGAGGGCCTGCACCAGCGACACGCTAGCGGCGACGGCACGGCCGCGAACGCTAACTAGATTGCCGCACACGCCTATGTCCCAGGATGATTTGACCACGTGGACGCGATCGGAGAGCGACTGCAGGTCTGTCGAGGAATCGTAGACAAAATGACCTCGCAAGATGTCAAGTTTAGCGTACTGATGGTATGCCTTGGGTAAGGGAAAAGCTAACAGCGTCAAGAATTACGATTGCTGACGGTCGCTGCCAGCAAGTACGTGCACTAACCTCGGTCGTCTGTGCTTGTGCTGATAGCAGTCGTGTCTCTGTAGCATCTGGTCAGTCCTACGTCAAGTTCAAACAGCCAACTCGAAGCTGCATTGAGGGGATGGTAATGATGCAGCATCAGCCGGTCACCCATGGCGGAAGCCGTCTTCAAGCACCAACTGTCCAAACGTGCAGCACTCGCCAAGCGTGTCGAGGTCGACTCGGCTGGCACGGGCGCATACCATGCAGGCGAGGATGCCGATGAACGGTGAGTGCAGCTCCTTCACCCTTGCTCACGTTCGCTGAACAATCGACAGAACGATCGAGACGTGCGAAAAGGTGTGATCGCTGTCTACCGTCTCACTGTAGGCGAGGGCTCACAAGTGCTTAACAGCACAACATTCCCATCTCGTGCAAAGCACGCAAGGTGACTCAGGCCGACTTTGCCAAGTTTACACACATTCTCGCCATGGACTCGAACAAGTGCGTCTACCCGGGCAGTCTGATTCCGACTGATTACCGCCAGCCTGCGCAACCTCCAAGCCTCGCAGCCAAAAGCCTCGCAGCCAAAAGCCTCGTCCGCCGTCATCCGCCTCTTCAGCTCGGGCGTAGACAACAAAGCCATCGATGATCCCTATTACGGCGCCGGCATGTCTGGGTTCGAGCGGTGCTATGCCCAGTGCGTGCGCTACTCTGAGCACTTGCTAGACGAGCTAGAAAGCGCGCTATGAAACCCGGTTGCTAGCCGTGATCGGAAGGTAGTCCCGCCCCGGCCCGGATTGGAATAGCCACGTGTAAGTGGTGCGACGCCCAAACTTTGCCGGTTCCTGCCCCTCGGCCGAATCACATGCAGTGTGTTGGTTTTCGCATCGAGTCAGGTGCAGTAGGCTCAGCGAGCAGCAGACGGTGGCCGGTAACAGCCATCAACAACCATGAGCGAAGCAGAAAAGGCCGTGAAGCGGTCCAACGAGTCGTCGCACCCGTCGGCGGCGAGGGATGAGGACAAGCGCATGCCCGACACGATCCCAGACCACAAGGCTGAAGCGGCGGCGGTGATCGCCCGCATGAGCCCAGAAGAGTTTGCAGAGGCAGAGAAGAAGCTGTTGTGGAAAATCGACACCCGGCTCGTGCCATGGATGACGTGCGTGCACTGTGTCGTGGGCAGTGAGCTGACAGGCGCAGGCTGCTGTTCACCATGTCTTTCCTAGACCGCATCAACATTGGCACCGGTGCGTTGCGCGGTCATCATTGACGGCGCTGGGACTGACGCGCTGCATAGCCCGCCTGGCCGGGATCGAAGCTGATCTCGGACTCACTTCGCTGCAATTCAACACGGCCAGCATGGTCTTCTTCGTCGGCTACGTCGCCTTCGAGATCCCCTCGAACCTTGTCCTCAAGAAGATGCGCCCGTCGCGGTGGATCCCGTTCATCATGGTTAGTGGCGTCATTTCCCTACCAGAGTCTCTGCTGAGTAGTACTAGGTCTGCTGGGGAATCATTCAAGTCTGCAGTACGTTCGACTTGCACCCACGATCTTGCCATCGTCTGATGATATGCAGTGGGCTTTGTTAGCAACTATGCTAGCCTCATCGCACTCCGGTTCCTGCTTGGTGTATTCGAGTGCGGTACGTCGACTGTGCCACACAACTGTGATTCTTATACCCCGCAGGTCTCTTCCCGGGCATCTCATTCTTCCTGAGCGGCTGGTACAAACGCCGCGAGAGCTCGAAGCGGATCAGTCTCTTCTTTGTTGGCGTAAGTCGTACTTGGGTGGCCAAACTACCCATGCTGACTACCTCAGGCTGTACTTGCCGGCGCATTCGGCGGTATCCTCGGCTGTAAGTCTGATCTTGCTACAAGTATAGAATCTAACCCAGCCAGTCGGCTTGAGCAAGATGAAGGGCGTTGGCGGCAAGGCTGGATGGTCGTGGATCGTGAGTCCAGTTGGTTGTCGTCTGCGCTGTGCTGACAATAAACAGTTCATCATCGAGGGCCTCCTCACATTCATCATCGGCTGCATCTCACCTTGGATGGTGCACGACTGGCCTGATCAAGCGCGCTTCCTCACGCCGCTCGAGAAGGAGATGGTACTTGCGCGCCTCAAGTCGGACTCTGGCTTGGCTAGTGAAGGCACGGCGTCCAAGAGTGTCATCCTTGGCGCTCTTCGCGACTGGAAGGTATGTTGCACTGTACGATGGAGCGGGCTAACGAATCAGACTTGGATCCTGGCGTTGATGTACATTGGTGTCGCCGAGCCAATCTACAGTCAGGTGAGTCTCGCGATGCAACTGCTACGCATACTGACAGATGCAGTCGCTGTTCACACCGACCATCATTGCCGCTCTGGGCCGTTTCTCGACTCCTCAGTCGCTACTACTGAGCACACCGCGTACGTCGTAGTCAACTTATCCCGTGCTGACCCTTGCAGCCTACGCCGTTGCGTTCTTTACTACCATGGGCACGGCCATCTACAGTGACAAGGTTGGCCAGCGCGGTTTCTTCCTCATGTTCTGGACAACGGTCGCCGTCATCGGCTACATTCTCTTCCTAACGGTGCCAATCTCCAATCCTGTAGGTTGCTTTTCTTGCAGTCGACCCCGACTAACAGACCAGGGTGTGCTCTACTTTGCCGTTTTCCTGACCGTGGCGGCCATTGGTCCGTGCATCGCCACTACGATCGTTTGGGCTGGCAACACGTTCGCCAGTCACTGTGAGTCCTTTGCTGCTCCCTGTGCGCCCCTGACGTCTCCAGACCGTAAAGCGACTTGCATGGGCGTCGTCTTCTCGCTCGGCAACTCTGGCGGGATCATTGCCTCGCAAGTGTACCGCGGTGTCGACAAGCCAAGGTTTGCATCTGCCGACGATCGGGACAGTAGTGCTAACAGGATCGGCGCGCAGGTACCTCGTTGGTCACGGTGTCACGCTCGGCTTTGCCGCCATGAGTCTGATCTGCTCCATCATCCTGTATGTTGCACTGCGGCGGGAGAACCGACGGCGGGACGAGCTCTATGGCCCGGCACCGCTGCCGTCCGAGCCACACGACACGAGCTCGCCAGAGTACCTGAAGCGGTGGGGTCTCGAGGGCAAGACGCACGAGGAGATTGTCAACTTGGGGGACAACGTAGGTTGCTTGTCACATGCCGCAATCCAGCTGACGCCTGCAGCACCCGGCATGGCGGTTCATCCTCTGAGGGCTTCGGGCGATTAACCTATGCATGGTATATAGTTGACTCTACGCCACCACGCGCCCGTTTAGTATCCGGTCCCCGGCTTCAAGTGTGATTTGCACGCGCGGCGGCGCATCACGCTCGCAAAGAGTCTCGATTGACGGCCAGACGGCCAGACGGCAAAGGAGCAGTTCGCTATCTAGCGACGCTAGCCTGCACCGCACTCGTCGCCTTCGGCGTAGGCAGATGGCGAACGTCGATAGCCAAAGGACGGACCCTCGTCGCGCTCGGTCGCCCCACCGTGATCATCGGAGGTTTCGGCCTCGATCACTCTCACGCTCCTGTGTCGAGTCGCTTGGCCCTGCCTTCTGCCTATCATTGCGAAGGCCGTGGTTTCTAACGACGTGCGCGGCGGCAACCGGTTGACACTATATTCCGCGGCTTTACTAGATTCCAGCAACCAATGTCGCGAGACGAACGGCCAAACTATTCCCCCGGTGAGTCGGGCAGGCGGTACCGCGACGGGGTGTGACACGCAGCTTGCATAGGGCGTCCAGCCCTGGCGTTCCTGCTGAATCCTTACAACGAATCTGTAGCGACCGACCCAAGCCGGATCCCGCGGGCGCAGTCACCAACAGCGATGGGTCCGCCGTCACACCGGCCTGGTCTCTCGCCTCCGGCCCGCACCAGCGAGTCTGGCGGCTGGCGCTCGGCTCGTCCCTCTTCATCTCAGAGCGGCTCTCAGGCTTCGTCGTCCTACTCGCGCATGTCCCACTCGGCTTCGCTGCCGCCGTTGGCGAGCCTCATTCCAGAAGCTGGTCTTAGTGGCGAACCGGCCCACCTCTCGCCCGGTCGGTCACCATACGGCTTCCCCGGCAGCTCGCTTCCTCCCTCCTTGGTCTCGCCGTATCATCTCCACAGTGCCGCCGCAGCCGAGCAGCAACAACGAAGGCCAGACGTGCACGCCCCCGAGCTCTCACCGGTTACCTCCCGCGACTACCTGCCGTACCCGTCGCACTTGCCCCACGCTGGTCACGGCGAGCCATCGTCACGGCTTGCGTACCGGCGGCCACCCCATACAGACGATGGTTTGCCAACCGTCCCACCGCCATGGATGCCGGCCACGAGCGCCAGTGAAGGCTTGGGCCTTGACCTGCCTGTCCACGCGGTAGGACTGGCACAGTCTACAAGTCATTCAATGTCTTCGCCAGAGACGGCACCGCGTGATCTATCACCCAGTCAAGTACGACATTCGGCTTCGTCGGAGACCACAACGCCGCCGTTGCGCAAGCACCGGCGCGTCAGTCCCCTTCATCGACCGGAACGTCATGCGCCGTACGATGCTTGGGTACGACCTGCACCGCCCAGGATTCGCAACGCGACGGCGTGGTCTATCGACCGCATGCATGGCTACAGCGAAGGCTACGCCGACGCGATGGACGCCGTCAAGCGTGGTCAGATGGGTTGGGACGGTAACGAGTGTATGCCCGATGCAACAACCCGAGTGTCGGCTGACGCCTTTCAAGACAGCAACTTTGTGTTTTGGCGGCACTCGCCCGCTCTCGTCAAGGCGGAAAGCCACAGTGAGTAATCTAATGTTGCCGGGGTGGGCCTGACCCTACCTAGCCGAGCGACACTCGGTCGAGCCCGAACAGAGCGGGCAATCACCATCGAGCGGCAAGTGGTCACCCTCGTCGCAAATGTCAGCCATGGAGACGACTCTTCGACGGTCCGAGTCGGGCCCCTCGCGGCCACGTCCGGGGCCTTCACAAGAGGCAGGATCAACCCGGCGTCAAGCAATCTCTTGCTGGCCATGTCGAAAACGCAAGCTCAAGTGTGTTTTCCGCCGTTGCCGGACGTTGCTGACTTGTCAGATGCGATGGGAATCGGCCATGCGGAACCTGCGTCAGACGACCGATGGGTGAAGGTTGCGTTTTCGAGTTGGAGGTCAAGCGGCGGGGCAAAGGGCGCAAGGGGCTTGCAGAGGAGGCGGCAGCGGCGGAGGCGACAGCGGAGCATGGATCGCCCAAGGACCACGACGACGAAGTAGAGCCGAGCTGAGCTGGTCGATGACGTTTCACGAGCCGAGTCTGTGAGGATACAAGCATATGATGAACTGTATGAGCCTCGCTGCTGCCACCGAGCTTGTGGCCGCCACCGACGCAAACGTGGATGAACGGACGCAGCAACCCACAACCATGAGCGATCCGCCCAGAGAGCGCCAGAACTCGCTCGAGGATGTCCCAGACGATGTCCTCGTAGACTCTCTACTGCAGCATCTGTCGGTCGACAGTTTGGAGCAGCTCTCGCAGACCAACCATCACCTGCGAGCTGTCGCCACCGCCGAGACGTTTTGGAGGCAAAAGATAAAGGATGACTTTGGCTTCTCGGGCGAGGACTTGGATCTGAGCAGGGTGCAGGGCGGATGGAGCAAGCGGCTCTGGCATGGTCTGCGCAAACCCCGGGTCTACGTTTGGGGAGCGTCGGGCAACAACCGACTCGGGATCCCAAGAGGCGATGCTCGGCTTCATCAGAGCTCGATGCGTGGTGTCCCCTTTCCAGCAGAGATCACCTCGGCTTTCAAAGTGCCACAGCGAGTTGCAGACGGTGCAGGCAGTGAGCTTGTCCGGGTCGGCGTTGTGGACCTGCAAGCGGGAGGATGGAGCTTTACCGCGCGGGACTTTGAGGGTGGGATCTGGATCTGGGGTGCGTTGATCGGTTCACAAAAGTCAGGACTGATCAAGCAGGCCAACTCGATGGACTCGGCATGAACTTTCGAGACCCGAACTGGCGAGACAAGTATACCATGTGCTCTCGTCCGGCTCGTCTACCGCTGCCTTGTCGTGCGGTCACTATGAGGTGTGTTGGCACCAATGTATGGCCGGACCTGACGTGCTCAGCGCCGGTCGCCGCCACTTGCTAGTACTCGATTCGGACAATCTCATCTGGGAGCTGCGGTCTTGGGGCCGGGTGAGTAGGCTACTGTAGATGAGATCGAGCTTGACGTCGGATAGGCCTACTACCACACAGCCGAAGGCCTCACGTCGCCATCCTATCCTGGCGCAGCTTCCCATCCGCCGCACGTCGTCCAAGTATCCAGCGGCTGGTCTCACTCGGCCTGCTTGACAGCCGACGGGGCGGTCCGCGTTTGGTTCCCTCTGACGCAAGCATACGAGGCTGCACTCACACCCGACGACGAGCTGTCAGGTCCATTGATCCAAGGCGAGGATGAACTCGAGCCGACAGAGGGTCACATCCAGCTCAAACACGGCAAAGTTGGCCCAGACGTGGTCTTTGATGCGCGCTCGATCCCACTGCGGCCGGCTGACGCAAACACTATTCAATGGGCCGATTGGGAGTCGTCGCGCACCGAACGGGATCTCGAAAGTGCAGCCAAGGTCATCAAGATTGCCAGTGGGGACTCGTTTGTGCTCGCGCTGCGCGCCAGTGGCGAAGTCTGGCTCGCGCCGTTGAGAGAAGGCGAAGCGCCGACCGAGTGGGAATACGTACGTTTGCTCTAGTACAACCACACGATGCTGACTTGACCCAGCTACCGCTGTTCTCCCGTCCCGGCATGTCCCACATCACGGCCCAATTCCACACGTTTACAGTGTACTCGTCAACCTCGGTCCTGATGGGCCATATCCCCGACTCGCCGCAGCGCGGGTTCGCACAGACGCTGACGCCGCAACTCATCCCAGAGCTGCAGAACGCTTCGATCATCCGCGTCTCGTGCGGCGATTACCACAATGCGGCGCTCAACAGCTCGGGCGAGGTGTTCACTTGGGGCGGCAGTAGTCAGGGCGCGCTCGGTCTTGGCCGCGACGAGTCGGTGTCGACTCCGCAACAGGTCACGTTCGGTCGTGGTGACGAGGTGGGGAGTAGCGCGACCAAGGAACCGTTCGTGTTTGGGATCACGGCCGGCGGATGGCATACTGGCGCACTGGTACTTGATGGCCCTCCGTCACCGACGAACGCGAGCAACCAGCCCGAACACGAGCAAGATGACGCAGAGCCTGGTCAAGCAGAGTCCCCCATGCCCGGAAGCTTTCCCAATCACCCTCTGCACATTCCCGGCTCGGCCGGCGGTGGCCTCAACGCACCCTACTTTCGCATCGGGTTTGCCGGTCGGGGTAGATTCCCACCTGGACCTTTGTAAACGTACACGATCCGCCAGACTTGTACATGATGACGCTATGCATCGGTTGCGCTACTTTTTCCTCAACCTAGTCAATGTCAGCTTTTACACGGCAAGTCGGTGCATGAGCCAGCCACATACCGCTTCTTGAAGCGCTCGTAGACTGCTTCATCCGTCGCAACCTCTGGCTTTTCCCGCACATGGCGTACAATCGGCGGTAAGCCCATTGACACTCTGCGAGCGTCTTCGATCGCGTCGCGATCGAGCTGGGCGACCTGTTTCGGCTGGTAGACTGTATCGTGACACGTCAGCACCCGTGGTCTCAAACAGTAAACGACCGACATCTCGCAGAGGCAAAATCCGAGGCCTCGGGCGCCTTGACGGCCGTGCCCTGTTTCCGCTGCTCGAGCATGGCCCGTTTAGCCTTTTCCGTCTCTTCGATATTCTTCAATCGATTACTAGGTCACTCAGCATCTTGGGTTCCCTCGTCCAGTTTGAGACGCACTCCATACCGAGGTCAATCTCGGGGATACTCGTCAACATGCCCATACTCGTCGTCACGTCGCCCTCGTCGTCGTCTTTACTCTTGCGATACTTGTCGAGCCGGTAGCGTTCTTCAATCTTGTACAGTTCGGCTTGCGGATCGTATTCTCCGCTACCTGGTCTCGATTCGTCGTCGGTCGCTGCGCCGCCTCGGCGTTTCGCGAGTTCTTGCTCGATGTATTTGACCCTGTGGGCGTTGGTGTCAGAGCGTGCTAGCAGCGCTAGACTCACATATGTTTGTCCGTATCGAGCGCGTTGGTCTGCTGCGTAAAGTTATCTGTGCGTACCAGCCGTTTCGCCATTGCGAGCGGATCCTCATCGTCCCTATCGTTTCCCGCGTCAGCGTGTTCCCACCAGCCAGCACAAGAGTCTATGCACTCGTCGTCGTCTGCAGCAGGCTTCTTGCCCTGCTGCAAGCCATAGGCCTGTTCCGGTTCCTTGGCCTTCTTCTTGGCCCTCTTCTCCTCGCCTTGGTTCAATCGCTGCAGATCAATCCCCTGTTGGATCTTGCGATATCGCCGGAGAGCAATCAGGTCTTGGACGGTTCGACTGTGTGTAGAATTCTATCAGTCCACAACCCGGCGAGCGGTGCAGACAAACGAACCTGTCACTGTCGTCTCCCGACTCGCCGTCGGCTTGCGTCCCGGATGGACCGGGTTCAGACGTCGGTACATCGAGTTCTGGAGCCTTTTCGCGGACTGATTGAGGCCGGGTTCGTTTCTTGAACATTGCGGTGTTGATATCGTGAGGATCGGCATGGTTCAAGCAGCGACGGTTTGTGCAATCTACTCCGCGATGAATTAGCGAATAGGATGGAAATGGACAGTCAGCCGTCCTAGCTACGGGCACTACTGCAAGCAGCACCAAGATGGAGTGCAGTAGCTACAACCAGCAGTCGCGAGTTGTAGAAACGCGCACGAGCGGACAGTATGTCATACATGCAGAGCCATGGCACAACCCCTCGAACCCAACGCAGCGTGTGGCCGACCTCTATACGTTTCGCAGCACTGCGGAATCGGGTCAGTAGTGGACGGTGGGTGATGGGAAGAGCGACTGACCAAGGATGACCGAGTCTCCTCGCAAGAACATTTTACTGCGGGATGTCAGCTCTGTGAGGGTGGTCACTGCTGCTAGTCGCTCCGAGCTCCCGCTATACCGCTAGCTAGAGGCCGACTCTACGGTCGCAACAGGCATCCCGCTCTCCTATCAGAGTACTCACGAGATGAACCGATCCTTGTGGACGGGCTTCTTGTTTTTCCCCTTTGGCGTCTCGGTCCACATCTATCCAGTCATCTCATCAGCCTCTCCCTCGCACCGCGCTATCCCGCGTCACGCCACTAACCTCCTTGACGTTCTCCAACACCATGTTGGCATGCCGATCAAACGCCTTGACGCGGCCCAACAGCTTCTTGTCGTTGCGCAGACTGATCAGGACCTGGCTCGAGTTGCGGACAGACTGCTGCAGGACCGAGAGCGGACCCGTCGAGATTTCATACTCTTCGAGCTCGCGGATCTGGGCCTCGTCGAGCTCCGACTTGGGCGTCTGCATGTATTTGCTAGAGTGTGTTAGGGCGGGATCGGGTGCTTGCACGGGGTGTCGACTCGGGTGGAATACGAGTAGGGTGGTGGAACGTACCTCATGCTGCCTGTATTGGTGTGAGTGCTGATGCCGTGCTGAAAGTCGGTGGTGGTGGTGAATCAGAGTATAGAGAGTCGAGGATGGCCAGGTTGAACGGTGAGCGGTGGCTAACCCCCACTCTCGGCGTTTCGGCGTTTCACGACTTTAACCCCTTCTCACCCCTCAGTGCTATAGCTATCCTGATCGACAACTTGATCAACTCACAATGTCAGCGTCAAGAGGAAACGTGAGACAGGCAGCGATCCCATGGCAAGCAAGACAGTGCTGATGATATCTCTCAGACCGCTCTGGCCCTCTCGCGCGTATGGCACCACACTTCCGCTCAAGACCGAGTACTCGGCAACTTGGCTTCACGGATCGCTTGGGCGCTCATGGGCAAGCACAAGCCGACATATGATCCAGCAGGTGAGCTACATTGCTTGCATCAGCGCAAGCGCGAGCTGACCACCCCTCGCAGTCGACGCAGGAGACTATGTCGTCGTCTCAGACGCCCTCAGCGTCCGCCTCACAGGCAAGAAATCACAGGACAAGATCTACCGCCATTATTCCGGCTTCATGGGCGGGTTGAAAGAGGTTCCGATCGGTCGGATGCGGGAACGGAGACCAGAAGAGGTGCGTCGCGGCTCGACCACGGGTTAGCACAGACGGTTGATAGCGTTGGGTCACAGATTATTCGGAAAGCCGTGTCGGGCATGCTGCCCAAGAACAAGTTCAGACAACGGCGACTGGATCGACTCAAGATTTACCCTGGCGAGGCTCCGGTGCAGGCGACGGGCAATGTGCTCAAGACATGGCGGGATCAGACGGGCGGTGGGGCGTTTCAAGCGGCGGCAGAGGTCGAGGCGCGAGTGTAGTGATTGTTACGCGCATCGAATGTATTTATATCATCTCACTACAGGGCAGGAAACAGTATTCCGAGGTAGGCATTGCGTTCATCATGGGTCGTCATACATGCGTGTGCGCCTCTCTGCTCTCCCTCTGACATCGAGCACTATACCATCCTCGTTCGATTGAATCTGTTCACGGATCATCAGCCTCGGCTTCGAGCTGCACGCCTGACACCGACTTTGGCAAGACGTCTCTGAGGTACTCGAGCTGTTTTGCTCGCAGTGCGCGTTCCTGCACTTGACCCGTCCCATCCCAGATCCGACGAGACGAGGCTTCGCCGTAGATGACCGTGTATGGCGGCAGCGTCTCGACCGGGTCCGCGGCGCCGACTTGGTTTGTGAGAAACGTAGCGGCGCCTGGTTGACGATCAGTGTGATGAGCAGAGCGAGGCTGGAGACGTGCCCAGTGTGCACCAGTCCGAGATATGGACGGTTGACGCCGCTTGACACCTTGGATTGAAAGTATTGCAATCCCCTATCGACGGTGATTCGACGCCTGATCCATCCCATCAGCATCTCTTAGCCTCTGAGCGACAGCACGCACGGCAGCCCACCATGAAATGGTTCTCATCCCCAATCCGCATCGTCTCTTTCCTCCTACCTCTTTCAGTCCCGGCCGTTGATCCACGTACGACGCACCGGTTCACAATGATCACATTCTCTTCGACGATACAGTCTTGACCGATCACGATCGGGCCAGCGACGGCAAAGATGGTCGCTTTCGGGTGGATCACGGTCCCGGCACCGATCGTGATCTCGCCTTTGAGCTCGACGTCTTGGCAGATGACGGCGGTCGTGTGCGCTGTCACTTTACCGGTGCTGTGGATGCGTTAGTGGATGCGTTGGGGCGAGTAAAACATACATTGGTCGAGCCATGGTCGGCAAGATCAAAGGGAAAGGGACCAAATACAGCGAGTGTTTCACGTCGACAACGACGACGACGACACCGCCTGCTTGGATTGAACGCTACGAGTGCAGAGCATAGACAGGCAGATCCATCATGAGCTTCAACGACCTGGAACGAGGTCAGGCCTCGACGCCGTTGTTACCAAGTGGCCAACCGACCGGTCTGTGCTCTCCACCGCCCTTCATCTCGCTGACGGCACCCATCCCAGAGCAAGACCGGGCATTCACAGAACTCAAAGATGGCGTCTCGATCCAGATCTTCAAGATCCAAAGTAATGTCACGGGCATCCAGCGTCTCGTCGACAAGCTGGGAGGCGGCAACGATGGACCGACGCTGAGGACCAGTCTGTGCGTGGGGTGGTGCGCGGTGATGGCGATGGTGCTGAGCTAGAGCAGGCATAATCTGACTGATGCGACCCGAGAAATGGTCAAGCGGTCGACTGAGGACGTCAAGAAACTCGCGGCGTACCCTACAGGCGGTGAAGGCGGGGTATGTCACTGCTGGCCACGTTGTGCCGTGCTAATGGATCGTACGCCAGGCCGCACGGAAACCTGTTCAGGCAAAGCTCTCTCGCGATTTCTCATCGGCCATCCAGTCGTTCCAGCGCGTCTCGAGGCTCTCGGCGGAGAAGCAGCGGAGCTATGTTGAGACGCAGAAACGGCTGGTGGACGCTGCCGAAGTCAGGTTAGTGCCTTGTCTGACTAGTTGGCTAAACACTGACTGTATCACAGCTCGGAAGGTGCTCGTGGTTCAATGGAGCTCGAACAGGTCCAGGCGCAACAACAGGTTCCGCAGTATGTCGCCTATCTCGCTCGCTCCAAACACAGCTGACGTGGACAGGATCGCGCCGCAGGAACTAGAGTTTCAGGAGAGCCTGATTGCCGAGCGCGAGACTGAGATCCGAGAGATCGAATCGGGTATCCACGAACTGAACGGCATCTTTCGCGAACTCGGGACGATCATCGTCGAGCAGGGTGGCATGATCGGTCAGTGTTTCGTGTCGTTCTTGTCGGGCTTGGGGTTGAGCGTACTGGGGTCCTGATCGTGGGTGCGAGGGTCTTTGCTTGTTGGGTTGATCAAGGCCACGACTATGCTTAGACTGGGCGAGTCTTTAGATCGATGTTCTTGGACTTGGATCTGACGACTCGTCGTGCAGTACGCAGACCGACGCACGACCAGCCGTCAGAGCTGCGGCCTTTCAGTCGCGCTTTAGGGACCAACGGTTACCCTCTGACCCTCCCCCATCATCCCGTGATCGCAAGATGCCGCCGATATGCAAGGTCGTCAAGGCTAACACGACGCAGACAACATCGAATCCAACATCACCTCGGTCGCGCAAAACACGTCGTCAGCCGCCGAAGAGCTGACGACCGCGCACGAGTACCAGCGGAAAGCGGGGCGGAGGCTTGCGTGCCTGCTGTTGATCCTGATCATTGTTGTCTGCGTCGTGCTGTTGGCTGTGAGTGTGGCTGTGGCTGAGCAATGGACTGGACCGCTGATGGTGGGTAGATACTGTCGTGAGCTGTGGGTGTAATGGGATGTTGTGTTTGAGTAATACATGTATGGACTGTCTATTCTGAGGCTCTTGCTTACAGCTATTTGCATGGACTATGGCCACTTTCGTAATTCGACTTGTTTTTCTCAAAGTGAGGGGATGTCATAATTTCCGCAGCTCGCAACTTGCTTCTCGAGAGCCAACTTCGAGAGCTTCGTACACCACCGTCCCCTAGGCAAACATGCCTGCACAGCCGTACAAAGCTCAGCGTGCGTCTCAGCAACCAACTCGTGGTAGTCAGCGGGTGGGAAACTTTGTCCCGCCTGATTCACCGTCCAAGAATACAAGGAGCCGTGATCAGGCAATCGAGCTGACGGTATGCCGTGGTTTTCCACCGATTTCACGTTTGCAGAAGGGCTGATTGCGCCAAGCCCTTGCGCGAGGTCTCAGCTACCCCTGAAGCTGTCCCTCCAGTCCTGGTCCAGGCCGAGACGCCACTGGAATCGAAAAAGAGTAGGTTTCAGGTCCTGACACGTGCCGACGTCGTACACTGTTCTAGCCATCAACTTTACGGAACAACCGCTCATCGAGCTGACCTCAAACTCCACAGTCAACTGGGTCATTTACTTGACTCCTCTGCCACCTCGCGCGAAGCCCTCAAAAAAGTACACGAAGCTGCCAAAGTCGAAAGAAGCCGGCGCCGACTACTATCGCCCGTTCGAGCCTTTCGACGAGTTCAAGCAGTTCCTGCTGGACGTGCTCACGCCCAAATCAACGCGCAAGGATACGAGTAATGGTCTGAAAGCCTACTCGGCAACGTACAAGGCGAGTAGCTAGTCAAATCCGTCCGTAAAGACTAATGTGGCGCAATCTAGATCTTGGGCAAGGCCGGACAGAAGCTGTTCACTCTGGACACGTCCGACGTCTACGATGCCTTGTTGGAAAAGCTTCAGGCTCGCAAGAAACCAGAGGTCGCTCTCTCATTCCAAGAACTTGACCCGGTACGTCCACTTACGCTAAAAATCATCAATTTGCCTTGCCTTATGCTGAGCTTACTCCAGACCTCGGGCGAATTGACGCTTGATGACCCAGAGAGTGGTGATGACGACAGCTCGGCGCCCAAGCGCCGCAAGCCAAAGGTAAGTGAGCGAGATGAACTTTCCGTTGGATCTGATTACGTCATCTGATCCATATCTTGTATAGACCACCGAGGAGCGGGACTACACCATTGCCTTGCAGAAACGGCATGCCTGTGCGACCAAAGGTCATCAGTATTGCCTGCCGCGGCCGAACGGGTCACATCTGCAGCTGTGGCCTGACCACTTCACCGATTGGGTTGAGGCGCTGGTCTGTACTCTGATTTCCTTGCAGTGTAGCCCACTGACGCTTGCTAGATCAAGTCAAAGACACTGCCGGAGCCCACGGCAACCATGGACAACCCACCAGCCACGTCTACGTTCACCATGCCGGTCAAGACGGTGCATGTTGAGACTGTCGAGGTTTTTCCTGATGTCGAACCTTCGACGACCAACTTTTCGGTCAATTCCATCCCGCAGCCGCTCTCTCCGCTTCCAGGGTATCCCACGACGACCATCACGCTCCCTGAGCACCGGTGGTTCGCGCGCACCGCGTCAAACCCGTCGGTCGACTCCTCTACATCTGGTGTGCCGGAAGTCCGCCAGATGTCCCTTGGAGCCTTCTGCAGTCGCTATATGATACCATCCACCCTCCAGCAGAAGCTTCAGGCCAAGGGGATGTGCGACACGCGTTTCCTGCGGTTTGTCTCAAAGACAGCGTGCCAAATCCGCTTCGATCTCGATGAGATCGAAGTAGCGCAATTCTGGCAAGCCCGCGATGACTGGCTAGCCGGCTTAGCTTTCTCTGAGCCGCTTCTGTATGTTTAGAGGACACGATGGTCTAATCATATGTGCATTATGCGGCGTGGTTGTCATATAGCGTTTGATGTAACGAGCATCTTGTCATACATGCCGAATTCACCGAAATTCTCCGAAGGTACTTTACACCCAACGCACGCCCTCACGCGTCCTCATATTCAACTGGAACAGTGTACCCGCTGTGGCGGTACAGCCTGACCCCAACCTCAGGCTTCACGAGCTCCGAACACGCGTCATACAGCTCGCCAAGGGTCTGACGCCCGCGGCCTCGAGTCCCGTCTCGTTGAAGCTTGGCTTTGAGCATGGAGAAGCTTTCTTCGATGGGGTTGAAGTCTGGGGAGTAGGGTGGGAGGTAGTGAATACGACAACCTGCGAATCAATCATCAGATCAGCGCGGGTGCCAAAAACAGAGCACCTAAAGGGATGGCAACCACTCACCGGCGGCTTCGACCATCTCGGTGATTTGCGGGTGCTTGTGAATTGCACAGTTGTCCATGACTAGTATACTGTTCTTGCCAGGGTACGGGTTCATGACCGGCAGCTTGAGATAGGCAGATTGCATTAGCCGTTGACCTGAAAAGCCATTGGCAACATACAACGTCGTATTCGATGAAGTCGGCGAAGATGGCGCCGTTGATCGAGCCCTCTTCGATTCTGAGCGTCAAGTAGCCGTCGATAGATAGCAGGGGAAGAACAGAGTACCTAGTAGTCATCAGCGGCTAGCCGGGCAAGCCCGTTTTCGAAAACGAGCTCACCGAGTACCACGGGCAAAATCACAGGCGAATCTGGCACGAGCACCAGATCGTGCCCAACCACGGCGTCTGAAGCGCGTTCTGTTGTCCACGGAGCTTTCGTCGCAGAACACGAGGTAATCTGCAGGATATTCGCGCATCATCTCGAGGTATTCGGCGCGAAGTAGGTCGTTCCGCTCCACTGCAACCTTGGCAAGCTTTTTGTGGGTATATCCCTCCCTGTGCAGCGTCCGGTAGATCGTGGCAAGGCTTACATCCCAGCCGTTGCCGTTGACAAGCTGTAGAAGCTCGGAGCACAGTGTGTCTGGCCTCCGATCAACGATATCGAGCATCGCATCGATGACGCCTCGCGGCAGCTTGGGACTTGGTCCGTTGCCCTTGGTTTTCGGCGAAAACGAGCCCGTGGTAGCTTTCCTGCTACGAGCACGTAGCCAGGACCTCTGGCTAATACCCAGAACCTTCAGATTGTCAGTGGCTGGTCTGTATCGCCATAGCAGACGCGTCAAAGTCAAAACGTACGTGGAGATTCTTAAGACGCTTCTTACGGTCGGCGAGGTCCAGAAACTGCATGCGCTCGTAGACCGCCTTGCCTATATGGGTGAATACCATCTGGCTTTCAGCTAATGTAGTTGGTCAGGCTGTAGCTGTTGCCGTTGGCTGGTAATCGTCTTCGCAACCCTCTCGTCATGTACGCGTATATGTAAGCAAGTCGACGCGTCTGCGGAAATTATGACATCCCCTCACTTTGAGAAAAACAAGTCGAATTACGAAAGTGGCCATAGTCCATGCAAATAGCTGTAGGCGGGAGTGATGCAAGGACCTCGAGGCTGTCACGAGCTCGCGGTGAGCTATGACAGCCGACAGCCATGAGCTCCCATCATCGCTACCATATCAACATCCCAGCTGCCGACTGCAGTATACTACTCGAAAGCGATGTCAGCGTCCCAGCATCCGCTCGCCGCGTAACGCAGCCAAGCCTAGAGCAAGTCAAGACGGCAGGCCATCGCCGCCTGGCCGTCATCTCACACCCCTGGGGCCGTCTTGGCGGCTGCAAGGATGATCCGTACGTGGCCGAACTCACTACTGTCGGGCTGACAGCGCCAGGCTCATCACTTGCCATCTGACACCGACGTTGCTCGCCGCCGGGTTTGTCGTGATTGCGTACAATGCCCGTGGCGTTGGCAACTCTTCTGGCTCGGCGAGCTGGCTGGGTAGCGGTGAGGGCGAAGACGCTGCTGCTGTTGTGCGGTGGGGTCTCGACACGCTAGGAGCAGCTGATGGAAAGGGGGCGACGGTGGTCGCTTGTGTGAGTGATCGCTGCCCAAGTACTGCGGTCGCGGGCTGATCCAGAGCGTACAGGGCTATTCATACGGTACCCTAGCTACGGCTCTCAGTCTACCGCTCCTGCCAAACCTCGATATCCACCCGGTGCTGGTGTCACCCCCTATCGCAATCTTCACGGGCATGGGCTACCTCGCATCGCCAGCCAAGCGGTTCACGTCGATTCTGCAACAGTACAAAGCGCTCGTCATCTGGAGTGATCAGGATCAGTTTACGAGTGTGCAGAGGTATCGAGCATGGGCCGAGGCGGCGGGCGAGGCTGTGACCGGTGTGGAAGTAGGGGACGCGGATCATTTCTGGAGGGGTGGCAAGGGAGGGCGAGTAGCTGAGATTGTGCGAGACTGGCTGGCCCAGCTGCAGCCACGCCGTGCAGTCGACGACTGATGAGGAGGCTCAGGATTGTACAATAACGCAGCGACGACAAAGACAGCATGCTATGCACGGATGGATGCGCCCTCGGCCCCGTTGCAGTCGGCGATCGTCCATCTGATCGGCCAGGACGAGGGCTGACCCCAGATCACGCTGTCCTGCTGATAGCGCTCACGCATCCTGCACCCTGTCCCCTCGGCGGCTGACAACCACGCCTTGGGCAGTGACAGCTGGACAGCGGTTCAGAGTGCCGAAGCCGGGTCGCTGCGTTTCATCCGTGCGATCGAGCTCAACTTTGTGGACGGCATCCACCGTCGACAAAGTTGGCTCACTTCCTTTCACGCCTCGCCTTCGCCATCGCACATCCGGCCAAGGAGCACGGCGCGTACGGTAGCACGGCCCATCTCAAGCGACGACCACGGGCTCGATCCGGGGTCGCACGACAGTCTTGGTCTGAGCATGCTTCGACAACACGTTGCCACTGCTGCACGCCGGGCTGCGAGATCCGCGCACACTGAGAGGGTACAGGCTGGTGCGAGGCTTTCGCCAGCGTCGAGCCTGGCACCCAGTCGACGACATCTCACATCGCACACGCAGACGTCGGCTGCTGCTGCTGCTGTTGCTGCCAGAGCCGAGCCTGCTGTACCGTACCCTACCCCTCCCAGCTCGCTCTCCTCCTTCACTTCACGCAATGATGACCTCGACATCCGACCAGCGTTCGATCGACCGACCGCATCGACCTCTACCCAAGCCCTGTCTCCCACCGGACTGTTTCTACACGATATCCTGACTGGCCCGTCGAGCCTTGCAGACCTCACGACTCGGATTCTTGTACATGCCCAGCACATTGTCAAAAGGATCTCGGTAGCCCCGAATGACCCTTCAGGACGGGAACTCCGCCTCGTCGTCAAGAACCTCGATAGGCTGAGCGACCTCTTGTGCGGTGTGATCGACATGTGCGAGCTTGTCCGCAACGTCCATCCCGACTCGCGATGGGTACAAGAGGCAGATCGAAGCTATGAGCGCCTGTGCAGCTATATGAACGAGCTCAACACCGATCGGGGACTTTTCGAGGTGCGTCCGTCCCTGGCATGTATCTGGCTGACCACCACAGTCTCTGTCCGTCACGATGCAGCACACGCATTCGCCACCGTTGTCTGCCGCAGAGACCCAAGTCGCTCTCACTTTTCTCCGTGATTTCGAAAAGTCGGGGATCGACCTGCCGCCAGCGCTCCGAGCGCGCTTTGTCGAGCTCTCGGATGACCTCCTTGTTCTTGGCCGAACGTTCCTTTCCGCCGCATCTGGTGGCCCTTCAAGCTCGACCCCGATCGAGATCCCAAACCCAGACAAGCTGCTATCAGGCATGGGCAGTCAATTCATCGAAGCTTTGCCCCGATCCGGCGGCGGTTGGGGTAGACGGATCCCAAAATCCAAAGATACGGTCGTCTACGTCGAGCCCGGGAGCTGGGAGGCTCAGATGATTGGGCGCTATGCGCGTGAAGGCGAGGCTAGGCGATTAGTGTATACCGGCGGGATGCGGCATGATCAGGAGAGGGTCGATGTACTCGAGACGATGCTGCAGAAGCGCGCCGAACTGGCCGGGGTTCTAGGCAAGGAGACTTGGGCCGACGTCGTGCTCGCGGACAAGATGGCAAAGACGCCCGCAAACGTCATGGGCTTTCTCTCGTCGCTCGCGGCACACCACCGGCCGATCGCAGCGGCCGATGTCGACACGCTTGCAAGGCTCAAGGCGACGCACTTGACAGGCAACACTGCCTCGCGGACCGCGCCCTCGCTCAATGCCTGGGACCGCGATTACTACACCGAACGTCACTTGGCGTCCATCTCGCCCACCTCGTCATTGCCCCCAATCTCGCCCTACTTTTCCACCGGCACCGTCATGACCGGTCTCAGCCGGCTTTTCTCAAAGCTGTATGGGATCTCGTTCCGACCGGCCTCAGTGGCGCCTGGCGAAGTCTGGCACCCAACCGTCCGCAAACTCGACGTTGTGGATGAAGTTGAAGGCCCGATCGGGGCAATCTATTGCGACTTGTTTGGACGCGATGGCAAACCGCCGTCCGCTGCACACTATACCGTCCGATGCTCGCGCCGTGTCGACGACGACGATGTGGCGGGCGATGGGCTGCCAGAGCATTTCGCCCAGTTTGGTGCCGGCCTGGAAGTACCCGGTGAGACGCTCAAGGGCAAAGAAGGCAGGTATCAGCTGCCAATCGTCGTGCTCACGACCGACTTTGGACGGGTCGAGAAAGGAAGACCCTGCCTGCTTAGCTGGGGCGATGTCGAGACGCTGTTCCACGAGATGGGCCATGCGATCCATTGTGAGTCTGTGCGCTGTCCCTTGACAGTCGAGCTGACATCAGTATAGCCATGATCGGGCGGACAGAATACCACAACGTCTCTGGCACGCGCTGCGCTACCGACTTTGTCGAGCTCCCGTCCATCCTCATGGAGCATTTCGTCTCGTCTCCCGACGTCCTTGCGCTCTTTGCGACCCACTTTGACTCGGACGAACCGTTGCCCATGCCTCTTCTCCAAGCCCACCTCTCACTCCAACAATCCTTCTCAGCGCTCGAGACGCACGGCCAAATCCTCATGGCCGTCCTGGACCAAAAGTACCACTCGATCACAGCGCGTGACAGCCTCGACTCGACACAGATCCATCACGATCTCCAAGCGGATCTCGGCGTCGTCCCGCCCGTCCCCGGGACAGCTTGGCAGACACAATTCGGGCATTTGTACGGCTACGGCGCAACATACTATTCGTATCTGTTCGACCGTGCGATCGCGGGCAAAGTCTGGGCGGAACTGTTTTCGGACCCGGCAAAGGGAGGCGCACTGAGTCGAGAAGGTGGCGAGAGGTTCAGGCATGAGGTGCTGAAATGGGGTGGAGGACGTGATCCGTGGGAGATGGTTGGCGCTGTGGTGGGTGGCAAGGAGGGAGATGTCGTCAGTAGAGGCGATGAGAAGGCCATGGGCATGGTCGGGGGGTGGTTGACCAAGTAGATTAGCCTACATCGGGCAGAATGTAGCACTAGGACGGGTGGCATGGCACACAATACAAGCGAACAGTAACGAGCCAAACAACCGAGCGACCGAACCTCCCACCACACACCAAACTCAGAACGCGTCGTCGTACTTGCGCTTGCGCGAACTTCGTCCATCAACATGACAATCGATGAGCGAGAAGAGAGTCTGAACGAGGACTCGCAACTCCCTGGCTTGCGCTTGTGCGAAGCCCATGTCGACCTCGACAAACCGGGCCAACTGCGACGCGAGGGCTGTGTGGGCTGTGTTGACCGTAGTGAGCTGTTGATAGCGGGCCTCGGCATCGGTGGCAGCTGCCACTGCTGATTGGCGCGTCCGCTGGAGCTCCTTTACCAGTGCGGCGCGGTCGTCTGCACAGCGTTCCGATGGGCACGGATGCCTCAACTGAACGGCCGCCTGGCAGATGCTCGGGGCAAGTTGCGATAGCACGCGCGACGGCCGCGGATCCGTTGAAACTGAGCGGCACATCGGACAGCTCCGCAGCTGCAGCGGCCTTCAGCGGTGATAGCGTGCAGTCCCTACCGATACACACCTCCTGCCGCTCCCTCAAACGCTCAAAGCAGGTTTCGCAGAGCTGTGGATGTTAGCAAAACTTCGATGCACAGCTGCCAGCGTACGATGTGTTGGCAGTCATACATCCAAGTCTTCTCACAAGGCTCCAAGCAAACAGGACACTCGATACTGTGACCTATATCAGCACATGGCAAAGACGCACACACAATGCGCTCACCAGCTTTCTAATCGATCCGACAAACTATCTGGCTGTAGAGCATCGGACCAACGGCGTGAGCGCAGCACCAGCGCTGTGCCGTCCTTGAGCTGCCTCAGCTGGTTCTGCACGATCTTGCCGTGCCACTGCCATTTCTGTTGAAATGTGTGAGTTAGCCGCAGTGACGGATGGATCGGCATCACTGGAAGACGTTCTCCACGCAGCATGCTCTTCGGTGATTGCATGACAGCACGCGGCTTCGCGGTGGCGATCTCGGGAATCATCGACGGTACTGGACCAGGCGCAGCGTCGCGCTTTCCCGCTTCTGCGCTTAGAATTCGACCACGATTGGCCTACCGCTCACCTGCCGTCATGTCCTGGCGTGCGAAGTCTCTGATCCCGAGGCAGACCCCTTTACACTAAGTGTCTCTCAATATGACACAGCGCGTCCGTTATCAGACTCTCAGCGGAGCGCAGCTCGCCAAGCAGCTGTCCGTTGCTCCAAGTCGAGAGATCCAACAACGTCTTCCATAACGTCTTTCCATGCGCCACACAAAGCACAGCTGTAGTGCATCGCGAGCGACCATTGTCTCCAAGCATTACTGTCTGGAAGGCAGCCACTCGTGAGATGAACTGAACAAGTTGCACTGCCAGCCTCAAGCGCCGAGAGTACAGTTCAACCCTACAGGGAGGGGGAGAGATTATCACAGCTGCTGCGAGGTGCAGATCAGGGCATTGTAGAAGCCGCAGCCGTTGCTTATTGGCATCTCGCATACGACGTGCAGAGCACAAGGAGAATGCCACGTACCGTTTCGCGCGTAAGGTCCGATTGGATGCGGTTGCGCAGATCCTCAGGGAGGACTTCAGGTGGATTCATGCAGAGCCCAATGAAGGCAACCTCTAGTACCTGGAGCTGTTGAACGGTGGGCCGATGACCTTGTATGTAGACTTCATTGAGCAATTCAAGGAGAAATGCGCCATGGTGCCGCAT
The DNA here is from genome assembly GCA_001599935.1 of Holtermannia corniformis. Taxonomy (NCBI): domain Eukaryota; kingdom Fungi; phylum Basidiomycota; class Tremellomycetes; order Holtermanniales; genus Holtermannia; species Holtermannia corniformis. The sequence goes on along the minus strand of BCIJ01000001.1, from coordinate 1,227,382 downwards.
AAGTATCTTGCACGGATCATATCGGGGGCCGAGAATCGACGCGATCGTTTGAAGATGGGCTCCGGGACTGAATAGTTGCATGAGCACCACCATTGGCGATTGTGCATGACTTGCTCACTCACAGAACTGATGGCGTCTTGGCGGAACTCGGAAGGGACATTACACTCTAGATGCGAGACGTGTTTCTGGGTATGGATCGGTGTGAAGATGCTACTGGGTTGATTCTCACGGGCCGAGACGCCTTCAGTCGGAATCCGAATGCGGTGCACCCAGGTATGAAGCGCGCTTACTGGCGATGACGCCTAATTGGAATGCCAACCAGCGGCGTCGCATGTGTTGCGGGTACCATTGACAAGGGTATAAATCTGACCGGAATTCGCCTGCCTGATCTTCCTCACGACCACCCACTCGATCCCACGCCCTCGCAACGGACCGCTCCGATGCGGCTACGAGACCAGCTGCTAGCAAGAGACCTAACCATAGATTACTCCGTCAGTGTCACTGCTTATCAAATTCTCACCCATCTGCCTTTCACTGACGCTTGATAGCCAGTGATCACCACAGGGTTGGGTGGCCCACGGTAAGCATCTCCTTACTCAGCCTGGCGGAACTGTTGCACGCCTGTGTGCGTCTACCAGTGCAGCGGTTAGAAGAGCAAAACAGTTGCTACACTTGTGCTCTTCGCCGTCTTGCACGACTGTGTTCTCGTTTTAGCTAAACCGCTTCGCGTAGGTGGTCGAAAGACTGCTGCGCGCCGCGCGAGGCGGTTTTGCTATGTGTGTTGCTCAAGCACTGGACAGATCGTTCCATTGCGTCATTTGCTACCTCCTTTCAGCCTCGCCATGCTCCCAGCGTCGACCCGTGCCATTGGGGTGTAGTAGTCGTGCGTGGATTCATACGGTTGCAGGGGTCCCAAGGATCACGGTCCGTCCTTGCGGCGGTCGCCCTTGGGGACCTGCGACGTTCAGTCGCTCGACGGTGGAGATTTGCTGGCGGCTACGGCCCTGCAGTCTACTGACAGGCAGTGTCCAGTAGTCTCTCTCGTTCGGGTTGGCAAGTGTTTGAGTTTGAAAGACGAGGAGGCTCTGCAGTCTCGTCGTCCTTCAGCGAACAGAGAAGTGATGGGCGAGGTAACATGGGGGATGATCGCTCCTACGTTACTGCGCTCTGCGCGAGTCTGTTCGGGCGCAGAGACCGGTCACCCAGACAACGACTTCTGAAGGGCCACTGCGATCGATAAAACCCTATATCGGATGCTCGGCCTTCCACAAGGCGGCTTCAACCTAACGGATGAGTTTGTGCTTCACCACACTCTCTGGCGGGCGCGAGTGGAGCCTGTGGCTTGGCAGTCTTGGAGTTGATAGACGTGTGCAGGCGTGCGACGGCCCGTGCGCCCCCCTTTTTATTTGTATTTTTCTGCGGCAAACAGGCTGACCCCTTCGTAGGTACCGTAGGCTTGAATGGGAGTTCGTCTCTTGTTGGGACAGTCGGACTTTGTAAGCAAGACATTTGTCATTCTGAGTGCGAGTAAAGGAACTATACCTCAGTAGCAACCTTACGCGATGCAGTGGAGGGCATATATACGTCACTGTGCGATGAAGAAGGCGAGTGTGCCCTGCGCTCCGTTCCGCCGCACTGCGATACGCGGACAGGTGTATAACGGAATCCGCCAGGCCGGATGCTTCGAGGTGGTCAAGGTTTGGTGCGAGAGCAGTCCAAGCATACCTTCAGCTCGTCGAGCGTAGCGAGTGGGTTGTGCGAGTGTTGCGTAGGAGACGCGGGATGGGTGCAAATGATTGCAAAGGATGTCGAGGTGTTCGAGGTCAGCGCGATAATGGTAGCTTCAACGGACTATGAGCTGATCATGAACAAAGTATGGATCGCATTAGGTCATGTACAAATATTCAATCATCATGTACAATCACTCGTCCAACATACTGAACACGACGGCTAGAGTGCGTCCTTGTGCAAACGTTCCGAGCGTCGGGGCTTTTTTCGGCTTTCGATTTCGTTCTTGTCAGGGTGGACAGCGGCCAACGTCTGCACGGACATTGAAGCAGCTACCGGCGGCTATCATCAAGGTCAACTCTAGTACGCCAGCAGCAAACCAAGACGTACCGGCTCGATGAAGGGGATCACGATATAGCCTACGCGGAAGTGGAGGGCTTTGATGCGTCTGTTCTTGGCTCGCTTGGCTTCAGCTTCGTGCCCGTTCCCGTTGACGGACTTTGTCGGAATAGGCTTGTTCACGAGGTCTTGGGCTCGGAGACGGACCAAGGCGTCGCCCGTTGCATCATCCGGGACGACAAAGCAGTACACGAGCTCCTCGTCCTTGCCGAGCCAGTCCTGAACATGGCACATCCCACGGCCGTTGATGTCGTGCTTGGCGTTGATGGTCACCTGGAACAGAATCGTGCACGGGGCCTGAACCGACTCAGGCATGCAATACAGAGCGTCGATGGCAGCCACCCCCTTGAGGCAGGTGTACAGGACGCCACGGCTCACACCCTGTTCGCCGAAGATCGGTTCCCACGGCAGAGCTTTATCCAAGGGCAGAGTGAGTGCGATGTTGTCATCAAGGGGCGTAGTGGGCTTGATCAAGTCGGTCACTCGAAGCGCCGTAAGTTGATAAAGTGCCCAAGATTCGTAGAAGACGCCTCGAAGATGCGCATCGGCCATGAAGAGTGTAGCCGTAGAGTATCGTTTCATAATGTCGGCGTATTCTCCGTAGGTCACAAACAGGTAGAGCAAGAACGGCGTGGGCAGGACGTGCTCGCAATCGGGCGCATCGTTCATCCAGACATCTGATGAACTCTGGCTGGGGCGACAGTAGAAGAGCATGTGGAAGTAATTGGATTCATTGACCTCGGTGGCCGCCAACGGTCCGCTCTTCGCTACTTTCGGCCAGCGCGGCCAGTTCGTCTCATTCAGCAGTTTGTCGAGTTTGATGACAAACTGGTGCAGATCGTTGACGTGAGCCGCGTGGTCGTCGTCGCTGGAAGCAGTACATTTGATTTTGAGGAAGAGTGGGTCGCGGACTGACGGACCCAACAGGCGGAAGAGCTGCAGAGGGGTGTAGAAACCGGGCGGATGATCCAAGTACCCGTGAACTTTGCGCAACCGGCTGCGGAATCGAGTCAGTACAATGCAGGGCGCGTGTGACTGATGCTCACAGCAAGAGCGAAAACTCATCCTCTTCCCACAACGGCATCGTCCAGCAACACATTTCGTTGTGCTTCTGCTTCCACCAATACTCGAAGCGTGCCGGTCGCGAAGTGGCGAAGACGGTGATTGCCGGAAGCGTAGGTGAGATTCTGAGGTTTTCTGGCGGGATGCCGCTCGTGGCCATGTGTGCGTTGGCGTCGATTAGGATGACCACTTTGCAACCGTCGGCTCGCACTTCGTACTTGGCCCCGTTTCCATCCTGTCTGAAGACGCCGAGTTCATCGAAGACAAGGAAACGGTCGGCGGTGACATTCCATGCCACGGTCTGTCGCCGGCCGAGGCACTTTGCCAACAGGTACCTCAAGCACTCTGTTTTGCCTCATCCGCTTCAGCGTGGGACGGTCCAAGTCTAGACTTACCTATGCCCGGGTGTCCATACAGGATGCTAGCCTCGACCTGAGGACCCGGCATGCTGTCCTTGAGCATCGCTTCGATCCGACCCCAGGCCGTGCTGTAGCATTTGCGGATTAGAAGCGGGTGGTTGCGTGGCCCTGCACATGGATCGCTGAACGTGCAGCCCATTCCAGACTTGGGCTTGACGTTGAGGGTGAATTGCTCCGTGCCTTGCGCGTCAAGCCCGATACGGAACGGGACATCAACTTGGTCGGGCTTGCCCCAGAACCGCTCGTGGAACGTAAACGCCCATGCATGAACGCCCTGGGGATCGTCGGTGACACGGATCAATGGAAACCGGCCCGAGCCACCCGGAGGAACGACCGAGCCCGCTGCTGCGATGGGTGCGTGCGGCGACGCCATTTCGACGTCTGGCATGTCGGCGGTATCGGCAGAGAGGAAGCCGGGAAAGGGGGAGGTGCTATTCGGCATTTCGGCGTTTCGGATCTGACCGGGATTGGGATAATGACCAAACAAACCCACGCAGGATAATCCGATCGCGACCAGCCAATCACACAACGGAACGCACGGGCGGACATTGGACTCGGTGACATCCACCGCCAGCATCAACCAACCATCACCTCAGCAGAGGTTGACCAGCATTCGACCCGCACAGACTGCCTCCGGACCTCGTCAGTCCACCCAGCACCACTGTAGAGACCGCCGTTAGGTCTCCTCAGTGTCCGCCTCGCTCAACACTACACTTGTCTCAGGCCACGATGTCCGTGGTAGTACTAGTACTCGTCTAAGTTACCGTCAACCGTATCCGTTTCACTACCGAAACACCCCCGCTCACCAACATGTTCGACCTCTCCAAACGGAAAGCTCGGCTCTCGGTTCCCTTGGATCCAACCTCCTTCACCATGAGTGGGTCGAGTGGCGATCGGAACGCTTATCGAGACTGATGGCATCTGCGCAGCGCGATAACCACCCACCAAACCGGCTACGGCCTATACCCCATCCACATCCCCAAGTCCTTACCCCCGCCTCCTCCCCTGGCACCCCGTTCTACTCGTTCAAACTCTACAACCCCGCCCTTGACCTTTACCATCCCGCAAACTCTCCCTCCGCCTCCGACTCGCCCTCAAACAGCCTCCTCGACTCGTCCGGTGCAAAGCATCCGACCCAAGCAAAAGACTACAACACCCGTCACCACTATTAAAACGAACACAACGATTGATCCAATGCAGATGCACACGCAGGAAAAGATCCTCGGCGACGCGGCCACCTGGGAGGCCTGTGAGTAGTAGCCCGGCTTGGTCGAGATTGCGCTGACGCCACAATAGTCGACTACTCCCAGTTCATGCACGCGTCGCCCGCCGCCACGACCGCAGAGCTCGCTCCTGCATCTTCAGACCCCATGCAGAGCCTGCTCGACCTCTTCCCGTCTTCGGCATCCGATGACGCCGCCTCGCCTCCAGCCGCAAGCCCAAGCTGTCGAGGCTCATCGCCCGCCACTATTCCATTCGAGATGGACCTCAACGCCTTCTTTGCACCCGCCCCACCTGCAGAGGCGTACCCGCTCGAACTCGCCTTTTCCCAGCCCCGCGCTCAAGAGCCAACGTCGACCTCGGTCCTCGGACTGAACGATGTCGGCTTTGCCGCGTTCGGCCTCGACTTTTTCGCCGATGACAAGCTGGTCGCGGCTTTCTCTGGGTTTGGTAGCGTTGACGTTCCGGCTGATGCCGGTGTCTCGCCCTCGGCTCTGCGTTCGCCTCCCAGCGCCCCGCTTGAGACACCGCGCGTCCAGCCTGCGCCGCTCATGGCTCGCACCGCCAGCGTGTTCTCGTCGGCCGCTCTTTCAACGACGCCGCTCCCAACACCTACTGTGCAGCCCACCGCTCTGCCTCAGACCGGCGTCAAGCGCAAGCAGTCTTCAAGTTCTGCGTCGTCGGCCTTGACCTCGCACAAAAAAGCCAAGCCTACCCCCGCGCATGCTTCCACTGCCGCTCCTAAGCGCAAGGCCCGCCCAGCAGGCGGTGCCGCTCGCAAGGTCGTTCCGCAAAAGTACATCGTCTCGGGCCACGCTCAGCGCGCGACCGGTCTCTCCGAGGCCGAGCTGCGCTCCTTCCCGACATTCGATGCCCTGCTCGCAGCCGTCCCTGCCTCGCACCAGACTCTAGCCCGCGAGTTTGGCGACATGATCGAAGCCGCTCGGCTCAAGGCCTGTGGCGCGACCAAGGAGTCTCGCGAGAAGCGCGAGCGCGAGATGCAGCGCCTCGAAGCCGAGGCTAAGCGCTGGGAAGACGAGTACAGGCGGTTGCGCGACTGGGTCGGCGGTCTCGTACAGGCCGGTCGGGTCGATGAGGCCGATATCCCCGTTCTCAGCGAGCGTGAGGTCGACGAAGAGGACGACGACGAGTGATCACTCGCCGCCGTCGAAACAATCAATCGTTCTGTTCGTTTCATCCCGTGTCTTGGTTCCGTTCGAGTCTGCGCCGACATCTGTTTCTCTGCACCACCCTCGCTTCACTCCCTCTCTACTGTCTCCATAATCCCCTCCGTCCACTCCATCTCTTTCTCTCCTTCTCGCTTCGCTTCGTTCGCTCCACCACCCTCCCGCTCCACTACCCGTCCACCCCGCCACAAGCACCCTGTATCCCTTCGTTCATCCAACCCTTTCAAAAACACCCCAAAAGCCTTCGGGCACGCCGCTTGCGGTAGCTAGGATCAGGACGATTTTCAGGGTTGCTGCTTAGATGCATGGATTCTACCTTGTACCGCTACCGCCTCTGCACCTGCTGGACACGCTTGTCGCCTTTGTCCATCCTAGCTTTGAGTTTCTGCTGCTTGCGCGAGAGAGCGGGCTCGTCTGCGTCAGCGCCGGCGGCAGTGGCAGGGGCGTCGGTCGCAGGTGTACCGGTCGCGCTCTTGGGACCAAAGAGACCCGGGAGGAACATTGAGAGAAGAGGACGGGCGAGGTTGAACAGCTTGTAGGCGCCGAAACCGGGGATCTGGCGAGGTATCAGCACCAGCAATGCGCGTTCAACGACGGGAGACAACTCACAGCGAGGTAGAGATACCACACTTTGTTACCTAGCAATGCGGAACCGTTTGCACAGATCCACGTCATGTAGATTCTTTGCGTGTGCTATCAGCGCGTCTCAAGGCCGCGTGCAGGCGACGACTCACACATCCCATGCAAACTCTGTCAAGCCTTTACCACTTAGGTCCTCCCCGGCTTTGACGTTGCCGTTCTGGTCTTTGCGCGGTTGACCGATGTTGAAGAGATACGACGAGAGGAAAAGACTGATGATGAGAGTCAGGAGGTATAGGGTTAATGGACCCCAGGAAGGGATCAGGGGTCTGCGAGTGATGAAGCGAAAGAGCAAGGGGAGAAGCTGTTGGCGTCAGTAGGATGATGAGGTGCGGTGCTGGCTACAGACGTTGGCGACGACGAGGCCGAGCCGGAGGTTGGACAGGGCTTTGGCATTGGCGTGCGCTATGCGTTTACTTGATGCGTTGGCCTGAGAGCGGTAAGTCAACCTGAGCTGGGCGCTCTAGACTTGTCCACAAACCATTTTCCAGGTGGTCGCTGCACAAGTCCGAGTTCAAGTCGATCGCGTGGCACAACCGGAGCCGAGGCGGTGGCAGTATGTACCGCCGGGTGCAGTCGGTGCTTCGTGTCTTCGCTCCTAGCTCTGGAGAAGCCATCGCACTATTTGGATACATCAGGCTCGCTATCGCCTCGTCGCTTTCTGAGGACAAATCGCGCAAACGCTCCGCCGAATCGCGGCTCCGTATCGACCGTCGGGTTATACCCGGTCTCCTGGGCGGTATGCGCGCGCTGCCGAGGCTAGTGTGTGGAGTTGCGGGCTACTTCCGTCGAGCCTTCACCACGGTGCAGCACCTCACCGAGTCCGTCTCAGGCGGACACGAAAGGGACGTTACACCCTTGGCGCTCTTTGGCGGACTTTGTGGACAAATACGCGCTGCGGTTAGTCGACCTTTGCAGTTCCGCCTTTATGTGACAAGGGACCGAGCTGGTTGGCAGCCTGCGTGATCTAGCGAGTGCATATATCGGGGGGTTCGAAGCTGGAAAGTACTAGAGCTGTGCGCATGTTCGAGCAATCTGTCAAGAGCTTGCACGCTGGCGCTGTTGGGCGCATGGTAATGAGATGCTGAGAAGATGCTACGTGGTACATTGCTCACAAAGGATCCCTCAAGAGAGCCTTCTAGTGTAACGTGAAAGAAATGTCTGCCCTCACCTGTCGAAGACTGCTCTAATTGGCACTATGTGAAAGTAAATTCTTCACTCGTACGTCCGTCCAGGGCTTCGCGGCAAGGCCTTGGTTCGCTCATAAGCTTGCCACCAGGTTGAATGGCAACACCTCTCGCAAACATGTCTTCATACACTACCCCCTCCGGCGGTCTGGACATGACCAATATTCACTTCAAAGTCTCACACTATTGCGGAGTCTCTGACTTGTGGACACAGGAAACGATACCGGTGGAGTTCCACAGTCGTCACCTCGCCACGTCTGACCAGTCGCTCATGGGCCATGCACAGCCGGTCCTCGAGAATAAGCGATGCCTCTCGTGCCGTAGTACACTGACGGTCGTGGGCGTGGACCGCAGCAAGCAATAGGGAGTGCTACGAGATCGGTGACTCGTCGAGTCAGTAGACCTTCTAGTCCCTCACTTTGATGCTTGATTGAATGGAGATTCGAGTCAAAGCAGCACTAGCTGTTGAAGCACACCTCCCATCGTTGCACTCGAGTCGCAAGGCAACTCATGGTCCTACAGTCGGCCCACCGCGCAGACGATGCCGAGAGACACCTGACTGTTTGCTACAAGCTATGCACAAGGTCCTATCATGGTGGCTACAACGTCTAGAGTACAAATGCGTGCGTGCTGCCGTGCGGTGCTTGCACCGCTCATCCCTGGCCTTGCCAGCCATGCTGTCCCGACAGCATCATGCCGCTCATCCCGCCCGGGCGCATGCCCTGCTGCTGCTGTTGTTGCTGCGGCATGCCTTGGCGTAGCGGGGTCGAAGTGTAGATGTTCGAGGTGATCGGCTGTCCTTGGTAGTACTGCTGTTGCGGTGGCTATATGGATGTCAACCCACCAGCGCATGATGCAAGAGGAAAACGTACAGGCATACCGTTCATCTCTCCCTGGTGCATGCGCTGCATCTGCATCTGCTGCTGCTGTTGTTGCTGGAGAAACTGCTGGCGATACACGTTGGTCTGATCTGGCGGGAGGCCTTGGAGCGATTGCGGCGGATAGCCCGGTGGGAGCTGCTGAGCCTGGACCTGCGCCTGTGCTTGCATCTGCGACTGCTGCTGGGCTTGAGCTTGCCGTTGCTGGATCAGTGCCTGCTGCTGGGCTTGCACGTCGCCGAGATGTTGGATCGGGTGCGCGAACCCCGGTGCGGGGGGTTGGAACGGTTGCGGGTGCGGCTGGGGTTGTGGAGGGGCGCGATACGGTGCTGGGATGGATTGGGACGAGGTTGAGGCTATGGATAGTTGTTGATGCTGAGGAACGGGTGCAGGCTGTTCTGGCGGTTGGTCGGGTAGGTGCGCTTGCGAGTAGTAGTAGTGCGATTGGCGGTCGACGTGGTATCTGCAGCGTGTAAGCGCTAGCGCTAGATGCTAGCGGTGAGGCAGACTGACGTTTGAGTGTTGAAATCCCATTGTGGGCCTCTAGACTTGCGAGCGTCGATCAAGAGATGGTTCCTGTCGGTGTCAGCGTCGCTCGTTGCACCACACTCATACATACCAATAGCTCGCACTCTCCTCGTTTCTCTCCCGTTCTGCCAGTATCCGTGCACGCTCGTCAACCTCGACGCCATCGTGCCGTTTCCCATTCGCACTACCCGGTGCCGTCAGGCCATTCCTATCTCGCTTAATACTGGTGGATGACGAGCTGGCTCGACCCGACGCGAGAATCGAAGCGATATCGAGTACCTGACGGTTCTTTTTAGCGAGCGCTTGGGCGAGTTTGAGCACTTTGCGCGATGGCCGCGGTTGGGAGCCTGTTGACGTTGGTGGAGGCAGTACTAGCTCGATGGACTGAGGAGGCGGCGCGCGACCCATCTCACCGGGGCGATCACTGTGGAGGCGGAGTTGATGGATGAGATGGATTGCGCTGATGCTAGATGATGTTCAACACGGTGAGGGTTGTGGTTGGTGCGGTGCACGTGGTGCTGACGTGGTGCGGGTTGGTTTCACCCCCACGTGGTCACCCGATCGGCCATCTCCGTCTTCAAACAGTCCCCCGAGCTGTAGACGGTACACTGGCATCGTTGACGAGCAGGACACCATGAGGAGCTCGGCGGAACTGGCACTGGCTACTCTGGCAGCTACTCTGTCTGTCCGTGCAGTCCAGCTCACTACACCGGCCGGTCACACGGTCAATGACTATACACTGCTTCGCTCCGGTCGGCCGCAGATCAACCTCTGGCGCGCTGTCCACGAGCATCAAGTCAAGTGAGGCATTTGTCAGCCTTGCTGATCGAGTTGACGATATCTCAGCGCTGCTCAAACCCATCTCGCGATCCAGTCGTCCACCTCCGACATCCTGTCCCTAGACACGGCCAACGAGCGCTACCCGGCCCACTGCTTCTCCCAGCCGTTGGACCACTTTGACAACGACAGCGAGACGTTTTGTCAGCGCTTCTGGATCGATGCGAGTCATTACAAGCCGGGTGGACCCGTCTACGTCCTAGACGGCGGCGAGACGAGCGGTGAGGACAGGTGCGGGGTGCAGGCGTACTCGAGTGCAGGCTGATGGCGAACAGATTGCCGTTTCTCGAGACGGGGATCTTGGAGATCCTCGCGAATGCAACGGATGGTCTTGCGATCGTCCTCGAGCACCGGTGAGTTGACAGTCTTGGTCAAGACACGACAGCTGACGTCGCAAGCTACTATGGTCGGCTTGATCGGAACGAACATGGTCCAGCACTAACGTACTAAGGCGAGTCCCTGCCCGTCGCCAACCTCACGACCGATTCGCTCCGGTTTCTCAACAACGAGCAAGCGCTCGCCGACTCTGCCAACGTCTGTGCTTGCCCGCACCTCAATCCTGCCATGCTGATCCACAGGTCTAGTTTATCGCAAACTTTACCTTGCCGAAATCAGTCGACATTCCGGGCCTCAAAGACGCAAATGTGACGCTGCGCCCTCCGCACACGCCTTGGATCTACTATGGCGGATCGTATGCGGGTGCTAGAGCGGCGCATATGCGCGTCGGCTGGCCTGAGCTCGTGTGGGGCGGGATCGCAAGCAGTGGTGTGTACCGGCTTGCACTTTACAGGGTGAAGCAGTCCGACTAACATCTGACAGCCGTAACGCATGCGCAGGGTATGTCGTGTGCAGCCAAAGTCGTACGGATCGCTCATGCTATAGTCAACTTTCCGGAATACTGGCAACCAATCCAGCAATACGGTGATCCCCAGTGTGTTAGTATCTCCCTCTGTTCCCCTCCCACCACACACCTCATACAGCCCAGGTCTCGGCGTTAGAATCAGCCATCCAGACGATCGACCATATCCTAGCCCTGCCCACCCCCATGCCGCGCGCTCTCAAGACGCTGTTCGGGCTTGGAGAGTTGGAACACGACGATGACTTTGCGGATGTGATTGGAAGTGTGCTCGGTCCGTACATGCCCTCGTGCTCGTTCCGAGCTGATGACGCGCGCAGGGTTCTGGCAGGCCAAGAACTGGGACGACACTGCTCGTGAGTGACGTTTTGGCTAGCGTGGCGAGGCTGAGGTGGGGCTCAGCTGGCGCGTTGGTATTCGACGAGTTTTGTGCGGCTTTGACGGCTGGCGGCGCTGATAGCGATATCGGATTAGTGAGGATGTGAGTTTACTCATGGTTTGTCACGATCAGGGCTGATGCATCAGCCCGGCTGTTGTGCTCAACTATGCTAGCTGGATCAAGCAGGTCAGTCACCTTGGTTCCTGTAAGAGCAATGGTAGCTGACGTGCTGCCAGAGCGTCGTTACCTGGTGTCCGAGTGCGGAAATTGAAAAGGTCGGTATGCGACGCCTACTGGAGCAGCTTGACTGATTCCCTGTCTACAGTGCTTTGGGTCGTATGACGACGAGACGTTCCAGGTGTACGACAAGGAGCAGACGTGGCGCCTCTGGCTGTTCCAAGGTGTGTGCTTTGCGTTGCTGGTGGTAGACACATGGGCTGACATTCGCAGTGTGCACCCAGTGGGGCTATTTCATGCCGGCACCTGCTTCGGGTCCGCGCATCGTCTCCAACCTGTCCGCCTCTTCACCTTTGTCCAAGCAGCGCTGATACCAATCACCAGGCTGACACTAGACTACACGTCCAAGACGTGCCACCAAGCGTTCCCGCCAGGCGAGCACTACCAGATTCCAATCGTGCCAAACGTTGCCGAGGTCAACGATCGTGGAGATTTCGCGATCGAGAGCGATCGCTTGGCGTTTATCGATGGCGATCGGGACCCTTGGAGGCCTGCGGTCAGTCTTCGCTTGTGCAAACGGACGAGGACTGAGCGTTCGGGCTAGACGCCTCAGGCGGATAGTCAGCCGCGCAGGGAATCAACGCCGAGTAAGCCGGCCTATATCATATACGGTGGGTCTCGGTTGGCGATGCGGACGGTGCAGTGGCTTATCAAGATGGACAGACGGCGTGCATCACTACGACGAGGTCGGCTGATTCGGTATACAGTCGGGCGCTGACCGCACACAGTCCGGACTCGCAGACCACAGCCTCGAGCCGCGCCGGATCCGCGCTATCCACGCGCGCGAGGTCGAGTTTGTCCGTGCATGGCTCAAAGAGTGGGACGGGCACAAGAACGCGACGGCTGTCTAGATGCCACTGTTTCATACGCTACAGCAATAGTCATGGACCTTGTCCGATCAGGTGATTTCGTGTGTACAAAAGAAAAGTGAGGGGATGCAATAATTTAGCCCGCTGCGGCACCTGACGCGTCCATACGCGTCAAGGACATGAGGGTGTACGACGCCGTTTTCGACCAACGGCAGCCTCAACAGCCCAGGCCAACTACACAGACCTCAAGCAGGATGGTCTACAAGCGTATCGACAAAGTCTTGTACGAGCGGATGGGCTTTCTAGACAGTGCAGACACTGAGAATCRCAATCCTCATCTCAGAGTGCGTTTTGACTTTGACGCGTCGGTGGTGCTCTCAGAGTTGACGTACTGATAATCTGAAGACACTGGACATTAGCCAGAGGTCGTGGCTAYGTGCTCGTACCAGGAAAACTGTCAGTGGTTCGTTCTCGCCCAAAACCAAGCACAACGGTCCGGCTCGAAAGCTGCCAAGAGGAGTTGTCGATTGTATACTCGACATCATCGATCGCTCGCCGGAAATCCTTGGATCCGAGCTCCTACAGATCATCAACAGTAACGGGTGGAACGTAGCTCTCCCCACGATATACCGTATACTCCGGCAAGAGGGTTACACCAACAAGAAGCTTGCCAAAGTTGCGATGGAGCGAAACGAGGTTGTACGCGCCGAGTACATCGAAACGATGCGCGAATATCCTGCAGACTACCTCGTATTCTGCGATGAGAGCGCTGTGGACAACAGAACGCGTTTTAGACGCCGAGGATGGGCAAGATCTGGCGCTCGCGCTCGATTCTCTTGCAACTTCGCCCGTGGCACTAGGTGAGCTGATTTTCGCCATGATCAGTTACTACGGCTCACCAACGCCTGCCAGGTACTCTGTACTACCCCTCCTCTCTATCGATGGCTATCTGACCGTGCATATCGAGGAGGGATCGATCACCGGGGCCATATTTGCGGATTTCATCGAACATGACGTCGTAGGTTGCCAGACTTGATTTTGGCCGAACCGCTGACTGCGGTTGTCTGCAAAGCTTCCAGTCATGAGTCCATATCCAGGCAAGAACAGCGTCCTCGTCATGGACAATTGTGCRATCCACAAACACCCAGAAATCACCGAGTTGGTCGAGGCTGCCGGTAAGTTGTCGGATTTCCTTTAAGGTCGAGTTTTCGGTGTATATGCTGCTGAGACTGCCGGCTTGCAGGTTGCCGTATACATTACCTCCCACCATACTCACCAGACTTCAATCCGATCGAAGAGAGCTTCTCCATGCTCAAATCGAAGCTTCAAAGAGAAGGGTCTCAGGGCCGAGCGCCGCAGAGTATGGGCGAGCTGTTTGACGCGTGTTCAGCACTCGTGAGCCCTGCCGTTGGTGTCAGACTGTACCGCCATAGTGGCTACACCATCCCAGTCGAGTACGAGGCGTCCTGAGCATGTGGGAGGGACTGAGTGGCTTTCGGAGAATTCGGAGAATTCTGCAGATATGACAAGACGCTTGTTGCATCGCTCCCTATATGACAACCAACCTGCAAAGGGTTGAGGTGCGCAAGCGCTATCCTCGCCTAAGCCTAGTTCAGTCGCGTGTTGTACGTAGGTAATGTTTCAATGTCTACTATCAACGGTCAAGCAAGAGAGACGAATTGCTTGTTGGTTCGGTAAGAAGGATTTATGAATTGATCAGATTCATACGCTCTGAGGGAAAGAGGACACTGTCCGATTTCCCTCTCTTATATAGCTAGTCTACGTTCTAAGAATAAACATTTGCCACCGAAGGCTGGCAGCCTGCCTGGCCTGCGGCCTGGCAGTCAGCCTGGCAAGTGGTGTTACGACCCGAACCCGGCTGGTCAGGCCGAGCCGAGTGGACGACGAAGGTTGCCACGAGACGAGTCTTGTGAAAGGGTTGGACGGCGGTTGGGTTGCCTGAGGATCAGACTGCGGTGGCAACGCAGCAGGCAATGACGAAGTCGACGACGAAGGCGGAGACGAGGCTTGACGTTGTTCTTGAACTGTCGACTGTTGACCGGTGCTTAGGATTGCACAAGTAACATATGAGAATCGATCCTTGGGAAGAAGACCCAAGGGCGATTCTGGCAGGCTTTATATACAAAAACAGGCTTTCAGTTTTCAGTCCCAATCCTTTCATGAAGCTTTCACGAAGCTTTCATGAACCTTTCATGAAACTTTCATGAACCTTTCATGAAACTTTCATGAA